>CM053266.1:66952797-67366000 GCA_028583415.1 Protea cynaroides | reverse complement strand
TGTTGCACTTTGGATTGTCATTGTCGGCCACTCGGACCAAGTCCGATGAGGGGAGATTGATCCTGGTTGTAGATTGATACCGGTTGTAGTCTTGTGGTTCGTCATGCAATTAAAGAGAGAAATTCAAGAGAGAGAATCGAAGAGAGAGAGAAAGAGGAGAGAGAAAAATGTGAGTGGGACCCACAGGTATGGTGGCAAGGTGACATGCCAACACGGCAGCCCACGGCACTTGGCATGCATGCACACAATGTTTCAGGTTCAAATTCCAAGGTTTGACAGAGTTTTAACTTTGGGTCTATTTTTGGTGGATCCCGCAACAGGTTAATGGAGATCTGGCATCGGAAATATGTAGAGCATCGAGTTAGCTTTCCAACGCAACTTGAATCACTCAATTCCGACGTCGGATGAGAGAGATATCGCAGTTTCTGTCGAATCGCTCGAAAAAGTCATTTCATAAGTTGTTTAGGGGCAATTTCGGCATTTCACAAGTTGTATAGGGGCTTTTTCGTCAAGAAAAAGAGAAGGAGATCCAAGATCCGCGGCGAGGACTGATCCTCACCTCTCAGATTCGCATCTGACTGCCCACAAAGACGCGACTCGGCTACGGTGCGGCGCAGGTGCAGGTTATATAAGGAAAGATTCTCTTTCCTTATCCGAGATTAGCCAATTTTCAAATTGCCATATCTTCTTCATCCGAGCTCCAAATCGGTCCGTTCAAATTGCAGCATTCATATTTTTCGATGCCCTATCTATTGGGCACCGTTGGGAGTCGTGAAAGGGCTGGAAAAAATTGAAAAGTGTTTTTGAAGCTACAGAAGAGGGATTTTGCCTGTCGGAGTTTCCAGTGAGGGGATTCATCACTATCCACCTATTCTCTGTGCATCAATGGATTGTTGAAACCCTGAGAGAGGTTGATATGCTGCGTATTACTCATTCATGGTGATGTTGAAGGAGATGGGAAGCCTATGATCAAGACGAGATCGATGTTTCAAGATTTACTATCATTGAAGGCTGTTCAGAGGTTCTCAAGGCAGTGTGGAGCATCAAAGATTATCGCTGGCAATTCAAGACTATTGGTTGTGAGATTTTCTCATTCCCTATCTCTTTAAATAATTTTTATGCACTGTATGCTAGTATAGGTGAAAGAAAAATAGTAGAATACCTATCTAGCTTGTGGGTTTCATTGTAGGGCAATTCTATAAGCCCCAAAAATTGTTTTAGTTGTGGTGTGTTCAGTGGGTGCTGGACACTGGCTTTATGCCTGAATTTTGGTGTTGTTACACCCTCTCGGTTTATCTTTGGGAAAATTTAGGGTTAGTATCCTTGTCCGTAAGAGACTAAAAGTTGAGTATTGAGTAAGTACGGAGCCAGGTGGGGCATTACTCCGTGGATTAGCCATCACATACTATGGTGGTGAACCACGTAATATCTTGTGTTCTGTGTGTTTATTTTTCTGGTATATTTTGGAGTGTGTGGAATGGTTTGCAGGATGGGTGTGCAAATCTGGTAGACCTGGCCACTGAGTGGTAGCGAGGTGGATTTGCATACAATTGTGTGTATTGACAAATCAGGTATCCAACAGCTCTGGACAACATTGAATTTATAGGGAAAAAGTTTCAGACACTGATTCACCCCCCCTCTCAGTGTCATATCAAGTTCATCAATTGGTATCAGAGCCCCAGGTTCAGTGGTGACAATCAAGAACCGAGAAGATCGGAATAAAAGATATGGCACCAGGAGAAGGTTCAAACAAGCCCCCCTTTGTTTGATGGGACGGATTTTGTCTTTTGGAAAGAAGAATGGAGGTCTATGTAGGATCTCTTGGTTATGATGTTTGGGCCTCTGTAGAGAATGGCTACACTCCACATGATACAAATGCTCCCACAGTTGTAGACAAAAAGAATTTTGAGAACAATAGAAAGCCTCTCAATGCTATTCAAGGGGGACTGACAAATAGTGAGTGGCTAAAATCATGGACTGCAAGACAGCAAAGGAAGTATGGGGACAGGATCGATCAACATATATGAAGGAGATAAGAAAATCAAGACAGTCAAGCTACAAACATTCAGAGGTCAGTTTGAGAATCTGAAGATGAATGAAGATGAGACCATTGATCAATACATGAACAGGGTTAATGAAGTGGTCAATTCCATTAGAGGACTTGGTGAAGATTTAAAAGGTCATATTGTTTGTCAGAAGATTTTGAGGTCTCTCACTCCAAAATTTGAGTCAAAAGTATCAGCTCTTGAAGAAACCAAGGACTTGGAACAGGTTACTATTGATGAAATTCATGGAGCTTTAACAACTTTTGAGATGAGGGGTTGATTCAGGGAACCACTAGTGACAAGCGGGTAGCTTTCAAGGCTATGAAGAAGTGAAGATTTCGAAAAACAAAATGAGGAAGAAAGTGAAGATGAAGCCACAGACTCATTTCACTAGATAATTGAAAAAGGGTACAGGAAAGTATAAAAACAAGCTTCCATTCAAATGCTTCAATTGTGGTAAAGTTGGACACTTACGCAAAGTGCCCAATGAAGAGTAAGTTTGTGATGTGATGATGAAGATGATAGAAAAAGCAAGTTTAAGGGAAAAAAAACTACAACTTCAAGAAAAAGTCAGGTCAAACGAGAAGAGTTTTATCTCTAAGAGAAGCATTGAATCCTCGGATGATGACTCGATGAAATCTCGGGAAGATGAGCCTAGTGAGGCTTTGTTCATGGTTTACATTGAAGATCAAGAGAAGAACACAGCTAAAGAAAAATTCTCCTCAAAAAGCAATGAAGAAGGCATTGTGAAATCTATCTCTAGTAGTGAAGAAGAAAAAGAGAATGAAATTTCAAGCTCTGGTGATGAAGAAGAAGGTGAGGTAAATTTTGAAGAAAGAGTTTCTTTGCACTATGAAGGAACTCAAGAAAGAAAGAAAATATAACAAGCTTGCCTCACAAGAAGTTAAAAAACAGAAAAGGTAATTCAAGATTTGAGAATTCAAGTTGTTGAATCCAAGAAAATTGTTGAAGATCTCAAGACTCGGATTGGACAGGTATCTACAGGGACCACTCCAAACTAATGGCGAGAATACAGGTTTGAGAGCTCAACTTGAAACACAAGCCCCGTGATGAGTAAATTTGAAGAGCTTGAGAAGGAATTTATTTTGTTAAAAGCAAAGGTGAATGAATATGAAATAGAAGAGTTTGAAAGACAACAAAAAATTGAACAAATCTGATGAGCCAAGCAACACTACAATACATCCTAGTACCAGAAAGCTAGATGGGATTATAAATTCTCAAAGACCTTTCAATGTAAAATTTGGTCTTGGTTTTGATAAGGGAGAGACTTCAAATAATGCAAACTCAAATAGAAAAGGTTCCATCTCTTTTGTGAAAGAGAGTGAAAAGGGCAAGGCTGCCGTGGTTTATGATAAAAAAGAAAACCATGTTCCTACTCCTCGACCAACAATGCAAGGCAAGGTAGGAGAGTTAAAAAAACTAACATCTATGAAAGAAATTATCCCAATGCATTGCGAGACGGATGAGGTATGTGGCTCCTTCTAGGCCAAGATCTTATTTTCATGGTTCTTGTTATAAATGCAATACTTATGGTCACGAGAATAGCTACCCGCAAGTTCAATCTGAGTCAAGTTAGATTTGAAAGCGAAATCGGTTTGCCCCTCTTGAAGAAAATTTTGTTGAATGCTATAACCTGTAACAATTTTGGGCATATACCAAGAAATCGTAGAACCATCTTTCCCCCTATGCCACCTTCACGAGACAGTATGACAGAATTAGAAGCAAGATTCCAAGACAGAAGCAAGATGAAATATCTAAATCAAATAAGAGGGTGCGGGTTGGAAAAATAGCTCTTTGGTTGTACGGACAGGCTTTCAAGGCACAAAATAGTTCTACACCATGGATTCTTGACGGTGGATGTTCGAGTCATATGACGGGGAGATAGTAAGAGGCTTGAAACTTCAACATTATGAAGGAGGCTCGGTCAAGTTTGGTAATGATATTGGTGCAAAGATTGTTGGGAAAGGAAGCATTAGCCTCAACAATGGGAAGGTAAAATCTCATGAGGTTCTCTATGTTTCAGGCTTGAAACATAATCTATTGAGTGTCAGTCAGCTTTGTGATAAGGGCCATAGATTAATTTTTCGGTGATCAAGGATGTGAGATTCGAAGAACCGACAGTGGCAAATTGATGGCAATTGGAAAGAGAACTTCAGGAAATCTTTATACATTGTCTGAAGATTTTCAAGAAAATTGCATGTTGAGCCCAGAAGAAGAAATATGGCTATGGCACAAAAGACTAGGGCATATTGGATTTGAAAATTTAGTAAAGATTTCCAATAAAAACTTTGTGAGAGATATCCCATCTTTGAAGAAGCCAACCAATGGCATATGTCCATCTTGTCGGAAAGGGAAGTAGACAAGAGTGTCATTTAAACCAAAAGATCACCATACTACTCAACCACTTGAGATTATTCACACAGATCTATGTGGCCCAGTGAGAACTCAGAGCATCTCAGGAGAGAGGTACTTTATTCTATTCATAGATGACTACTCCAGAATGACTTGGGTAATGTTCTTGAAAAATAAGTCAGAGGCTCTTGCAAAGTTTAAAATCTTCAAAGCTCAAGTTGAAAATGAGACAGGAAAGAAAATTAAATGTTTAAGGTCTGACAGGGGAGGAGAATACACCTGGATTAATTTTGCAGATTTTTGTTCGAGAATGGCATCAAGAGACAGGACTTGAGCTCCTAGAACACCACAACGGGAATGGTGTTGCGAGAAAGAAAGAATAGAACTGTTCAAGAGATGGCCGGGACTATGTTGTGAGAAAATGACATGGGGAACAAATTCCGGAGAGAAGCGGTGCATACGAAGTATATGTTCGGAACGGGTGTATGTTGAGACAACATGAAGACAAAACTCCCTATGAATTATGGTTTTGGTAAAAAGGCCACGACAAGAAAGCACTTCAAAGTGTTTGGTAGTAAATGTTATATAAAAAACACCAATCATGATTTAGGGAAGTTTGATGATCGAGCGGGATGAAAGAATTTTTCTTGGCTACTCTACCTCAAGCAAAGCATATAAATGTTACAACAAGAAGCTTGGTAAAATCGTTGAGAGTGCAGATGTGAGAGTAGATGAGCATAAAAATTCAACTCCAGAGTCAATCAGTGATCCTCATATTTTTGAAGACTTGGATAGTGAGAAAAATGACAGTGAAATAGAAAAAGAGCAAAATGTGACAAATGTGCGGAAACAGAGAGAACAGTGGTTGATCTGAGAAGAAAGAGAAAAGCGGTCGGATTCGGAGGCGGATAGGCGGAACAAAAGTGGCTCAAGCGAGAAAAAAAAATCATCCCGAGCAATTAATTCTTGGTGATCCATCGGCTGGTATGCAAACAAGAAAGGTGAGACAACCAAAACAAATGTTTTCTTTACTATCTCATATTGAACCAAAATCAGTTGCGAGAGGCATGTGAAGATGCCTGGATACTTATCTTTGTAAGTTGGGCTTCAAGAAAGGTTTGGTTGATAGCAATTTGTATGTTAAATCTATGGATGACAATCAAACAGTTGTGGTTGTATATGTAGATGATATCATCTTTGCAGGCCAAAAGGATGAATTATGTCAAGACTTTGCTCAGAGAATGCAAGATGAGTTTGAGATGTCTATGATTGGAGAGTTATCTTATTTTTTTAGGTCCGCAGATCAGCCCGGTTAAAGAATGGATTCTTTTTATCTCGGACTAAATATGTGAAGGAAATGTTGAAGAAATTCACAATGGAAGACTGTACACCAATGAGCACTCTAATGATGACAAGTCGTAAGCTAAGCAAAGAGGATGACTCTCCATCGGGTTGACCACACTATGTATAGGTCAATGATTGGAAGTTTACTTTACTTAATCGCTACAAGGCCGGATATTCTACGATCCGTTTGCATGGTAGCTAGATATCAAGCTGGCCCAAAAGAGACACACGTTGTAGGCCGTGAAAAGAATTTTTAGATATCTAAAGGGGACTATGGACTATGGTCTTTGGTATGCAAAAAGCAAGGATCTAGAATTATCTTCTTACTCAGATGCAGATTGGGCAGGATGTGTTGATGATAGGAAGAGCACTAGTGGCGGTGCTTTTTATCTTGGAAGAAATTTGGTGGCTTGGCACAAGAAGAAACAGTCAGTATCATTATCTACGGCAGAGGCATAATACATTGCAGCTACCTCATGTTGCACACAGGTATTATGGATGAAGCAGATGTTGAAGGATCTCGGCATTGAGTCAAAGAAACCTATTTCTATGTTTTGTGATAACACTAGTGCCATAAATATATCTAAAAATCCCGTTATGCACTCCAGGACGAAGCACATAGCCATTCGATATCACTTCTTGAGAGAGAAAGTTCTCGAAGGAGAAGTTCGAGTTAGAGTTCATTCCCACAAGAGAGCGGATTGTAGATATTTTCACAAAGCCACTTCCCAGAGATCAGTTTGATTACTTGCGACAGAAATTGGGAGTGATTATCTTCCCCAAGCATTGAGGAGCTTGGAGTGAGGGGGAGCAGTGTTTGCTTGTTCTATTTTTTTCGCTCCCCATGTAGGACTCAGGGGGAGTCTATTGATATTTTTTTTGTGTTACTATGGTGTTGAGTTTTTGTTTTGGAGCTTTCATAGGATTGGGAAGATGCGGTGGGCACTCCTATGTGGCATATCCCTTTGTTCTTGTTGTCAAAGGGGAGAAATATTTATGCACAGAGTGAGTTGCCAACAATTCCAAAGGGGGAGATTGTTGCACTTTGGATTGTCATTGTCGGCAACTCGGACCAAGTCTGATGAGGGAGATTGATACTGGTTGTAGATTGATACCGGTTGTAGTCTTGTGGTTCGTCATGCAATTAAAGAGAGAAATTCAAGAGAGAGAATCAGAAGAGAGAGAAAGAGGAGAGAGAAAAAATGTGAGTGGGACCCACAGGTATGGTGGCAAGGTGACATGCCAACACGGCAGCCCACGGCACTTGGCATGCATGCACACAAAGTTTCGGGTTCAAATTCCAAGGTTTGACAGAGTTTTAACTTTGGGTCTATTTTTGGTGGGTCCCGCAACAGGTTCATGGAGATCCGGCATTGGAAATATGTAGAGCATCGAGTTAGCTTTCCAACGCAACTTGAATCACTCAATTCCGACGTCGGATGAGAGAGATATCGCAGTTTCTGTCGAATCGCTCGAAAAAGTCATTTCATAAGTTGTTTAGGGGCAATTTCGGCATTTCACAAGTTGTATAAGGGGCTTTTTCGTCAAGAAAAAGAGAAGGAGATCCAAGATCCGCGGCGAGGACTGATCCTCACCTCTCAGATTCGCATCCGACAGCCCACAAAGACGCGGCTCGGCTACGGTGCGGGCGCAGGTGCGAGGTTATATAAGGAAAGATTCTCTTTCCTTATCCGAGATTAGCCAATTTTCAAATTGCCATATCTTCTTCATCCGAGCTCCAAATCGGTCCGTTCAAATTGCAGCATTCATATTTTTTGATGCCCTATCTATTGGGTGCCGTTGGGAGTCGTGAAAGGGCTGGAAAAATTGAAAAGTGTGTTTTGAAGCTACAGAAGAGGGATTTTGCCTGTCGGAGTTTCCAGTGAGGGGATTCATCACTATCCACCTATTCTCTGTGCATCAATAGATTGTTGAAACCCTGAGAGAGGTTGATATGCTGCGTATTACTCATTCATGGTGATGTTGAAGGAGATGGGAAGCCTATGATCAAGACGAGATCGATGTTTCAAAATTTACTATCATTGAAGGTCGTTCGGAGGTTCTCAAGGCGTGTGGAGCATCAAAGATTATCATTGGCAATTCAAGACTATTGGTTGTGAGATTTTCTCATTCCCTATCTCTTTAAATAATTTTTATGCACTGTATGCTACTATAGGTGAAAGAAAAATAGTAGAATACCTATCTAGCTTGTGGGTTTCATTGTAGGGCAATTCTATAAGCCCCAAAAATTGTTTTAGTTGTGGTGTGTTCAGTGGGTGCTGGACACTGACTTTATGCCTGAATTTTGGTGTTGTTACACCCTCTCAGTTTTATGCTTGGAAACTTTAGGGTTAGTATCCTTGTTTGTAAGAGACTAAAAGTTGAGTATTGAGTAAGTACGGAGCCCGTGGGGCATTACTCCGTGGATTAGCCATCACATACTATGGTGGTGAACCACGTAATATCTTGTATTCTGTGTGTTTATTTTTCTGGTATATTTTGGAGTATGTGGAATGGTTTGCAGGATGGGTGTGCAAATCTGGTAGACCTGGCCACTGAGTGGTAGCGAGGTGGATTTGCATACAATTGTGTGTATTGACAAATCAGGTATCCAATAGTTCTGGACAACATTGAATCTATAGGGAAAATGTTTCAGACACTGATTCACCCCCCCTCTCAGTGTCATATCAAGTTCATCAAGGTATTGGAGGGATCCCGTAGTGCTTCTATATAGAGTATCATTGGAAAAAGGTATTCCAGCGGCCTTTGTTATTTTCAATCCAGCAGGTGCCATAGCAGTTGAACACGGCTTGGCATCCATCATATCAGTCTTCTTTAGTAAATCAGTTGCATATTGAGTTTGAGTCAGGTGTAGACCAGTTGGGAGCCTTTGAACTTTGATCCTTACGAAATAATTCAAGGAACCAAGATCTTTAATAGCAAAGGTATCGCCTAGACTGGAGATGAGATCAGCAATGGCAGATGGCTGGTTCCCAGTGATGATTAAGTCATCCACATAGATCAAAATAGGTAGAACAGTGATATTCTACCGTTTAACAAATAAAGAAGAATCGGCCATAGAGGATTGAAACCCAATGGAAGTCAAGTAAGAGCTAAGCCGGTGATACCAGGCCGTGGTGCCTATTCAAAACCATATATGGCTTTCTTCAAGACACAGACATGGGTAAGATGATGAGAATCAATGTACCCTTGAGGTTGCTACGTGTATACTTTTTTTGACCGAAGACCATGGAGAAAAGCATTCTGATAACCTAAAATAGAGAGATGGATTGAACTCTCGCTCAAAATCAATTGATGAGCTGAGTTACGTTATATTAATAGTGATGAGATTACAACTGAACACGTGTAAGTATTTGTGTACAATAGAGACTCTACTAAAGACATGTAAGTGTCTGTGTACGATATGGACTCTACTAAACACATGTAAGTGTTTGTATATAATATGGATTCTACTAAACTTGTTCAGCTGTTTCAGTTGGAGAGGACATCGCATGTGGTGACTTGGGCTGCATGAAACGTGGATGTGGTTCAATCGGTTGTGATTGATCCTTATTTACAGTTGTTACGCTATCATAAATGGGAACCACTTATCTATGATGTACCCACTTATCTGTTGATCGGATGAACTCTTGGTATGGATCTGTGCAGTCAATGGAGATTCACTTTTATTGCGGTTAGAAACGCCTCTTCTTTCTGCAGTGGTGTCATTTCATGTGCTGTTCTTGCACTTCTGATTAATAAAACCCGAAGTTTATCTGAATATTACAATAAGGTTCCCAAAAGTTTCTATTCATCTGCTTTTATATATATATATATATATATATATATATATATATATATATATATATATATATATATATTCTGGAATCAGTGGTTCCTAATGGCTGATTGATTTTCTGTATATTGTTCCATTATCTTGTGATTGCATCCTCTACCATGGACGAGATAAAATAGGTAATATCTTGACATTAATATCAGATGAAGCTCCATGACTTGATGGGTTCACTAGGCGCTTTTACAATTTCAAGTTCTTGCTTGGACACTTCTGAGCTTGTTCAAGTTGTCCTTATAACGTGGTCCCAACTGAGTAGGAAAGTAAGAACCACACATCAGAACATTAGTCATAGGAAAACGATCCACAGCGTAGTTGCGGTTGTTAGGCCAGCGACAGTGGCATAAGTCCAGAGACTCGGGTTCTAATCCTACTCCTCGCTGATGTGTATATCACATCTATTATCCTCCTCACTCATCCTACCAAAAATAAAAAGTAAAAAATTATCCCCCTCACTCCCCCTCCCTCAAGAAGAGTCATTCCTTTGGGCCCATTAAAGAAAAAAAAAAAAAAAAAAAGGTATTAATATTCTGTAGGCCACTACCTGAGAAAATAGTACGAAGGGTCTAGTGGCACTTGAGTCTCTTTCTTGTGATTGTGATGTTTTTTCCACCTATTGTTTTGGCCTTTTCTGCCTAATACCCTGTTTCTTTCTTTTTCTTATTAAAAATACTCTTCGTGGATCCTCCAGACACCAGAGTGTTTAGATGTGCAGAGTGGAGATTCCACAGATCTGCATAGCCACTAATATTGGGAGACTTACAGGGAGTTGTATTGACTTCAGCAGTCATGACTCATGACTACTATGGGATAAGGTTTTTCTAGTTCACCTCTCCCCTCTCCATCTGTTGTGCTTTCGGCTAGTAAAAATATCAAAATGGATCGTCAGCCATTGGACAAAAAGTTGCACTGCACACTCATCCCAGCCCGATCTAGCTGGACCAAGTTCTTGAGGCCCTAAAGTGAAGTTTTGGGTCTGCTGACTTTGTCCCAGCCCAAGCCTAGTGAAAGAAAACTGAGTTTGACCTCTACAAACGGAGAAAATGTTTTTTCGCATGCTTGTATAAGAAATCTATTTCTATACGCTTGCCTTTTTTTTGGGTTAATTATACGCTTGCCATTTTTAGTAAGATGAATTAACAATTTGGTAGGCTGAATAGATTAATAATTCCTTTGATATAGCACAGTCAAAATTTGTGGACTATCTCACCCATAATACCTATATATGGGGTTTTTCCCCCTTGGCTGGATTTGTCTTGGGCTATCGCAAAAGCTCACCTAAACAGGTTTGAAGTCTTAGTTGCACTAGCGCAACTTGGACCATCTTCGCAACTCCTCAATGTGCTCCTTGGGTCGGCGTATTTTTGCATCGAAGATTAGAGTCTCTTTGAAGGGTCTTTCTATATGAAACCAAGCAGTGTCCATGGGGGATGCCATTGGGTTACCATGGAAACCTCAATATACATTAAGTATTTTGGTATTTGAGACTAGAGGTGTTTTGGAATTTTCCATGATCCAATGGACAATGTGTTGACACCGGTATCGGTGTCAATAAGAAAAACCCCACCTTGAATGACTATGATTATATGGGGTGGACAACATTATCTCAAGCCTCTACCCACCAAAGTGGCCTAAAAAAATTTCCATTAATGAAACATGTAAATCCATTAGAAAATAAAAAATACATGTCTGATGAAATGGTTGTTGCTATGTATTCCAATAACGAATCATTGATTTAACTGAATAACTAAATAAAATAGATAGACCTTTCTCTTCGTCTCAGGTCGATGGATCTTCTCACTCGAAAGATCTCCTATATGGAGAATACACATTTTGGTTGACTGAACCTAATTTGAATTGTTTATTCTGAAGCAAAGATGTCCATGTTATTTTATTAATGATATCGATATTGATGATAGTGACGACTGACAATAACGATGATGACCTTGATACTCCTAACTACGATGAATGCGCTAACTATGTATAATTGTATATGACGCTGAAAATAGACCAATTTGATATTACCTATCAATTCGAATTAGGAAAAGCAATATTTTCATCAATAATATGGATTCCAAACATTCATGATTTGTATGTGAATGAGTCGAATTACTTATCCCTCGGTCTATTAGTGACGGGATTGTGAAAAATGTTCCAATAGAAATACTCTTGCTATTGCTTTGACTCATATTCCCCCAAAAGTGGATTCCGCTTTAATAGCTCTTTCTTACTTTCAAAGTCCCCATGATCAACTTTGTACGTATCTACCCACCCTTGAAGGACTGAACCAAACATTCATAATTATTGAAACTCAATATTATTCTGAATTATTATGTATGGGATGTTAAATTATATTTTAGGTCATGTTTGTTTCAATATGTAAAATTTTCTATACAAATAATAATTTACATGAAAATTTTTTCCATGAGATTTTTTTTCTCTTATTGTCTTTTTGTGCATTTTACTTCAAAACAAATAGTGATGGAAAATCATATTTTACAGAAAAATTTTCTTTTTCTTCCTCTTACATGAAAGCAAACACAGCCCTAAGGATTAAAAAGCATTAAAATATATGAATATGCACGAAAGATAGACCAAGCAACAGTTGGTAGTAGTTTGTCTTGTAATATAGAATTGAGACCAACATTTTTTATTTTATTTTTTAATTTAAATCCTGAGATATTCTAGATCTTCATTACAAATCATCCTTGTAAGGAACTCCAGTAGCAGGTAACCATTCATGTCCAACTATAAAGTTGTTGACAGTGAAGTTGGCTGCATCTGTGGCATTGATTACATGATAACCAGGCCAGCTAACTCTGTTATTCGTATTCGTTCGAAGTCCTGTATTGTTAAACTTAGTATAATATATTGTAGTTAGTGTAGAACTTGTTGGATATTATGTTGTCATTGTTGGTAACTTGGCTGATGTGACAGTGTTTGTGAGCATACAGTCAAAGAAATTAAGAGAGAGAGTGTCAATGTAGGAGAGAGAATGTCAGTGCAGTGGCACAGATGTGGCAACTTCGCTTGTGTGTTCTACAGTGTTCTACATGTGTTTCAGATGATTTGCAATGAGTTAAATGAGATTTTACACTGATTTTGATGAGAGAGAGTGTATGTGGACTCCACTGGTGATGTGGCATAGTTTCTGATGATGTGGCCGAGTTTCTAATGATGAGGCAATGTTGCGGCATTCTGAAGCATTACATGAAGAAAAAAGATGTAGAGAGAGAATAAGGAGAGAGAAGATGAGAGAGAAAATGTTGGTGCGTCCCGCAGCGGGTTCATGGTAATCCAACAGTGGAAAGATGTAGAGCGTCGAGCTATCTTTCCAACGCAACTTGAATCACTCAATTCCGATGTCGGATGAGAGAGATATCGCAGTTTTCGTCGGATCGCTCAAAAAAGCCATTAAACATTTGTTCAGGGGTCTTTTTGCAATTATCAAGAGTTGAGGGAGAAGGCTGAAATTATCATAAATAGAGATAAATTCTGTTCGGACGGCTCAGAATGAGCCACGTCGTCAAGATCAAGATCAGATGGATCTGATTAAGGCAGGCTCGAGTGGATCTCAACGATCGCGTCAAATTCCTTCGCTCAGGATCTGATTGGCCGCGTGCAACTTAAAGGTGTGCGTCACCTTGCATGAAGAACTTTTCTGATTCAGTGTAACGCGCGTGCGGTACTTCGGCAGGACAGATCTAGATCTAAAGGCTGTCATTCAAGCCAATTTTCGGAGACGTGATTTGACTGATCCGACGGACATCAGGCGATCCGGCCTTTTTGCAGACGATCCGACGGACGACAATGTAGATACTTCGATCGACCAATCAGATCACACCAGCGCATCTGCGGCGCGGCTACGGTGCGACGCAGGTGCGCGGTTATAAAAGGAAAGATTCCATTTTGAATTTTTTGATTGGCCGAACTTCAAACTGCCATAATTTCTTCATCCGAGCTCCAAATCAATCCGTTCAAGTTGCAGTTTCCATATTTTTTGATGCTCTATACATTGGGTGCCATTGGGAGTCGAAAAAATATAAAAAAAATTGAAAAGAGTGTTTTGAAGTCAGAGAGAAGGTTTTCTAGGGTTTCGTGCCCTGTGGGAGTGATCAATCACCAACTACATCTTCTTTATGCATCAATGGAGTGCTAAATCCCTATTAGAGGTCAGTAGAGCTTATATTTTCACATTCATAGTTATTATGGGTTGTGTGGAAGAGATTGGAAGCCTGTGGATGAGGTGTGCTTTGTGAATCTATCTCTATCATCATTGAAGGTTGTTAAAGAGTACCTCAGCGCAGTGTGAAGCTTCAGAGATATTGTTAGCTATTCGAAAACATTGTTTGTGAGATTTTTCAATTCCCTTTCTATTTATGCTTTCAATTTATTGTATGCTAGCGTAGGTGCAAATTGTTGAATACCTAGCTAGTGGGGAAAATTGTAAGGCAAATTTATAAGCCTAAAAAATTATTATTTGCTTCTCATGGGTGCGAGTTAAGCGTGGTGTGTTCAGTGGGTGTTGGACACTGGCTGTTAAGCATAAATCTTGGCGTTGATGCGCCCTCTCAGTTTTATGCTGAGAAAATCTAGGGTTAATATCATTGTCTTGTTAGAGACTAAAAGTTGAGTGTTGAGTAAATACGGAGCCCGTTGGGCATTACTCCGTGGACTAGCCATCACACACTATGTTGGTGAACCACGTATATCCTGTGTTTTGGACTGTCTTTATTTTTCTATATATTTTGGAGTGCGTGGAATGGCTTGCAGGATAGGTGTGCAAATCTGGTAGACCTGGCCACTGAGTGGTAGCGAGGTCGATTTGCATGCGCTTGTGTGTGTGTGAAAAGTTAGGTCTCCATCAGCTCTGGGCAACAGTAAATAATAAAGGAGAATTTTCAGACACTGATTCACCCCCCCTTTCAGTGTAATATCAAGTTCGTCAGAACTATTACCATCCCAAGCTAACCATCCAGCAGGATCTATTAAACTATCGACGAAGCATTGCATGAATACTGTCCTAGCGTACTGCTTCCATGGTCTTCCTAGGTATGTCAGAGTAGTAAAATTGCTAGAAGCCAGATCTGAAGCTGCTTCCACTTTACATTTTTGTACGAAAGTTTCAGTATTCTGGTTTGGGACTGTTCTACCTTGAGCAGTGATGGCATCAGATTGTCCTTGAATGGGTTGCCGACCATAGATATTACACTTCTGGAAAACCACGACAGCATTACCAAAAATGAAATCTATTGTCCCATATATGTCACACTGCCTGTAGAATTGCCTCAAGGAATGGGTGTATAAGGTATCTTGATACCCTTCAAAGCTACATTTATAGAATGTAGATAGATCAGCTCCATTTCGAACTGCCACTGCTTGACCCTTGATTGCTCCTGCTGTGTTGCGGATAGTTATATTAATGGCAACAAACCCTTGTCCAACCACAGCTGTAAAATTAAACCAAAATACGTTAAAGGTTAGATGATGATCATAACTAACCACGTTTTATGGTGCATAATATTAATTAAGATTTTATCACAACTAATTTTAAATTGTCGAACATTTGGGATAGAAATTTTACATGGTACCAGAGTAGGTTTTCACCGTCTTTGGTCTCCATACGTCTACGTACTGCCACATGTAAAGGTGTCGAAGTTGGGTTCAATCCGAAAATCAAAGCCAAACCAATATGATTCAGCCTGAACAGGACCAAACCGATCCGAACTGAATCAAATCTTGTCGGGCCATAATTGAGCTGTGTTTCTAGAGCTTGGTGAAAAACTGAGACCAAACCGATTGATAAGCTCGAACCAAACTAATCTAAACCCAAACCGAAACCAAACAGCCAATAATGGACTGATAAGAGTCCATTAAGACAACCTTATATATGCTAAATATACATATAGGAAATCGAAACAAAACCAGCCTGATAATGGCCTGATAGAACCTATTAAGCTAACTTGTTACTAAATATACATATAGCTAGGAAATCAAAACCAAACCGAAAACAAAATCAAATTGAATCCAGACCGATAAGAGACTATTAAGCCAGCCCAATAAAAACCCAAAATCAAGCCTGCATGAAACTGAAAGTTTCTTATCGGACCGTAATTGGGGTTGAGTGTATAGGGTTGAAACCGAATCGGCTCATTAACACTCTTAGCCACACAATCGAAGGTAGTGTTGGGATTTAGTCCCACTTGGCTACCAAATAGTCTACACCCCATTATGGACTTGGATCCTCTCCTCTTGGATAGTCCCTTCAACTATGATACAACAGTTGAGGATAATGGCTAGAACATAGGAGATGATCTTCTTCCAACTTATACAACTGGAGGATAGTTCATCTGCATATACTTGTATCCTTCTTGGCATCTCGTCACCGTCCATATCCAGTGGGTCTCACAGACTAGAGGTGGGTCCCACATCACAGCAATGATGATGGAATTCCATAGAGAATACATGTACATGCAGGTGATTTGGACTCATATAACTGGGTAATTTGTCCATATTCAGTAGGTCCCACACTCATACAACTAGGAATCCCTCCACCTACTTACTTCCAGCTTTTGGGATGAAACTTTATGGTTCACTACTAACCTAAAGTTGCAGAATTGAATGTAGTCCTGCCAGTGATCACAGTTTGGTTGATGCCATCTCCGATCATCATAATGTACGTCTTGTTCTTATCAATCGTTACGTATTCTGCGTAAACTCCGGCGACAACATAAATTACAAAGTATCCGTCGCTCAAACTGGTTCCATTCGGAGCTGCAGCGACGGCATCATTGATGGTGGTGAAGTCTCCTTTTTCATCCTGTCTCACAATTACTTTCTCTCTCACTGGGACATTCCCGGTGGTTGTCTTGAGTAGATTCCTCTCTGGTATTGCTTTGTTCTGGTTCTTGACCCAACCATGGGTAAAGAGAGCCAAAGAAACACTGTACATTTTGGTTCCAGTAGAGAGGGGTACATGAAGACCATTCTTCACACTCCAAGGCATTAATGCTGTTGAATTAAGGCTATCAAAGCATGTTTTTTGGTTAGTAAGTATGGCACTAAGCAAAGACTGGACATCATGAGCTCGGAAGATTGAGAGAGTATTTATGGAATTGACAGCTTCAATGGAACTCAACAAAAAATCTATATTTAGCTCTGATAGGAGCCGGCAATCCTTGAGCTTGAATTGCGGTTTTCGACAAGGACGACCGGTTTCTATACCGGTTGAGCAAATTCAAGAACTTCCTTGTTGTGGACAAAGATATGTGTGCCGAAGAATGAAAATAGTGTAAGATGTTGCATGGTTTATTAGGGGTGAACAGGGATTTACAGAAGGTTGGGTGAGGTGTGGAGCTGCAGACTGTTTCTGGTTCTATAAGCTTTGAAGACTGAGGCAGATTAGGTAGAGACAGAGATAAGGAAAAGCCAAGGAGAATAAGGAAGAGTGGGGTGGGGTGGAAGATCGGACTTGTAGCCATGGCTATAGCAGGTAGGGATTTTCTTTTTGAGGAGATGGAGAAGTTGGTTAGGACCTTAAATAAAAAATCCAGATTCCTTTGCACTGGATCTGTATTCCCCCATATAAGCTTCATTAACAGGTGAACAAAGTCTTGAATTTGTTTGGGAGATTAATTAAGCATCCCTTAGGAATAATTTAAGAACATGGACGTTAGATAAAAGAAAGAAAAAAGCAGGAAAAGAGGAATTCCTGAATTGAGTCCGATCATCTATACGTACGTGTAATCTTCATAGGATCCTGGGTCCATGGTTCCTATGCCGCCGCGTTTCCCTGTTCTTTTCTTTTAGTGCTTCGACCCCATTGTAGATATGGTGTGGGACCTATTTTTAGATTGTGAGATTCACTAGATATGAACGGTGATGAAATCCTCACAAAAATACAAGTACATACAAATAAACTATTATCCAATTGTAGGAACAACAGTATGACAATGTTTACTCAATAGATTTCCACACCAAGCATTAATTCTTCGCTTCTTCAAATACAAACAGTAGTCCTCCATAGGATCCGTTCTTATTTTTTCAATAGCTGACGTTTCAAAGTCAATATTTTTTTTTTTTTTTTGATGAACAATATATTAAGAGAGAAAAAAAAAATTATACGTACAAAGCAAGCCCGTGACCACAGAGCCCGAAGAAGGAAAAAAAAAAAAGCCAAAATAGCTACACGAAGCACATATCAACCTAATAACACCACCCCAGCATGACACAACATGACTATGCTTTGGAAGGAACCGCAGTTAAAAAAAGGAAAAAAAAAAAGAAGAATGAAAAATGGTCAATATTCTCTCCTTACATTCAACAAGAAGGCAGCTAGTTGGGATAGAGACATTACTATGCGACAGGAGTTGGTAGAAATGTGAGTCAACGCTTTCCAAACAATAAAACTATATGCATTCTTCTGATGTGATGTTTAAACTACACAACTCTCCACCAAAACACACCACTGGGCGGGGCCTTTATAACAAACCAATGGCAAGTTGAAGTAAAAGGAGAATCCTTTGGAGGGATGATTAGCCCGACAACGTCAAATTTCTTATAAAGCTCAATCGTTGGTTGATGATGATCAAATGATGCTGAGACTTAAAACTCATTGGTGGTTTATATTTTTATGTTAATAATGGGAAACCATTCCTATGGAAAGAAATCAATGTTTCTCTCTAAGGGTGTAATCTATAAGAAAAGTATCGAGTATTGTAATTTTTTGTTTATTATAATAGTAAAATTGGCGATTGATTGCTCTGTTGTGGACATAGTTTGTACACATAGTGTGGGTGAACAAAGTAAAATTATTGTGTTGTGTTTTGCTTTTGTTTTCTGTTTGTCTATTGTTCTTTTATTGTATTGTTAATTCCTAGCAAGACTCTTCTTCGTTTCCTTCTGTTTAAATCATGGACATGCATTTGTTGCACACAGAAAGTATGAGATTAGTCATTGCTCTGCCCATGTGGGTAAGAGATCCCGACTCTACAGGCATAATCCTTTGCTAACTGAGCTACTCCTTGAGGTTTACTACAATCATTCGAGATTAGGTCGCCCATATATATCTTAGCTTTGAGGCATGAAAAACAGCCGAAATATTGAGTGTGTGTTGTTATGGCAAGTGTGTTTTGACAACTTTGGTGCTCATTCACTACTAGAAAATAGGGCAACAGTGGGGGGTTTTATTATAATTTTAGTGGCCGGTTTCAGTTACCATTGCGATGCTCCGCGCTAGAATTTGGGGGTGGTTTTTGGTTACCGCCTCTATGATAAGGTCATAATATTAAAAAGTGGTTTTTCGGTACAGCCTCTAATGCATGTGCATTACAAATTGTTTTCCAATTACTGCCTCCCATTTAAACTTAATACCTAAAATACCCTCCTACATATGTTAAAACTTAATACCTAAAATACCCTCCTACATATGTTAAAGGACATTTTACCCCATTTAAACCTTCCATTTACCTAAAACCCACTCCATTAGTGAATTTTCATTAACTTGTGGGAGTGGATTTTGTGTAAATGAAAGGTTTAAATGGGGATAAAATGGTCATTTAATTTATACAGGAGGGTATTCTAGGTATTACAATTTTAACTTTTAGCTTTTTTCGTTAGTTAACGAAAATTCACTAACAAAGTGGGTTTTTTTAGAAATTATTTTGATTTAAGGGGGTGTCTTTGAAATTGTTTGAAAGGTTTGAGGTGTACCTGATTTAAGGGCAAACTACAAGGGAGGTATCTATAATTTACTCAATTTATTTTACTTTTCAAATGGGAGGGATTTAGATGCAAAGTGAAGTGTAGTTACATAGTAATGTGATAGCATGTGTAGTAATCATTATAAAAGTTTCCATTTAAAGTTTAAAAATTCCACTTCCCTTCCCTTCAATTTTCCTTGCAACCAAACAAAGCCTCAGTTACACCAACCAAACAAAGCCTCAGTTATACCATGATGTATTTTATAAATATTCTAAAACAAATGATGATAAAAATTTTTGCTGTAACAAGATGGTAAAATAATAGAAAGCATCCATGAGAAGCATACCTTGAAGAAATTAACAATGACAGGAAGGATATGAGCAACACAATCTTGAGATTCCAACAACTTTCCAAGTGCCACACATCCCTCAACAGCCAATAGTCGAATAGAATCTTGATTTGAAATGAATCCGACCGACTTGATAAGTACTTAATAGATTGCTAGAAACGACAGGAAAATCACAAGCAAAACCCTAACAAATCAGGGTTTCTGTAGGTTGCAAGAAGAGGAAATAGTGCGTGGGAGAGGGGAAGAAAGAGGGACAGTGAGCTAGAGTGAAGGAGAGAAAGGAAGGGAGAGAGAGAGAAGAGAGAAGAGAAGAGTGTTAGATTTTACCATCGACATGGAAGGTTAACACTGAAAATAAATACCTCCAGCATTATGACCTGTTCTAGCCATTGTTGGTCCAACCACTGTAGTCCTCGTACGAAGCTCTACTTTCCTCTTCTGTAAACTGGTAATTGGGATTAGGGTTTCTCTACAAGCACTCGTTCCTCAGACCCATGTTCAATGGAAAACTTTGAAAGCGTGAGTGTTGCACAGAACCTCATTCCCTTATATTTATAGATTGAACCATCTCCTTCCATAAAGGATCGACGGTGACCTGGGTGCCACATGTCACAGTCGATCCTTTGATAATAACCTTTTTAGGTGGGGGTCGGGTGGCATGTGGGCCACTCGACTTACATTCTCCAACTTGGCCCATATTGTCACATAGCAACTCACTTTATGGTTATTAATGTGATGTGGCCATACGTTTTTTTCGGATCCTTCCTTATGAACTTGTTCTTTATGTTCATAGTAAAACTCCCAACTCACGAATCATGGTGGTACATGACCATATAGCAAGAACACTTCCATGCATTACTATAGAATGTTCATTTTAAGATGAACCTCAATTGTGACAACCCGTCTTTATAGAATCAATTCGATAAGTCAACTTTATTGCCTTGAAACTTTATAAGCATCTGTCATTACAAAACTTTATGTATACAATAAAATAAATGACAGAAAAATAATTTTATTTTGAAATCATCAAACTTTACATTGCAATGTCATAAATAAAACATTTAACCACTTATTATTTACATAGTTCCATACGTCCCATGTGAACTGCATACACCTTGGGCAGAAGGCCTTTGGTAAAGAAATCTATTATCATATCATTAGTGTCGATATGCTCTATTTGAACACGACGATCTTGAATGTCGATCTTTAACAACAAAATACTTTATCTTAATTTGTCGGTTGCGACTCACTGAGCATGTGTTGTTAGAGAACTGTACTACTGTAGTATTGTCATTGTAAATCCTTATAGGTCGTCTTTCAATAGATATGACGACCTTCAAATCTGTGATAACCTGCCTCAACCATGATGCCCAAGCTTCCAAAGTAAAAGAGGCCGTCTTAGGTTATTTTACGTTGCGCTAAGACACTGCTTCTCCAACTAACAGGAAAATGAAACCTGAAGTAGATTTCCTCGTATCTTCACATCTAGCATAATCTGAATCTGAGTAGCCAATTAGCTCCAAATCATCAACATGCATATATGTGAGCATGTGATCCTTGTTGCCTTGTAGGTATCTCACTTCTTTCTTATTGTTGTCCAATGTGGTAAACCGGGGTTCTTTTGAAACCTACCTAATACTCCCATTGCGGATGAGATGTTAGGCTTGGTATAAACCCGAGCATACATTAAACTCCGTCTACCGTTGATGCATAAGGGATATTTTGCATTGTCTCGTTGTTCCATATTGGTCTTCGGACAATGCTCCGGACTAAGTCTCCGTCACCTTTAACAAGAGGTGCTACACTTGATGAATATTGCTTCATCTTGAAACATTCCAAAACTTTATCAATATAACCCTTTTGGGACAGTCTTAAGGTCTTAAGAGACTTGTCTATGTGAATCTCTATGCCTAAGACATAAAAAAGCTTTACCCATATCCTTCATGTCAAAGTTTTGGGTCAAGAAATGTTTAGTCTCATGTAGTATCCCTAGGTCATTGCTAGCTATAAGAATGTCATCCACATATAATACTAGTATGGTGAAACTAGTTCCCTTGATTTTTATGTAAATGCATTGATCAACTCAATTCTCTACAAAATCGTAGGAAGCAATCGTGCTATCAAATTTTAAATACCTCTATCAGAAAGCTTGTTTCAACCCATATATGGATCTCTTAAGCTTGCATATTATATGATTCTTTTTTTTATCCAAAGTAAAACCTCCAAGGTTGATCCATGTATACCTTCTTAAACTAATCATCATTCAAAAATGCCATCTTGATATCCATCCAGTGCGGCTTAAGATCATAGTGAGCCACCGGTGCTATGATGATCCTCAAATAATCTTTTATAGATACCAGGAAAAATGTTTCTATATAATCAATATTAGCTTTCTGATTATAACATTTTGCCATGAGTCAGGTCTTGTATCTTTCGATATTGTTGTGTGGGTCTCTTTTAGTCTTGAAGACCCACTTACACCCTATAGTGGAGGTGCCTTTAGGTAATTCTATAAGTTCTCATACTTGATTCTTTAACATAGGTTCCATTTCATCCTTCATGGTGTCATGCCATAAAATTGAATCTACACGATCCATAGCCTATGAAAATGATGTCGGATCATCACTTATTCCAATGCTAGTTTCACAGTCTTGGAGATACACTTGATAATCTGAAGGGATTGTCGATTTTTCCTCTCTTGAGGATTTCCTTAAAACTTATGGCACAAGATTGGTTTCTCGATTTTGGACTACAAGTTCAGTGACAACTAGTTCCTGATGTGGTGTATCTTGATGTGGTACTTCATCATGAGCTTGTGGTTGCTCATGAACCACAGGTACCACCATTGAAGATGTGTATTGCAGATTCTTATTTTGGCTCGACAGCCATATATGCTAGTATGCTTCAAACTAAGTTTTCATCCATTTCAAAACCCAAAGGGAGTTTTGAAAACTAACTTGGATGGTACTCTGTTCAAGATATATACCGCTGTCTTAAGAGCTTCACTCCACAATTTCAGAAGTAGACTAGAGTTACTAATGATACACCTGACTATGTCCATAAGTGTACTGTTCCTTCTTTCAAGAATATAATTTAATCTAGAGATCTAAGCATGGTATATTACTGTACAATACTTTGCTTTTGAAGATACCATGCAAATGGGTCAGGTCTTTGACCATATTTTGTGGTTCTACTGTAGTATTCACCACCTCTATCTGATCTTATGGTCTTGATCACCTTTCCAGTCTGTTTCTCTACTTCTATCTTGAAGTTCTTAAAGACTCTACATACCTCATCTTTATGAAATAAAAGTTATAAATACATGAATCTTGAGTGGTTGTAAATGAAGGAGATAAATTATCTCTAGCCATTCAAACAGGGAGTGGAAAAAGGTCCACAAACATCTGTATGTATGATTTTTAGAAGTTCAATTGGCCTACTCGAACCTTTCTTGGTTTTGTTGGTTTGCTTTTCCTTGATGCAGTTTACACATAACCTAAGGTCAATGAAGTCAAGAGTCTCAAGGATTCCATTAATCTTTTAATTCTATCACTGGATATGTGACCTAATCTAAGATGCCACAACCAAGAGGAATTCTCATTTACATTCATTATCTTTATGCCAATATTGTTTATATTTTTTTTTTTTTTTTTTTTTTTTTTTTGCTAAAGGTCAGCAAGTTTGTATTATAAAAGAAAGGAGATAATTACAGAAGAACATAATGATAGTAAAAACTCCTCCTTCGGCATTGCCATTAGCAAAGCCCTACCATTGGTTATGAACTACTAAGAGAATCGAAATCTAAGCATATCAGATGCATCCCAAACCACATCCCTAGAAATAAAATTGGGGCATGTAGTCCAAGAATCTGATCTCATTTCTGTTGCTACTTTTTTTGCTAAACTATCTGCTACTACATTTCCTTCTCTGTAGCAATGTGATATTCGGACTTGGATTCCCTTTAGATCTGCTAATAAACGGTTCCATATTTGAGTGACATACCATGGGAATTCCTTTTCAGGTAGCAATCAACAATAGCTTTTGAGTCACTTTCTACCCATAGCTTTTCACACTAAGTCTGAGGGCTTCTTTCAACCCCACCCTAGCAGCTTCTAATTCATCTCTAAAGTTTATTGCATTACAAATGAAAACTGAGTAAGCATAAGTGACTTTACCTCTTTCATCTCTGAATACACCAACAACCCCTGCATCTCTTGGATTTCCCAAGGAACATCCATCAATATTTAGCTTACTCCAACCCATCAGTGGTTTGTGCCATGCAACTAGTTTTATACAACGATGGGAAGGACTTTTAGTTTTTAGCTTGTAAAATTGCTGTATTCTAAGGTCATCCACACTTGTCACTGTGCAAGGCTTTAATTCAGAAGCCATTTTGAAATTTTGCTGAATCTCATGTAGAATCCTCTTAGGCGTAAGGCTAATTCCATCATAATAGCTAAGATTTCTAGCATGCCATATGTTCTCTAAAATTATAAATAAAAGAGACATCCATAACATGTTAACTGGCATAGTACAATTCTTCCTCTTCCACCAAGAGAAAAGAATATGAGAGGCCTGGAAACCTTCCCATCTGAGGTTATATATAGCCATATCGGTTTTCAGATTTTAGAAATAAGCTCACATTCCAAGAACAAGAACACATGATTGAAAGACTCTTCATACTTTCGGCACAAGTGGCATCTGGAATTAATAGGAACATGTCTTCTTTTGATAGCATCATCAGTAGGCAATTTTTTGTAGCACCATCGCCACCCAAAGACAGAAGTTTTAGGTTTCAGAGCATTGTTCCAAATTGCTTTCGACCATGGTAGGTTAGCTGTGGTAGTTCTACCTTCCTTCCAAGCTAATATCATATGTTGGATCTAGATTTAAGAGAAATAAAGCATCAACCAAAAAACCTGAACCGATGATTACATCGTTCTTCAAAATCCTTAATTTTGTACGGAAAAATTATACACATAACCCAAAGGTGTTGATTTATAAATAGAAATTAGATTTTTTTGCAAAAGATGGAACATAAAAGGTTTTCTAAATCCAACACATATCCGGATTGCAATAACAATCAGTAGACACCTACAACTTCCACTTGAGATTTCATCTGATTTTCTCAATGGATGTGTCTCTCAGTTTCTTTCGAAAGTCTTGTCTGCAGAAAGCCTTGTAAGGTATTGGCCACATGCATTGTCGATCTAGAATCAATTCACCAATTGTTTGAATGAGAATCAATTAAATTTGATTCATAGCAAACCAAAGTTCTTTGAGTTTAGATGTCCCTCATATGCGTAATGTGATCACACACATCATCCTTACCATTGTTTCTTAATGAGTTATATTTTTCCATTAGAGTGCTTACTAATATCTTATTTGAACTCACAAACTAAGCATCAATTGCTTTCATATAGTCAATAACCTTCTTACATTCAGGAATTGATCCTTTAATGCTCTTATCGATATTGTTCATGACAAGCATCAGGCTCAAGTGATTAAACCACTCCCACTTATAATAGTAAGCAATTTGGACTGTGATATTGGAATCCGTGAGAGCAGTGAGCTCTTCTATACGGAGCTTCATATCCAAATCCATGCACTCTAAAATCAAATAAATCTTTTGTTTCTAATTTGAATAATTTTTCCTAGTAAGCATTGGGAGACTGATTTAGTTATGAACTGCAAACAACAATAAGGAAGTCTAGATTTATTGGCAAACAACTTTATACCGATATCAACCAATGTCAATAATCAATCACACATTAAAATTTATTATAATCTATATGTAAGTTAAGTTTATAACCAATTTCAGTATATATAAACTTTACACTAAGTTTATTGACATCAAACTTAAGTGACAAACTGATGTATCCTACAAAATTACCTGTGGGCTAAGATTATAGTTTACATCTGTTAAGGTCTGTATTAATAAGACTAGAATACTATACTACATTTTAGAAGGTTGTCCCACACATGTAGGCAGAAGAAGGCTCCCTCTGTCTTGTAGTTTCACATTCTACCTTATTCCATCTTTTGACAAAAGAAAAGAACATTTCCCTATAGGGATCTAGTTCCGATGCAAAAGATGTAATTTTGTGATGCGTTTTTTTTTTTTTGTTATTTATGGCATCCTTTAAACAAACATTCATTAGTAAGCCTAATAACTTTAAAGAGTTTTTTTTTTTTTTTTTTGGGTAATTAACTTTAAAGAGTTCCTAATGGTTTATTCTTTATTTTATTTAACACTGTCTTTTAATGGCGTTTGTTTCTGTCACTAATTACAGTGCTTTAAAGAATGAGACTGTTATACATATATAGTAGTGTTCTGTCTCTAAATATCATTAAAACAATGCTTAACACACTTGGTTATGTATATAGATATAGTGACGCTCTGTCTGTAAATGTCACTAAGAGAAAACTGGATGTTTAGCGATGTTGAGAACACACTGTCATAACAAATACAGTCACTGTTCTTGACTTTTAACGACGGCCAGAACTGTCATAAAAATTGCAGTGACTAAAATAGTGACGGTCCAGTTTGTAACTAAGTTAGTGACATATAATAAAAACAGTTCAAAATGACTAAATATCACCCATAACAATCTTTTACGGTTCTAACCGGTTTGGGTAGACCAAACTGAATCAAACCAAGATGGCTCAGCCCAGTCCAACCGGTCCTGCTCGAACAATTTCAGGTCCATTTTCTGGTCAAAGCCTGGGTCTTCGGGTCGACCTATATGGCCCTGGAACCCGGTTCGGTTATGGGCTGAACCGAAGCATTCGGGTCATCGGGTTCGGGTTGAGTTCGATTTAACCTGAAAGCCCGGGTTTGGTCTTTAGTCGGTTCGGTTTCTTGAATCAGGATGAACCAAAACCACCCTAATTACTTATTTTCAAAAAAAGGCCTCTTACTGTTTATCAAATTTACAAAATATGCCATCGTCATTCTTTTCTCCCTTACAGACCACCGAAAGATTGCAGCGGCGCTAGGGACGATCCGGGATATTCGACACTCCCCAGAAACTCAGAAGAAAACGCCGGTCACCGCCACAACAACCTGAACAGGCCAGAGAGAAGAACAGAAAGGGAAAAAATAAAAAATAAAAATATCCCACCGAAAAAACCGACGCGGGTTGGCTTCTGCAGCCTGCTAGCTTCGCATGGCCGCAGCTAGCTGGCCCTTGTCGGTTGGCAGAGCTGTAGCAGCTGGCCTCTTATGCCTGCAGTTAGCTGCGTGCTTGCGGCTCTCTACAGGATGTTGGCCGGTCGAAACAAATTTTTTTTATTCTCTTAGATCTGATGCTCCACAGCATCAGTCCGGTGGATGGGCAGTTGAAACCCCCCTCTGATACCCTAATGTTAGAATTTACCATCTACATTAAACGTTAATGCAGAAAATAAATACCTCCAATATTGTGACTTGTTCTGGCCATTGTTTGTCCAACCGTCATGGTCTTCGTACGAAGCTCTGCTTTCCTCTCTCGTAAACTAGTAATTGGGACTAGGGTTTCTCTGCAAGCATTCCTTCCTCAGACCCCAAGCTCAATAAAAAACTTAGAATAACATGAGTATTGCACAGGACCCCATTCTCTTATATTTATATATCGAATCATCTCTTTCTATAAAAAATTGACGATGATTTGAGTGCCACATGTCACAATGGATCCTAAGATAATAACCGTTTTTAGGTGGGGCTAGGTGGCATGTGAGCCACCTGACTTACAAAGAGAGCTTACCTTGTACTGAGCAGTTGCAGAAGAAGAAAGAAGAGCATCCTTCGTTTTGTGAAGAATAAAGAGTCGCGAGAGAAATGAGGAAAATCGTGCACAAGTGTTTTTGTTGGGGCCTGTCCCCTTTTTAAGTTTTAGTTCTCGATAAAAATTGCTCCACATGGGTAAGAGCATGTATTTTGTACTCCACATATTTAGATTCTAAAATTATTTTATGAATTGAATCACTACTTGGGAACTAGAACCCAACAGGATTTTCCAAATGCGATTCTATTCTTAAATGACTCCCTAGGGTTGAAATCTATGGAATCCAAAATTCGAAATATTATTAAACGAGGCCTTAAACCTTGGGTGCATGACAATAAGATCATATTGACACTAAAAATTGTTTGTTGAAATTTTGACTTCCAACCGCATAAGTGGGCCCATGATCCAGTAGATTGATAAAAGTGCTCTAATTTTATTCCATAACTTGCACGTACATCAGGAAAAAAAAAAAAAAAACTTCAGTGCTTTCTTCTTCTTTTTGTTATTCTTAGCCCCACGCATTTACACACCTAATTGGGCTCTTTATTAGGTTTTATTTAATAAATTAAACAAACTACTAGAACAACTGAAAAACAAAAAATTCAGTTGGGCTGCATTTTTAGAGTCCAATGAAGAATGCAGCCCGATTCGGCCTAGATCGATGACCAAACGAATCAGCCTAATTCGACCATACTGAATAGATATTGAATCTAACTGGGCCTTAATTGGGCTGCATTTTTAGAATCCACTGAAAAACTAAAATCATATAAGTCGAAACCAGACCGAACCAATACGTCCAAACAGAAACTGAATTAGTTCGGTAATGGACAGTAGAGCCCACTAAGTTTTTTTTTTGCTAAAGATCATCAATTTGAATTAATTAATTAAAAAGAAATACAAAGAAAAACTTAGTGGTAGTAAAACCTCCACCTTTTGCATTGCCATCAGCAGAGTCCTACCATTGGTTATACAATCTCAATTAAAACAGAATCTAAGGAATTTAGAAACATCCCAAATCACCTCCCTTGCAATAAAGTTTGGGCACATGGTCCAAGAATCAGATGTCATTTCTGTAACTGCTCTCTTTGCCAATATGTTTGCTACTGTATTACCTTATCTGAAACAATGAGTAATCCTCACCTGAGTCTCCCTTAGATCACAAATGTAAGCTCATTCCACCATGAGATCACATGCCATGGTACCTTTCTCTTTAGAAGGCCATCTACTCCACTTTTTGAGTCACCTTCCACCCAAATTTTTGTTAATGTCCAACTTTATAGTCTCCCTTAGATCTATCAAGGTAGCTGTGAGCTCTGCTTTATAATTAATTGTGTTGTCTATGTACATAGAGAAAGCATAAAATACTTTTCCATTGTCATCTCGAAATACCCCACCTGCATTAACATCACCTGGATTCCTGAGAGAGTATCCATCAATATTCAGCTTACACCAACCCTTAGGCAGTTTTAGCCAAGAAACATGCTTTATGGTTATATAAGCATAAGGCCTAATTTTCAGCCGAAATTTCTGCTTAATTCGTAAATCTCCAATACCTGAGAGTTTACATGGCTTTAGCTCAAAAAATATTTTGAAGCTATGTCCAATCTCATATAATATCCTCATAGGCCTTAGCCATATTCCATCATAGCAACTGCTAGCCCACTAAGTCAACCTTTTGTAAAATATAAATGTAGAAATTCGAAACCAAACCAGTCCGATAGTGGCCCGATGGAATCCATTAAGCAGACTTGTTACTTAATGTATAAGAAACCAAAACTGTAACAATAGTGGACCAATAGGAGCTCATTAAACCAGTCTAATACAAATCGGAAACCAGATTGAACAGACACATTGATACCCTTACTAAAAAGTTTGTGGAAGTTTCAACTTCCAGCCGCATAAATGGATTGATAAAAATGCTCTTATGATCATCTTATTCTATGAGCTAGACATATAAAAAAAAGGGCAATTGACTCATACCTCCCCTGTAGTTTACATCTATTTCACATACACCCAAAACGTTTAAAATCGGACTCATATTACCCTTTCATGTATAAAACAATAACAAATAAGTCCAGCCCATTAATTTTTTTACTATTTTACGATGACGTATATAAGGCTTTAATCATATAATAGCCAAAATACCTTTTAGTGAAGCGTGAACTAACTAAAATGCCCTTTATCGTTTTTGACCTTTTTATCCTTCTTATCTTCTTCTTTGGCAACCGCAACTACAACTGCAACTGATTTTGTTCTTGTTCTTCTTTATCATGGTACTTCAGTTCTTCTCAGTGAGCCGTGCTTCTCCGACTGCATCCTCGTACTTCAGTTCTTCTCAGTGAGCCGTGCTTCTCCGACTGCATCCTCGTGTTTCAGTTCTTGAAATTTCAGGTGCATCTCTCTCTCATCTACCGTGCCATGCTTCTCTATTTCTCCCTGCTCGAACCAGCAAAGTTGACCCCCCCGGAAAAAGATCGTCTCCCGTTGTGGCCCCCCAGTCGTGGACGGACGGACTGATTTAAAGGACACGCCCCCCATGTATTGGTGCCCCCCCCCCCAATCGTCGCTCAAGAAGAAGATGAAAATGATGCGACAGCCATCGCAGCCTTGTCTCCCCTACTAGATACAAACCTAGAGAAAGAAATGATAGTGGTGGGTTAAGGATTAGATTACAACAAAAGTCATTAATGTGTCATTAATGTTTCAATTTTCTTGGAAATTCCTTTGGAAATGAACTGGGTTTGACATATGTGAACTGCATTCAATTTTACTTCCTAGTGTGGAGTGTGAACCTGAGTTAGTTTATATGCGTATTAAATATCGTATCAGCTTTTTTGACGTATAATACGTATTTTATGTATCATATTGAATGATTCAGGAAAAAACAGCAAACGGTTAAGATTACCGTATAAACGCGTATTAAACATCTTACTATATTATATATTACAAAAAAAGGTAAACATAAAGGTAAAACGACTCTTCGGTTATAATTTATAAATCGAGTTTTTCTTTGTTCAAAAGCTGTAAAACCCTTAGGTTTCCCCCCTCCGACCAAGCAGTCTCGGAGTGATGAGTAAATATTTGAGTTCTTTTTTGAAAACTTTAAAACTCCTTGGACTCTTCTGACCGTATAAAATAATAACATTACTTTAATCTTTATTGTTTTCTAGAATTTAATATTTTAATATTTATTTTATTTTTAATCCACTCTTAATATTTTAATATATTTCTCTCTCTCTCTCTCCATGGATTATAAAGAAAAACAACTCAATCGGTTTAATATCTTTCTTTATATTATATTATCTAATTCTTAATATTCATTTATATATTTTTAACCTTATAGTTGTTTAATATATCAGTATCTAATAATTGTTTAATATATCAATATATATTGCCTTTTTTTTTGTCCCGCACGTATTGTTCATTTTTATTTTTTTTTTCCTTTTTAAAAAACAAGACCTTATTTTTTACCATCTTGTTTAATTTCTGGACTGTTTTAAATGTTCCGTATCGTTTAAAGTTTTTTTCTCGTTTCCGTATTAACTAACTATAGTGTGAACAGAGAGAAAAAGAATTCCAAAATTCTATTTTTAGCAGAGGAGTTAAGACTGAGACAGACGAATCTCTCATAGCAGGACTTAAATATTGAACCCCAATAGACTCTCTCTCTATTCTTCTGTCTGAATCTTGCTCTATTTCTTCTTCTTCTTCTTCTTCTAGGTTGAGTTATAATTGGCAGGAGAGCGAGAGTCCAGAAGGATGAGTATTGCGAATTTGATTTTGAGGTTTTGGCCTGCAACAACCCTCAAGTTTGGAGTCTGGGTCATGGATTTGCAGCCAACGATAGCCAATGTTTGCAAATTTGAAATGGGCGGGTTCGCAACTCCCTGGCAATTGGAGATACCCTATGACACCATTACCCTCACTGGAGAAGAAGCACTTAAAGGAATCGTCGGTCGTCGAAGGCCAAGGGTTTTAAAGCACTAATTTTATCTTTTTACAATACCCATAAGGATATTAAGGGTAAAATAGTCTAACTACATTCTCAACTTTAAACCAGTTGAACCAAGGGGAAAATTGTCCAGTTTTGAATGTTATGGGTGTATGTGGAATAGGTGTAAACTACAGCAGAGGTATGAATCAATTATCTAAAAAAAAAAAAACAACAACAACAATTTTCAACTCCAATGTTTTCTTTTACTTCTTATTTTTAGCCCATAGCAGTAGGTCACCTAATTGGATTCTCTATTACATTGTTTTTTTAATAAATGAAATAAAAATTACTTGGACAACTAAAAAAAAAAAAAATCAAGTCTCCAAATTCGTTTTCATATAAATAAGCCACCCTGATAAGGCACTCCAGTGGCAGGTAACCAGTAGTCTCCCAGTATAAAGTTGGAAACAGTGAAGTTGGTAGCATCTGTAGCATTAATCACATGGTAACCAGGCCAATTAACCCTGGCTATAGTTGGTGATCCAGGTCCTGTGTTGTTGAATTCTGCATAATAAAGTGTACTTAGTGAAGAGTTGTCAGTACCCCATTCCAACCAACCAGCAGGGTTTATCAAGCTATCCAAGTAGGACTGCATAACAACAGTCCTCGAATATGCCTTCCATGGCCTCCCTAGGTATGTCAATTCAGTATAATTGCTACAGAGCAATTCCAGAGATGCTTCAATATTACAGTCCTGAATTGAAGTTCCAGTGTTCTGGTTTGGGTCTGTTCTACCTTGTGCTGTCAAGGTATCAGATTGTCCCTGTATAGGCAACCTTGCATATATGTTACAGTTTTGAAAAACAACAGCAGCATTGCCAAATATAAAATCTACAGTCCCATATATATCACACTCCCGATAGAACTGCCTGAGGGAATGGGTATACAAAGTATCTTGGTACCCTTCAAAGCTACAATGATAGAATGTGGACATGTCTGCATCAGTCCGGACCGCCACAGCCTGACCATTGATTGCCCCCGCAGTGTTCTGGACAGTTATATTAACTGCAACAAACCCTTGTCCACTCACAGCTGCAAAATTAAATCAATCTTTCTTAAAATTAGAGAATGATACACAATGCTTTAATGCATAAGATAATTATAAGATCTCAAAGCAATGTTAGAACTCGAACAATGTTAGGATTCGGATAGAACTGGTCCTTAAGAACTAGCTCATAAGAAAATGGTGTCCAAAGTCTTTATAAACCTCCATATCGGGTTATCTTACGTTCTTTTTGGTATCATTTTTGTTTTTATGTTTTATCCATTTTTCAAAATACATTTTTGAAAATCATTTTAGATCAATATAAATTGTTATTTGGTAGCTATTAGGCATAATAGATTGTAAAATGATAAATAAGTTGTAAAATTTTCTAGCCATGATATCTTGTAATCTCCTTGTCCGATCGACTTGAAATTTGGACACCGTTACTGCTTTTTCTTGGCCCGATTAGCATCAAATCTGATCTCGAGGTTGGATGGTTGAAAAAATACAATTGTGTTGGCTGAAATCAAGAACAAGAATTGAATATCATCAAGTTGCATAATTTTCTAAGCATTGATATTTTGTGATTCCTTTATCCATTGACCTGAAATTTGCACACCGTTACCGTTTTTCCTGGTCTTGACATCCAATTGATTTTATTGGTGGTTGAACATATAGAAAATTACAATTTAGGTGACTGAAATCAAGAACAATAGTTGAATTATCTCAAGTTGCAAAAATTGTCAAATCTTGATATCTAGTGATCACCTTCGTTGATTGACTTTAAATTTGAAAATCCTTACTTTTGTTTGCTAAACTTGACATCCAATGGAATGATAGGAGGATAGACGGCAAGAAAAAAGTGTTGCATGGTGGCCGAATCCATGAAACGAGGAGGGAGAAAGAGAGAGAGGATTGGATGAAAAACTAAGGTTAAAAAAATATTAATTTTACCATTTTATCCTGCTTAAACACATGCTCATTAACTTCCTACCCGAAAACTGCCAAAATATGTTTTTGGCCAAAGACCAAAAAAGGTTAAGACCACTTTTTGTTTTTTGGGTTATTTTATTTCTTTTGAAAAACAACGCTAAAAAAAAAATATACCGAACACTAACAAAAAAAAAATGTTAGAAAAAACAAAAATAAAAACGATGACAAAGACACCTTTGTATAAATAACACTACAAGAATTCCTATTTTTTACGATGATCAGAAAACATTGCCAAAAACTTGTTTCCGTCACCAATAACATAAGCAACGTTAACATTTTTTGGTATCTACCTAAAAAACAAAAAAAACTGTAACATTTTCCCATGCCAAAAATAGAAATTCTTGTACTGTAATTATAAGATCCTAAAACAATGTTAGGACTGGGATATAATTCATCCTAAAAGCTAGCTCATAAGAAAAGAGTATCCAAGTCTTTATATACTTCCACATTAGGCTATCTTAATACATAAGATCCCAAAAAAATGTTAGGACTCAATTGAACTGGTCCTTAAAAGCTAGCTTATAAGAAGAGGGTGTCCAACTCTTTATAAACCTCCATATCGGACCATTCAGATTCGATAAAGGATCATTGCATTTGCATAAAACTCCATAGGCCAAAACAATCAACTCCTACATAAAATTTTCTAACATAAAACAATCAAATGTTCAAAGTTGTAGCCAACTAACCCAAGGTTGCAGAACCGAATGTAGTCGATCCACCGCCTACGCTTCGATTGCCTGTGATCACTGTTCTATTGATACCATCTCCGACGATCATAATATACTTCTTGTTTTTACCAATGGTGACGTACTCCTGATAGACCCCTTCAACTACATGAATCTGGAAGTAGCCATTTCCGCCATTTGTATTGTTTGGGGCTGCAGCAATGGCATCACTGATGGTAGTGAAATTGCCACTACCATCCTGGTTAACAATCACAGTTACATTGACTAAGGCCTGACACAAGCTTGCCTGAAGTGCCTTCCTTCCTTCTTTCTGTACCTTCCCTGTATTACTAGTGTAAACCCAACCACCAACAAAAAATGCTAGAGAAATACTGTGGAGCTTGGTTCCATCAGTGAGAGAGGAGTAAAGATCATTCTTGACACTCTGCCCTGATGCAGTAGCATTTAGGCTATCTAAGCAACTGTCATGGTTAGTAATTGTGGCACTGAGCTGGGTCTGTACATGGTCAATCACCACCAAGCTCAGAGTATCCGTCGCGTTAATGGTTACAGAGGATTCTAATAAGAAATCCACATTCAGCCCTGCTACCAACTGACAATCTTCGAGGGCTTGAATGGTTGTCATGGAAGCTTGCCGGTTTTTGAGATGAGACTCCACCAACTGCAAGAACTTCTTTGCTGCAGACAGGGACTTGCTGACTGAAATTCGACTGTAATCATGCATAGTTAGTGAAACATTAGATTTGAAAACTGATTTACAGTAATCAACATATAGGGTGGAGTTGCAGGCTTTGTCCAAATCAACAGTTTTTGAATTGGCATTGTATGCATGAGAAATGGAGAAGATGAAAAGGAGAGCAGTGGAACAGATAGAAAAGAAAATTCTTGAAGCCATGGGTCTCAAAAGGCTTTTTGGATTTGACGATTTGGAATAATGGGTTAGATTCATTTATAGAAGAGATTGTGTGAATTGTGAACAATTAATGCCTGATATTAAAAGTGGACTTGAAAAACTTTGTAAAATTAATGCCTACCGGTCTGGTTGTACTTCCAATTGTTATTATAGAAAGACATGAAACCCAATTGCCTTTCTGTCTTTCTTGGGAATTTCAATTCCTTGCCTTCAATCTCTCTAATGGAGAATTCATTTTGTGTGGTTGATCGTGGCTAATCATTTTAAATAATGCTTTTGAAATCTAGTGTAGCTGATTAATAAATAAAGTAAGGGTGTTACATGGTGGAGTTTCAGTTTTATAGTATCGTTTGGGCGGGTAAAATCGTTCTTAGGACATGCCTTGTTGAGATCCCGGAAATCGACACAAAGACGAATCTACCCGTTTGATTTTGATTTTGGTTTGACTTGTAATGAATAAAATTAAAACCGGACTATTTGTTAAATGTATATCATATCCAAAATATTAAAATAAAATTTATTTCTAAACAGGGCCTTAGTATTAAGGTATTAAAGTAAAAATTTGATCGATTTTAATGATTCCAAATAATCAATTTAAATGATTTTATTTTTTAAATTAGAGTCAAAATCAAATTATTTAATAATCGTTTCATGATTTTGATTTAAGAGGTTGAATTCAAATTCGATTCATTTAACACCCTTAACATAAAGCACGCATATTGTAGCGAAGGTGAAACCAATTTGAAGAAAGCAGACACATTCCAGGAAAACTGTTTAATAGGCATGATTTCAATGGATGATTTTGGTGGCCAGGCCATTCCTTGAACTTGAAGATAGAGTATAGTTAAGCAACCAGAATATGTGCGCTAACCTCGTCGGCTATATTAATTGTTTGACATTTGATTAGAGAAAGTCATGCTTGGGAACCGTGGTCAAATCCAATATTAAACTTTATCAAAATATTTAAAAACAAGAACATATGTGAAATCATTATCTCAAACTTTAGCTAAATAGAAAAAATATATTGAAAGTGGAATAGATGGAAATCAGGTTGGATAACCGACTCATGCTGTCATGCATGATGTAAGAAATGCAGAGACGTTGTAAATTGGGTTTTTCTCACTAATCATTTGAATATGACAGAGGCAGTATATTTATGGATTCAAATTGTCTCTTTCCTTAAATTCGGGAGGAGGGGCGGCGACCCCACTGGATGGTCACCACGTGGAGGTCGAATGAATCCAACCCCTTTGTTCAAGTCGACACTCTCTTGTCGACTCGGCTTGTCGACTCTAACGGAGGCTACACCCTAGGATCGCAGAAACTACTACCTTAGGTGTTACCCTACCTGTGACCCTACGATTTTAGTTAGTTTAAAATATATTAGAATTAATTCTACTTAAAATCTATCGACTTGTTAGGTCTTTCTAGTGATTTAAAAGTGATTCATAAAGCTTGAACGAGGATCTACGCTCAATCAAAGGTGAGGGAACAAGACCTAAACTAATTGGCTAATAATAAACTGTTTTCGTTTATTGAGTCCAATACTAGAATGATTTTATGCTTGTATAATTGTAATGTGCATATCACATGTCATCCACTATTCCTGTTATTATTGTTCATGCATATTTAATTCCGTTTATTATAACATGATGATGATGATGATGCTAGGAATAGACATGTGAATGTATGTGTGTGGTTAGTGTACTTGATGCGAGTGGAGCATCAGGGGGAGGACATGATATTGTGGTTCATCCTGGTCACTAGACTCTAGTTCTATCTCTACTCAAGTCTTGTCCACTGACATCGTCGTATCGCCATTACCTTAGCAGAACTATTACGTCGTAGGGCATCAGGGGAGGTGGTCTCGGACCGTGTAGTCTCTGACTCTGTCGAGGGGCCTTAGCTCTATCTCTATGGACGTATTGAGGGATGCTGGGGTGAGGCCTTGGATACACTGTTTGACATTAGGATTGGTTAGTTGCGAGCCCAGTTTGCAAGCCCTCGCCAATAGGGGCTTACGTGTTAGTATGGGTAGAGCATCAGGGGAAGTGTGATGCGGTGCGATCCTAAGCACTTTAACTCTATCTCTATTCCATGGTGGGTGCATGTGGGGGCGGCAATGGTGTTTGATCCATTGGGCGGTTTTACACATTCGTGTATAGAGGTGCGGTGGCCACCTATCCTTTCTATAGCACATTGCAAACTTAGACCAAAGATATGAATTGAATGCATGCATATGTTTATTGCATTGTTTTGTTTGCTCACTGAGCCGTGATATGTGCTCACCCTTTCGACGTCAAATATTTTTAGTTGTGAGCCCAGTTTGCAAGCCCTCACCAATAGAAGCTTACGTGTTGGTATGGTAGAGCATCAGGGGAAGTGTGATGCGGTGCGGTCCTAAGCACTTTAGCTCTATCTCTATTCTATGGTGGGTGCATGTGGGGGCAGCAATGATGTTTGATGTCACACCCTAATTTTTGACTAACCAAAATGGTGTGATGAACCTTCAATAAACCAACGGTTCAACCAGGATCTCGAATAGGCTATCCCACATATGATAAACCAAAACACATTCCACATTAATCAGAGATAATAAAATAAATAGCGAAATTCTTACAGATAATAAACTGAGGTCTAGTCATGATAAATAATTAATATTTTATTTATTTCTAAATAACCAAAACATAACTTAATACATATTACAATATCCAAATACGAAGTCTAAACACTAAACATATCCACAGTTGAAACGCTCTCTTCACGAATCATGTTCGTTCTCCACAGCTTGCTCATTCATAGCCTCCACCCGTTCATATGTTGGCATGTAGACATAATCTTCAATCATAGTACCTGCAACATCAGAAACTAAAAGAATTGCGCACGCGAGGGTCAGCTCTCCAACTTAAGCTCAGTGAGAAAACAAAACAATGCAACAAATATATGCATGCATTCATTCATATCTTTGGTCTGGTATATAAGTTTGCAATGTGCTATAGAAAGGATTGGTGGCCGAAGGTTACGTTTATTGACGCCTCACCTCTATACATGAGTGTATGAAGTCGCCCAAAGGTAACGTTTATTGTCGTCCCACATGCACCCACCATGGATAATGTACACGCAAAGGTTACGTTTATTGCTGTACCGGTTGCCCATACTAACACTTAAGCCCCTACTGGCGAGGGCTCACAAACTGGGCTCGCAACTAACCAATCCTAATGTCAAACAGTGTATCCAAGGCCTCACCCCAGCATCCCTCAATACGTCCATAGAGATAAGGCTATGGCCCCCCGACAGAGTCAGAGACTACATGGTTCGAGACCATCTCCCCTCATACACTACGACGTAATAGTTCTCCTAAGATAACGGCGATACGACGATGTCAGTGGACAAGACTTGAGTTAGAGATAGAGCTAGAGTGCTAAGGCCCGGCCTATGACATCCCCCCTAATACTCGCTCGCATCAAGCACACTAACCATACACATACATTCACATGTCTATTCCTATCATCATCATCATCATCATATTATAAACAATAAATTTAAATATGCATGAATAGTAATAATAAAAATATTGGATGACATGTTGAATGCACATACAAACATACACGCATAAAATCAGTCATTGCATCGGACTCAAAAAATAAAAACAGTTTATTATTAACCAATTAGTTTAGGTCTTATTCCCTCACCTTTGCTTGATTGTAGATCCTCTTTCAAGCTTTAAGAATCACTTTTATATCAATAGGAAACCTAACAAGTCGATAGATTTTAGTTAGAATTTATTTCGACAATTCCAAGCTTGCTGTTAAGTGGGGGTAGCAGGACGGGTAGTAGTTTTCTGCGACCCCCAGGGGTAGGGTAGATGTCAGGGTCATATGTTTCATCGACCCTGGGTGTGACCACCCCTTTCCTGGGCTTCCCGAATGCTGGGGGTCGATGCTAGGGTCGGATGTTCCATCGACCCTAGGTGCGACCCCCATGGTTTGAGTCGAGAATTTCATCCTACAGTCTATTCTTTCATGTTTGGGTCCTATGGCTTACTTCCACTATCCATTCTATGCTTGTTCTATGGCTTAAAACTCTAGGTTTCTTCCTTACTTTGCCTACCATGATTTCCTCCATGAATTTCATTGAAATCCTCCCATGGATGGATGATTTGGGTATCTCCTAAATCATACCATCTTCATGAACCATTCTAAGGTCTTAAATAAATCATGGAGAATGTATTCATACCTTAGGTTTGTTGAGATTCAGAGTTTCCTCTGAGTTTCCTCCTCCTTGGTCTTCTTCTTCAATTCTCCTTCTCTTCTCCTTCTCTTCCTTCTCTTCTCTTTCTCTCAATCCAATTAGGGTTGTAAAAGGAGTGAAAGAGGCTTAGGGACGTCCTATTTATAGAGTAAAACCTCTCAAAATAAGTCTCATTGAGTTTAGGAAAGGTTCCAATTGAAATTAGGAAGTTTCCTAATTTCTGGTTTCACGGCAACCGGGGGTCGATGGGGGTCGGACAATTCGAGACCCTGCGACCCCTGGACCAAAAAATCATGGGTCGACAGGGGCCGACCTGCCTGTTTAGGCATGCAACCCTACCTCATTTTAACTGTTTTTGAGTAAAATTTCATATTGGGTCTTGGGTTTCTTCACACACTTTGTCCACTTGGCTCGACCATGATATGTAGACCGGTCATGACACGAAATATAAGGTTAAATCGGGTTCGTGGCGTGCGGGTCTTACATTTGATCCATTGCACGGTTTCATACATTCGTGTATAGAGGTGCGGCGGCCACCTATCCTTTCTATAGCACATTGTAAACTTATGAATAAAACCAATGATATGAATTGAATGCATGCATATGTTTGTTGCATTATTTTGTTTGCTCACTGAGCCGTCATGTGTACTCACCCTTTCGACGTCGAATATTTTTAGTTGATGATGCAGGTACCACCGTAGAAGATTATATAAATGCTCCGATGTATGGACATGCGGCGACGATGGACGTTGAAGTTATGATGGAGTCACATGATTCGTCATGCGAGTGTAACTCTTGTATTTTCGATTAGATTTTTTTATTTAAATTATTCAGACGATGTAATTGATTAAATTATTTTATTTTATATCTTAGTATTTTTTGAAGATAATTGAATATTTTATTTATGTTATCATCTTTAGACTCTCAGTTTATTTAATATTAAAGACTTTCGCTATCATATATTTATTCTGATTGTGGTTGTGGATGTGTATGGTTTAAGCAAACAGACACAGCCTATTCGAGATCCTGATTGAACCGTTGATTTATTAGTGGTTCATCACACCATTCTGAATAGTACGAAATTGGGGTATGACAAGACGTTTAGAACGTCATTATCAAACTCAGCTCCAAATAGTGTAATTTCAATGGATTGGCTAAGAGTAGTGTTTTAAATGAAGAGATGAGAAGAAAGTGAAATGGCTCCTCTTCACAATCATATGCTTTAATCATCGAAAAAAAAGGGAGGAGTAAGAACCATGATATGAAGAATAGAGACAAGAGTAGAGGAAAATACAATAGGTTTGCAAATGTTGAATGTTATTACTGTGGTTAAAAGGGTCACACAAAAAAGTATTATAAAAAATTGAGGAGAAACAATAAAGGAAAAAAATAAAGAAAAGATGAAAAATGATGAAAGTGATGATGAGTGAGTTGCCACAACTTCTTAGGATTTTTTAATTGTCTATAATAGTAATACAGTCAATCTTACATCCTATGAGACAAGCTGGGTGATTAACAGCGGTGCTTTCATTCATGCTACATCTCGAAGGGCCTACTTTACATCTTATACGCTAGGTGGCTTTGGTGTTGTAAGGATGGATAATGATAGTTTGATCAAAGTCGTTGGCATTGAAGATGTTTGTTGGGTTACCAAAGTCGTTGGCATTGGAGATGTTTGTTTCGAAACCAAATAAACATCTTGTATATAATTTACTTGGAGAGATAAACCATTAGCTCTAGTGAGTTTTTCAAAAAAATTTCCAAAATAATGAGTTAGAACAAGTCCTTCTTGTATACAATTTAATTGCTCTTGAATCAATCAGAGCATATGTTTTTAATTTGAAATTTTTCGAGACCACAAGTTGAGTAATAATATACCATGGTTGCCAAGTGGTAGTATGGATTGTTTGGACATATTGGGTTTGTGTTTTAATTTTACAAGGTTCATTTTTCGAAGTTTTTAATTTATAAATTTCTATTTTAATTTGTTTAATTTCTCATTGAAGATTTTGAGTAGTAGCCTCAGATAATTGGATTTGAGGGTTTAATGGAGAAACCTGTTGTTGTATTTTATTTGCTTGATCTTTTGTAAGTTTTATTGGATCAAGAGCATTTTGTATTAAAATTGGCTTTTTGATTTGGTTATCATATTTGATCATACTAATTGTGACTTTTGGGGTGTGTTGAAAAGTATGATAGGGTTGAGTTTTAATAGATTGGTTAGTGCAAAGATAATTAAGTTTGTTATATTTATATTTGTTATTGTGATATTTATATCTTTTATATTTTCAATGTTTGAACATTTTATGGTATGGATATAAAAGAGATTTAATAAGATGAATTTGTCAGGAATTTTTCTTGGCTAATTCGTAAGAGTTGTTTTTATCAATGCTGTGTTTGGAAAGTTTATGAAATTTTCTAATATTAATTACGTCTGAAATATTTGATGGACCATTTATTGACCAATTTTTAGGACGAGTAAACTATCTATATGTGGTAAAGGCTTTATGAAAATTTTTTATAAATAGTTTTAACATTACTAACTCATTGATATTTTTGTAAGTTTTTAATAGAGGGAAAGTCAGACGATCTTTCCAAATTTTTAGAAAGTTGTCTTTGAGTATGATTTTTTCATTGTTCATTTGGAAAATTAGAAACAACCATTTGACAGTAATTTTGGTCATTTGGTTGAGGAATTATAGTTTTAATTACTACCATATTTGGTTTAGGAAATTAATTTTACTTATCCAGATGATAAGTGAGAGGTCGTTTCTTGATCAAGACTATTTACTAAGAAAAATTTCAGTTACCTCCGAAACTGTTGTATGGCAGACAGATTCTTTAGTAGGAATATAATTGTGTTTAACTGATGTTTGGAATGTGTTGGATATAGAATCTGTATGTTTTTGCTTTATAGGTAAACTATTGCTTTTGGGTAAAAGATTTTGAATGTTTTAGGGAAAATAAAAAACGGTGGCTGTATCACGATCTATAGTTATCAGATCGTGATTTAGTGGTCTTTCTTCAATTTGATTTAATTGTTTAAAATCTGTTATAGTTTTATTTATTATAGGACGGAATAAGGCATGTGGAAATGGATAATCTATTTTATTAATTCGAGTATAATTATCTAAATAAATATAGAATGAGATATTCAATTCTAGGCTATTCATACAGTCATACCACTATTTTTTTGATGTGTTGTTGAGTTTCTGGTGAGAAATAGTTAAAAAACTATTCTCGTTTTACTTGATGTTGAGGAAGATCAAAATTTATCCTAAGTTTGGGTTTATCAATTATAAATGATAATTTACTACTTTTATTATGATAGGCTATGTTACTATTTAATGTACTAGATCTAGCATTAGAAATAGATCGAGAAGACATTGACCAAAATAATCGACTCATATTGAATATAAGATTTTACATTTGTTATAGGTTTCAATCATACCTATAATACTATAAAAATAGCCTAGAACTAGAAGTGACAGGCTCATCGTGACTACGGGACTTACACTACTCTGCCCTTCACGATCTTTTTTGCACAGGTATTGCTAGTTTTTGAAAATAACTGCGATAGGATTATAAAGAAACAATAAACAAAAATAAAACATACACTCAATACCTGGTTGAATGAATGAAAATGCAAAAGATAATAAATATTTACTGAATGTAAATGCAAATCGACCATTAAGGCGGTATCATAAATGAACATGTAAATTTGAAATATGAAATTAAATGCCAGAGATATATAAACCAGTCATGAAGGCAGTATGAAATCAAAAGTAGATAATTAATTTGAGAAACTGAATGTAAAATGTATTAAAAAAAAATACAAACAGAAGATTTGATAAAAATTACAGAATGAAAATTTGAAAGGAACTTTGATGAACTTACAGGATACTTTGAGATAGAACTTTAATATAGGTTACAAGCTTCGGGTGAAGGAAGGTGGAACCTATTTGGCTACTAAGCTAATTTGATATAGAAAGGAAAAGGATTTGGTTTTGATGAAGGAAGAAGAAACTTTGATGGTTAGAGCACCTTGGCCTCTGTATTTCGGTCTCTGATCTGCCTCCCCCCTTGTACTAAAGAAGTCCAGCTATTTATAGACTCCATTGCTTGAAAGGAATCTCTCTCTGAGAGACAAACTCCACTACTCTTGCTTTGGATGCTTTCTCGTGCTTTGAAAAAGTAAATTCTTTTGCTTTTGTCATTTCTCTTTTGCTTTTGGTAAATTTCTTTACTTTTATCATTTCTCCTTTGCTTTTACTTACTTAATGTCAATCCATATCGGATTTGGACTTTGTGAATCACGGGTCTGATTTGATGATTCTTTAAGAACCGCACCAAGACATTCCACATGTCTGTAGACACTATTTTCTCTTTTGATTTGCTTCATGATTTATATCGTATTAGTGTAGGCCCAGTAGTGGCTTGACTATCTATACTAAAATAATGACAGAATATGCATGTGTGACTGTTACGTATTAGACTTGTGTCATTTGTTTGTTGATGTCATGGTTGACATGATTCCATCATCTTGGTCTAAAACCTGACCATTTTTTTTTATCCTTTGTGATTATTTGATCCCAAATCAGTGCAATCCTTTGTTACTGTTGCGAGTTGAGCGCCGATGTTGTGTGGCGAACTAACGACTTAATTCCTCAAGTCCTTCATATGCATTTGGGTTAGAATTTGGAGCATATGGGTCTTGAGCAAATTGTTCTTGGGATAAATGGATAGATCCCTAGTGTGGTACTAAACTAGTTGATTCTTCATCAGATGTGTCTGATTGATGTTGGAGAAGGGCCAGTTGGGCCTCAATCTCGTCTTGCTTAGCTTTAAGAACTTGATAGGGGTTTAATTCGGGTGCAATTTGTTTACCTTCGCTGGTAGCATTTGCAGCTTCAACGCTAGAGAGGGTTTTGATAATGATTTCTTTAGTGCAATATTTGATGTCACAATTAGCCCACCATTTGACATGAAATGCATGAATTAGAGTTGAAATTTAGCAATCTTCATGGTGTTTAGTGATTTGATTATAGTCCCAATACATGATTCACACCAGATGGCAGATGATAAAGTATCTAAAGAGTGGTGGTTATGTTGGTAGAGGAGTAGCTTTGTCACAAAAATATTGATAGAGGTTTTGAAGTGGTTCGAATAATATTTCTATAATTGGGCAGTAAATATTCTACCATAGGGAAAACCAAGTTGATAATTTGCTAGCAAATTTGTGATCAAAAGTAAAAAACTAAGAATCTCTGAACACATTATTTTGGTATAAAAACGCACGACGTCATGCATCAATAAAATCAAAATAGTGGTATAATTGAGGTTGATAATATTGTGAAAAAGGTTTATTTGTTAAAGGGTGAGTGGCCCAATCTTGAATTGTGAGAAGTTTGTGAATAATGATTGTAGAATGAGTTACCAAGATTGGTTTGATTTGTCAAAATGCTATTTGATTGATATGAAATCAGTATCTATAAGGATAAACTCATGAAATCCTTGAGTTTTGGCAGGATTTGGGTAGTAGAAGTGCTAGTCTTCGTAGAAGCATTTTTGAGTAATTTGAAGAGGATTATTGTAGCCTCGGACTATTGGTTCATCTAGAGGAAATATTTTATCATAGGATGCTTTTTGGATGTGTTGGGGCCGTTTGACCAAGGATGTTGGGGAGAGTGGTTTGTTTATTGATCGTGTAGTTTGTTTTGAAGTTGTGATGGAGTGTGAAATTTGGGTGTCAGGGACGAGCTGGGTAGAACCTCTAACCACTATTTGATTGAATTGGGTATCTGGTTGAATAGATGAAGATGAAGATGGAAGAGGTTAGAATAACCTATTTTGGATTTGCAGACTCTGCAGTTCTTTTGGGGGAGCCATAATGAGGGAAATTGTCTTGGGGCTTTTCCTGAAGAAATTCACAAGTGAGGAGGAATAGAATTTGATTCGCCTTTGATATAAGTGATGTCAAAATCAAAATTTAAAAGTAAAGCTTGCCAATAGGCAAAAATTTGTTTTGATGCAATATTTTGAACATCATTTTTTAAAACATGTTTGGTGGCACTACAATTGACTCAGATAAAAAAAATTTTATTTAATAAATCGCTTTGAAATTTTTGAATACAGAGAACTATCGATAAAACCTCTTTTTTGATAGTACTATAATTTTGTTGGGCTGGATTCCAGACTCCTGAGGTAAATCAGAAGAGTTGTTCTATGTCATCCATGACTTTGATGAACTTGATATGACACTGAGAGGGGGGTGAATCGATTGTCCGAAATTTTTCTCCGACAATTACGCTGCCCGAGCTGATGGAGATATATTCTTTTACACACACACAAGCGTATGCAAATCTACCTCGCTACCACCACCGGTGGCAGGTCTACCAGATTTGCACACCCATCCCGCAAGTCATTCCACGCACTCCAAAATATAATAGAAAATAAACACAATGAACACGAGAGATATTACGTGGTTCACCAACACAAGTGTGTGATGGTTACTCCACCGGAGTAATGCCCAACGGGCTCCGTATTTACTCAACACTCGGCTTTTAGTCTCTAACAAGACAAGGATATTAACCCTAGGTTTTCCCAAAGATAAACCGAGAGGGCGCACCAACGCCAAGATTCGGGGCTTAACGCCGGTGTCCAAAGACCCACCGAACACACCACGCTTAACTCGCACCCACGAAGCAAGTCACAATTTTTAGGCTTATAATTATGCCTTACAATTTTTCCCCACTAGCTAGGTATTCAATAATTTTCACCTACGCTAGCATACAATATATTGAAAGCAACAAATAGATAGGGAATTGGAAAAACCTTACAACTGCTTTTGAATGACCATCAATATCTCTGAAGCTTCACACTGCCCTTAGGTACTCTCTAACAGTCTTCAATGATGATAGAGATCGATTCACAGAGCACACCTCATCGACAGGCTTCCAATCTCTTCCACAACACCCATAATCGCCATGAATATGAAAATAAAAGCTCTACTGACCTCTCACAGGATTTAGCACTCCATTGATGCACAAAGAAGAGGCAGTTGGTGATTGATCACTCCCACAGAGCACAAAACCCTAGAAAACCTTTCCCATAAGCTTCAAAACGCTCTTTTCAATTTTTCTCTACCTTTTCACGACTCCCAACGGTGCCCAATAGATAGGGCATCGAAAAATATGAATGCTGCAATTTGAACGGACCGATTTGGAGCTCGGATGAAGAAGTTATGGCAGTTTGAAGATTGGCTAATCTCGGATAAGGAAAGAGAATCTTTCCTTATATAACCTGCACCTGCGCTACACGGAATCAGGTTAGTATTCCATGCAACAAATAGCATTATAATAAGCTGCATCCGCCCAATCCGAAGGGTCGCGGGAGCATCAAGATGCGATCGTCGCACTACACCTTAGCCCGCCTCAATCTGGTCCATCAGATTAGAATCTGAGAAGCGTGGCTCTCTCTTGGTCACTGATATCGGATCTTCTTCTTTGTTACTTGCCGAAAATGCCCTTAAATAACTTATGAAATACCGAAATTGCCCCTAAACAATTTGTGAAATCACTTTTTCGAGCGATCCGACAGAAACTGCGATATCTCTCTCATCCGACGTCGGAATTGAGTGATTCAAGTTGCGTTGGAAAGATAACTCGACGCTCTACATCTTTCCACTGTCGGATTTCCATGAACCTTCTGCGGGACCCACCAAAAATAGACCCAAAGTTAAAACTCTGTCAAACCTTGGAATTTGAACCCGAAACTTTGTGTGCATGCATGCCAAGTGCCGTGGGCTGCCGTGTTGGCATGTCACCTTGCCACCATACCTGTGGGTCCCACTCACATTTTTCTCTCTCCTCTTTCTCTCTCTTCTGATTCTCTCTCTTCTTTCTCTCTCTTGAATTTCTCTCTTCAATGTCACAACACCAGAAACATGAGAGACATGAACATGATCAGAAAAGCTTCAAGAACACTGTCGCATCATCAGAAACTCAGCCGCATCATCAGAAACTCGGCCACATCACCAGTGGGGTCCACAAACACTCTCTCATCAAAATCAGTGTAATATCCCATTTAACTCATTGTAAGTCATTTGAAACACATGTAGAACCTTGTAGAACACATAAGCAAAGTTACCACATCTGTGCCACTGCACTGACACTCTCTCTCCTACACTGACACTCTCTCTCCTCATTTCTCTGACTGAATACTCATAAATACTGTCACATCAGCCAAGTTGCCAACAATGACAACATAAAGTCCAACAGACTTGTTTTAAGATGCCACCATATCCTAAATCAGAGGCATCCGTTTCTATGATTTTTGGTAAATCGAGATTTGCCAAGTGAAGACAAGAAATTTCTTTTACTAATTTCTTAATGGTTTGAATGGCTTTGGTATGCTCATTTTTTTATGGGTTCAGTTGTTTTTTAAAACGTTGATATAGAGGAGCACATACTTTTGATAATTGGGGAAGGAAATCTCAAACATAATTCACGTTTCCTAGGAATTGTTGTAGTTGCGTTTTATCATATATCTGGTCAGGGAATTTGTCAGCAAAACTAATTGATCGTTCAATGTGTATAATTTGACCTTGGTGGATATAATGTCCTAGAAATCGGAATTTGGTAAGGAAGAGTTCCATCTTTTTTCGGGATAAAACTAAACCGCTAATTTTGATAATTTTGAAAAATATTTTGAGGCGTTTGAAATGTTGTTCAATCGTATTGGAGAAAACTAAAACATCATCAATGTAGACGATGGTGAAGTTATAGGGGTTTAGAATATCATTCATTATATTTTAGAATTTGCTGGGGGCATTTTTGAGACCAAATGACATAACATTCCATTCATAATGGCCAAAAGGAGTTGTGAAACCAGTTTTATACTGATCAGAGGGATGAATTTGAATTTACCAAAATTAAAATTTCATATCAAATTCGAAAATTTTCATTCCCTCTTTAAAAATAAACATTGAACCATGTCTTTTGTGATTCAGTCAGATATCTTTGGGGTAGGTAAAGAACAACTTTACATTTTTTTTTGTTTTTAAACTAAGTGTATAGGGGAGTAAGATGATCAAACCTAACTAAGGATAATATCTCCGCAAATTGTTTAAGTTCCAAGTCCAAGGTATGGGTGTTCCATCCATGTTGGCGAGGTAGTAATCGATGGCCACGATGAGGTACTTCATTTGTTGTTGAGCTTTTGAAAATGGTTTGAGTATGTCCATGCCCTATACAACAAAGGGGATAGGGTTGGTTACTGGTTGGAGATGTGCTACTGGCAGGTAAGGAACGGGTACATAGAATTGGCACTTTTTGCATGCTTTTACATACTCGATACATTGCTTTAACATTTGCAGCCAGTAATACCTGCGTCTGAGGACTCGGTGGCATAGGGTTTGGGCTCCTACATGGCTGCCACAAATGCCTTGATGTACTCGTGAATGGCACATGCAGCTTCTGATGGATGAGGGCAGTGCAAATAAGGTAGAGTAAAAGATCTTCGAAACAGCATACCTTTATGTATAATATACTACCGTTCTTTTGCCTAAATTTTTTGTGCCTCTTTTCAGTTAGTAGATAGTTGGTTATCTTGTTGATAAGAGATGATAGGATCCATCCATCTCGGCTCAGGTACAATTAGTGAAACTATTAGATTTGGGGCTATGCTGGCTGATGGCACTTGGTCTACGTAGTCTATGCCATTCAAGTCAGTGAGGTCGGCATCCACAAGCTTTGTTAAAATAATTACCTCCAAGTTGTCTTCACGAGAAATATGGCGAATTTCAACTCAGTTGATTTTTGCGAGAGCTTCCTGAGCTTTCAAGAGATAGGCTTAGAGGTGAGGTTATTCGACTTCATATTCTCTTGTGATTTGTCAAACAACAACTTGAGAGTCGTTGTACATTATTAGGTGGTCGACCATCAAACTTTCGGCTAGCTTGAGCCCCGCCAATAGAGCTTTATATTCAGCGGTGTTGTTAATTGTGGAGAATTTGAACTGTAATGCTATTGGGATTTTAAATCCTTCAAGGCTAACTAGGATAAGCCCAGCTCCTGCGTGTGCTTTGTTTGAGGATCCATCAACATAAAGTGTCCATGCTGGGGAATCTGAGTGTACGGGTGGCTGGGGAGTATACCTTTGGATCACCAGGTGGAGCATTCACCTGTGGTGCTATCTGGTGGAGAGTCAATACGAGGAATGATTAATTCATCTTCCTCAGCAGGGAGAGTTGATTCTACAAGAAAGTCGGCAAACACCTGGGCTTTAATGGCTATGTGTGGTTGATATCTAATGCCAAATTCTCTGAGTTTGATGGTCCAATTAATCATCATTACCGAAACATCTGCTTGAGACAAGATTTCTTTAGGGGTTTGTCCGTGAGCACGGTTACAATGTATGCTTGAAAGTAGAGCCTGAGCTTTTGGGTCGTAGTGACTAAGACCAAGGCTACTTTCTCAATTGGTTGATGAAGGTTCGTCGTACAATTTCGGCGATTTAAAAAATAAAGGAGTATATCCCTCTCCCTTAGTGTCTTTCCACTTCCGTCGTTCAGGAACAAACACAACAAACACTTCGCCTAATTCTTTTGAGTCCCGGCCCGGTTTTTCCCCACTAACCAATTACGTTACGACCACTGAACAAACTTGGTTGACGAACATGGTTTATGCGCCGCTAATGTAGCGGCTTGTCGAGCATTTGACAAACTCACACCATCCATTTCAAATGGGATTTGTCCCGTGGACACACGAGCAATCCAACCCGTAGGATTTCCTTTTCCTCTTCCCATTCTCACTTCTGTAGGTTTCCCGGTAATAGGGAGATCTGCGAGAACTCTTACCCATATCTTACCATACTTGTTTCAACATCCAGAAGAACTATGCTGACACAATATATTGGGTTTTACACATTGGCTACTTCCTTGACAAGGACTATGCTGACTGTGACTAGTGATACTGCTAGATAAAGCAGTAAATCATCTCCAAGCTCAAGTTTAATGAGGACAAGAGGTGATGACATATATCTTTTTAACTCGGTAAATGTTGTTTGATGGTCGAGGGTCCATGCAAAGGGTTTCACACCTTTGAGTGTCTTAAAGAAGGAGAGGCAGCGATCTGCAGATCGAGACATGAATCGTTTGAGTGTAGCTACTCAACCTATTAGCCTTGTACTTTCTTGGGCTTGGAGTGTAAGACTCGTACTTTACTAACCTGGTCTTATGACCTTGTATTAGACGTTCCTATCATGGTCGGACCAAGCAGACAAGTGCGTGAAGAAACCACAAGGCTAGGTATGTAATTCGAACAAAAAATCATCTAATTAAGATGTGTGGTCGCATACCTAAATAGGTGTGGTCGACCACACCTCAAAATATTGAGACCACTCGAATCTGAGACTTGTGGTCGCAGTTTTGAGACTTGTGGTCGACGGATTCTGTGACCCCACGTGCAACCACACGATGGTATAACTGACTCCGAAATTAGAAAACCTTCATAATCTAAGGGGGGGTTCTTTCCTAATCAAAGTGGGACTTTATATGGATATTTTTCTCTATATAAAGGACGTCCCTTAGTTTCTTTCACTCTTTTAGAACCCAAAGTGAAAGAGAGAGAAAGAGAGGAGTAGGAAGAGAAAGAGAATTAAAGAGGAAGGCTAAAAGAAAGAATTGCAGAGAAAACTCTGATTCTTCAGCAAGTTTAAGCTATGGAATCATTCCCTACATTAATTGAATGCCTATAATAAATTATGGAAGAGATATTGAGTCAAAGTAAGATCTCAATCCTAAGACCATGAACCAAACTTTGAATCCATGAAGAACGGATTAAGATGAAGGACTATGTAAAATTGTGAATTTTAAGTCATAGAACAATCATAAGAAGGATCATAATGTTAGCCATGGAATCAAGTTATGAAAGGATGTGGCTGAGAGTAAAAGTCGACCAAAAACTTGTATGGTCGCAGTTTGATCGACCACACGAGACACATATGTCCGACCACACGCCCTCAGGAAGTTTCCAGGGAGGGTATGGTCGCATGTGTGTGGTCGCATGATATGCTACCACACGTATTGACCCCACACCCAGTAGTCGCAGAAACTGAGACCACAGGTGCAGTCACACCTGCGACCACTTAGCTTTTGGAGGTCTGTTTGATTCCAGATTGGACCATTGACTGCTGTAATTTGATGAGCCTGAACCCTAACTTATAACTTATAAATTTCTTAGGTTTCCAAGAGGTTCAAAAGTGAATTAAGAAGCTTGGAGAAGATTAAACATTTCTAGCAGGTGAGGGAACAGAACCTAAACTAACTGGCTAATAATAAACTATTTATTTTTATTGAGTCCAATGCCATGATTGATTCTATGCTTGTATGCTTGTAATGTGCATTTCACATGTCATCCAATATTTCTGTTATTACTACTCATGCATATTTATTTCTATCTATTTATAATATGATGATGATGATGATGCTAGGAATAGGCATGTGATTGTGTGTGTAGTTAGTGTACTTGATGCGAGTGAAGCATCCGGGGGAGGACGTGACATTGTGGTTCATCTTGGTCACCAGACTCTAGCTCTATCTCTACTTAAGTGTTGTCCACTGACATCATCATATCGCTATTACCTTAGCAGAATTATTACATCATAGGTTATCAGGAGAGGTGGTCTCGGACAGTGTAGTCTTCGACTCTGTCGGGAGTCCTTAGCTCTATCTCTAAGGACGTATTGAAGGATGCTGGGGTGAGACATTGGATACACTGGATGACATTTAGGATTGGTTAGTTGCGAGCCCAGTTTGCAAGCCCTCGCCAATAGGAGCTTACGTGTTGGTATGGGTAGGCATCAGGGGAAGTGTTGGCGGTGTTTGATCCAGACACTTTAGCTCTATCTCTATTCCATGGTGGGTGCATGTGGGACAGTAATGGTATTTGATCCATTGGGCGGATTCACACACTCGTGTATAGAGGTGCGGTGGTCGACAATCCTTTCTATAGCATATTGCAAACTTAAAAATCAGACCAAAGATATGAATTGAATGCATGCATATGTTTGTTGCATTGTTTTGTTTGCTCACTGAGCCGTGATGTGTGCTCACCCTTTCGATGATGAATATTTTTAGTTGTTGATGTAGGTCCTACCGTTGAAGATTACATGAACACGCCAACATATGGACACGTAGTGGCGATAGACGTGGAAGCTATGGAAGAGGCGCATGATCCGTCATGCGAGTGCAATTCATGTATTTTTTATTAGAGTAGTTATTTGGTTATCGGAACATGTAATTGATTAATTTATTTTATTTTATGTCTTGAGTCACTTTGGAGATAATTGGATAATTTATTATGCTATTACTGTTAGATACTCAGTTCGTTAGTATTAAAGACTTCTGTTATTATTTATTTACTCCGATTATGCTTGTAGAATATATCTAGTTTAATTGGATGGGCACGGCTTATATGAGATCCTGGTTGAACCTTTGGTTTTCTTGACGGTTCATCACACCACTGGTTAGACTAGATTTGGGGTGTGACATGGAGAGCCCTTGCATGTTCATGATAACGGAAATATTTTTAAGATATGCTTCAATGCCCCTTTGGGAGACCATGAATCCTAATAACTTTACCATGAATATTAAGAACTTTCCCGACTGTATGCCAGTCTCATTTTATTTTGTCGAAGGACATCAAAGGCTTCTATCAGGTCAGTAAGATGATGAGGCCTAGAGGCTTTTAAGAAGGAAGTTGTCATTGTAGACTTCTAAGTTTTGGCCAATCTGACCCTAAAAAAGTTTGTTCACTAAACGTTAGTAGATTGGTCTTAGTTGGTCGTCGGATAAATGTATACGATGAAACACATGATAGTATAGTACGGCTGACCCACTACCGGTGTCTACGAAGACACGCTCAACATTAAAGTTGGCTCTTATTCCAATGGTGATGACAAGGGTTCCTAACGTGGAATTGTGACATCAATGAGATTGTCATCCCCGAATGTAACGAAGTCGCAAGTCCAAGCTTTCTTAAGGGCTTGCTTGGTCTAGATTATGCTTCTAGATGGTCCTCCAACAATGGAGTAGTGGGATGGGATTACCATCATAGTGGTCTAAGGATCACAACTAACGCACTCATCAGTTGTAAGAGAGAGAGAGAAAGGGAGAGATCATACTCTAGGTCGGCTGACTTGACAAGGGGGCTGCATGCTCGTGCTTGCCGAGTAGAGACTCGGTTTGATGAAAGGGGTTGAGACGTGCTCGTATAAAAATCCTCTCCCGCCCACCTGCTGTCGGCCAAGGGCCGGATTTCAGCAGGCCCACCTCCCAATGTATTGGTAGGCGGGCCGACTGATCCCCAGCCCTTAGATCAGCGACAGGAATCTCCTGCCGCGGGAGAGGATTCAGTTCCGACGTGCTCTTGGTAAAAGAGTTGGCTTGTGGGATCAGGTAGATCAATTGTACTTGGGCACGAGGGGAGGCTAGTACTTTTTCTACATAGGGGTCGAAATCATCTTTTCGTCGCCGCTTGGTCGACCCTTCGGCATCAATCTTGCATGAGTCAGAAACCTTTGCCATTCTCTTGTCGGGTTGGATGGTTCCGACTGGATTCCCTAGGTGTTGTTGATTGATGCTAGAGATGAGCTCTTGGTAGAAGAGTTGGCCTGTCGGATCAAGGAGATCAGTTGTACTCGGGCTCAATGGGAGGCTAGTGCTTTGTCCACGTCAGGGTCGGAATCATCTTTTTGTGACCGCTTGGTCGACCCTTCGGCATAAGTCTTGCATGAGTCGGGAACCTTTGCCTTTCCCTTGTTGGGTCGGGCAGTTACAATTGGATTCGCTGGGTGTTGTTGATTGATGCCGATTTGGGTGTGATCTACATGCTCGATAAAAATTCCTCGCTTGAGCAATTTTTTGACCTAGAAGCGGAGATCTCGATAGACATTGATATCATGCCCATGGTTTCAATGGTGTCCATAATAGAGATGGAGATTTCAATGAGATGGTTTGGTCAGCATCTTGGATGCTGGTTTCAGCAAGTTTTCCTCCCACATGAGGAGCATAATCTTGGATTAAGGGTAAGATGAGGGGTGAACTCCTTCAAACCTAGGTGTTGTTGGACGACGAGTTGGCAGTCGGAAAGAGAGTGATGTCTTTTGAGTGCTGTTCGATACCGTGTTGCCAATCGGGAGGAGAGTGATGTCTCTTTAGTGTTGTTGGACGTCGAATTGGCTGTCCGGAGTAGAGTGATGTTTCTTGAGTGTTGTTGGGTTGATGCCACGTGTCACTCTATGGTTTTATGTGCAATCATTAGCATTTAAGACCTTACGTGTCCTCCTCTATTACACTTTTCACTCATTGCGCCCACTCCCTGTCTCTTCTCTTCTTCTTCCCTCTCCCTCCTCTGTGTATCTGCTAATCAAATGTCTCAACAAAAAAGATTGCTGCTACAATAGGTAGATCTCTCTGTATTCAAATCCTCTCCTGCGATCCTGCCGCCTGCCAAGGGCCGGATTTCAACCGGCCCACCCCCAATGTATTGACAGGCAACCAGACTGAACCCAACTCCCTTGGATCGGCGGCAGGAACCTCCTGCCGCAGGAGATGATTTGGATCCATCTCTTTCTTTTGCATGCAATGTCGACAGAGTTCTGTTCATCAACAGTGAACCCATCTCTCTCTCTCTCTCTCTCTCTCTCTCTCAATCTCTCTCTCTCTCTCACTCACTTTACCAAAAAGCATATGCCATTAAAAACTTCAGATGATCCTTGAAGACTGCCATGAATCCTCCCATCACCATCAACGATAAGACCCTCCCTATTGATGCCAATCCTATGCTGGAAGCCTCCTCCCTCCCTGTCTTTGCATTTCAGCAGAGGCGATAATTTTCAAATTAGCCACTTTTTTTGTACCTACAATGGATTATTGCTGCTGTTTTTCTTCCACTTTCCCTTTATTAAATTCTAGGGATTTTGCAAAAGAAATAAAATAATTGAGCATCGAGCAATAGGTGATGTATATAGTTTGGAGGACAAAAATATAAATATTACATTGTTATGGAACTTTAAAACCAGAAAAAAAAAAAAAAAAAAAAATACCGGTATGGAAATTGAATTGGGAGGTGCTAGGCCTATATTTATCATAATTGTACAAGGTTGATGCTTGGTATGTTCTTGTGATTGGATTCAAAAACCAATTGCATAAGTGGTTGAAAGAAATGCCTCTAAATTTTTGGAATGAAGGTTTTTTTACCATGAGCGGTGAGTTTGGAGATAGAGAGGATTTTCTTATCGCCTTTAATTCTCGGACACATGCAGAGAGCTGCATTGCTTTAGCAAGGCTCCGTAGGTTATACGTCCAAATTAGGGGTGTACGTACTGATACGGGCAAGGCTCCGTTTGGTGCAGCACTGTATAGTAGGTTAGCGATACCATGTAGAGTGTACGTGGTTCCATGAGCCAGTTATACGTCCATCAATTCATTGTATCCTTCCAAACCACGAACGAAGGTCGCTTTCTGATAGTGCTTTGGTACGACATCTCCATATTCGCATACTGCAGACCTGCATTACGTTACCACGAAGCCATTGTAAAGGCCTGTTTGTTTTGCTCATTTTCCATAAAAAGACAATTTTAACATGGTTTTTGATAACAAACATGTTTAATCTTTACCCCACGCATAATATAGAGTATTACTGTCCAAAATCAACCTCGCCAATAAGAAACATTGGTGGTAAAATTCAATGCCTACATCCATTTCCTCTATAGTGAATCTCAAGATGACACTATCAGGTCATTACACCAGACTTATTAATTGAACTCATTTGCATCCATGTGCATGTTGCATTGGCTTTGACCCTTCACTGAGATGGGATGTGAGCACACCCCCCGTATCGAAACCTTTTTCATATTCTGATGCAGGAGCTTTGTCGGTTGCTGATTTTGTGAACTCCCCCACAGTGGACTCGAGCTACACCGTTGATGCCAGGGAGCCCTCTAAGGAGGCACATGGAGAGGGATACGTCTGCAGCGATTGTGTGTAAAGGCCATGATGCGGTGTCGTGACCTTGTCTTTTGTAGAGAGACTTGTATAGTCTATTCTAGGATTTTTGTCCAAATACAATTCCATTTTATACTTGTATATTTGTTAGTATGGCATTATGTCCAAGTTTCACTGGAGAAACGTAACTTGTAATTACTTTATTTATCAGTTTGATGACATTAATTATTTATGCCAATTGCTTATATACTTCCATTGTTATTTCTGTCATTTTTCCTGCTCTGATCATGGGGATATTTGTAGTTGTGTGTTTGTATTGTAGTTTGGTGTTCACCGTAAATGTGTGAACCTGAGTGATTCAGGTCACTGGTAAGCGACTCGAGTATCACGGTCAATCTGAAAATGAGTTGTGACAAAAGCTTCAAGTATAAATAACGGAAATCAATCTTCAACGAACAGATATGGCATAACGTTATGATTCCCTCATAGTCTCATTGTATTCTAGATCATTGTATAGATCACTAGGGTTTTTAGTGCAAACCCTAGACATAATTTTTTTTAACAAAGAACTAATTAAATCAGCCCAATACAAATCTAAAACCAAACCTAACCGAAACCGGATTGAACACACATTGATACCCTTACTAAAAAGTGTATGGAAGTTATGACTTCCAACCGTATAAATGGGTCCATGATCTAGTGAATTGACAAAAATGCTCTTATGATCATCTTATTCCATGACCTAGACATATAATTATAAAAAAAATTGTTAGCGTTAGCGATGTGGGTGACTTATAGCGTTGTGGGATCCACTATAGATTTGATATTTATTATTTTAAGATGTTTTCTATTTGATATAAGTAGTGGATCTGTTTCCACTACACTCTAATCTTTGTTTCCTAAGTTGGTTAGGTCTCCTTTTTTTAGTTGAGTTATGTAATTAGGAAAATTTCCTAAATACTATTATTACTATCTTTTCATTATCACTATAAATAAAGAAGTGTAGGAGGAAGACAAGATAGTTGATTCTTCCCTCTTCTACCATTCTTCTCTTTCTCTTTTGCGACTCCAGAGTTACTGGATTTTTTCTTTTATTGTAAACTGTTACATGGTATCAGAATAGTAGTGGATCTATCCTTAGGATTCTATGATTGCTGTTTTGAGAGTCGTGTGTAGGTTTTTGTGTTATTGGTGAAACCCTTGTTTGTCGAAGAAGAGAATGAGTGTCTGAAGTTTCATACTTGATTGATTGAGCCTGCTGCCCGTTACTACTACCACAAGCTTTCTAAAACGATTCACTGCCACTGCAATATTTTTTACTACTACTGCTCTACATCTGATCTAGCTTAAGTTTGTTTTCCTTCTAGCTGTTTGGCGGTACTATTGGTTTGAGAAAAAATTTCCCACATCTCAGTGGATACGACCCCGATTTTTATTGCTACTGCTGGTCGCTATCGTACTTGTCTACTGTTGGTTTCAGATTTCTGGTTTTGATAGGTTCTCCCATCCTACATCTGCTCCTCCTTCCTTTCTACTACTCCCCTGTTCTGGGCTGTAATCCCAGCCCCCATAAATCCTTTGATCTCTCTCATCTCTTCTCTTTGCACCTTCAAATTCTGAGCACAAGTTCCTTGGTCCTAGGCGACTCAAGCCTTGGGTTTTCAGTCCCATCCAATTACCCTACCGTGAGTTGCAGACCTGCAACTAAATCTGGTTTCAGGTTTCCCGCCAGATCTGTTTCCCGTAAGTGTCTTATGCTTTACACTTGGTTGTTGAAACCAATTTCAGTGGGAATTAATAGCGCTGTGGATTGTGATCCTTTCTTCTCAAATCCCAGCTTGAAAGGCCCTTCACATGAGTGAGTTCTTCCATTTGAGAGACATCTGGTCTGCCGCCTCTATTCTGTTGCAAGGTTGAAGACAACGATTTGGTTGTTTAATTATTTTATTTATTTATTGCCTAAAATACCCCTAGGCTTTACATATAATTTTGATTATCTTATTTTATCCCCTCTTTTCTAGTTTGCCCTCCCTCTTTAAATTGAATGCCTATCATATCCTAAGATCTGTTTGAATTAAGGGTGTCAAAAATGGGCCCGGACCGGTAGCACAGACCGAGCCAGCCCGATATAACCCGAACCCAACCCGGACCGAACCTTAATGGATAGGTTTCGGTCTCGGCTTGTAAAGTCCGACACCGTTTCAGTCCAAACCGAAACCAGACCGGACCAGCCCGTTAAGAAGCCCGAACTAGTCCGAACCAATAATACCTAACCCGAACACCAGTAAGATCCATTCGGGCCCAGTTTCTTAATTTTAATGGTTTTAAATTTTGATGGATTATATTACACTGTTATAGTTCACTTATTGATCGGAAAGATTATATGAATCTATAGTTGAAAAGAGTGTTAATTGTTACAATTTACTGAATTACATGCATATAGAAGGAATGATGCTAATTTTATAGATAGAAATAATAAAATAGGCTATATATCTTACATATAAAATAGGCCCGATAAGCTTGATAAGCCCGGTCCGGACCGAACCAGCCCGAAATCACCTCAATAAGCCCAACCCGATAACAAACCGACACCGGACCAGTCCGATAGTTATTGTGTCCAGCGCAGTCCAACCCAGCCCGAACTCTTAATGGACATGTTTTGGGCTAGGCTTATAAAACCCGACATCGATTCAGCCCGGACCGAAACCGGCCCGGACCGGCCCGTTGACACCCTTAGTTTGAATCATCCTCAAATTATCACATAATTCTCTTTATTTACAAATCTGCCACTGTTGCTTAAATTGAAGTTTCTATATTATTTTGGTTGTTTCTTTCGTGAACCCAATTGGGTTTTTCAAACCCGGGTCCACATCAAGTGGTATCATATTCTAAGGAGTTGTTTGTTTCTCTACTAAGCCTTACACGATTGCTAAAAATTACAGATTTGCCATCCACTGGTTTAGTCTTTGAGATATTTACAATTTTACTATTCTTTCCTTTGCTTACTAGTCATTGCCCCTTGAATAGTGTGGTTAATTATCAAATTGCCACTAGCTATTATCTGTGTAATATTTGGAAGTATTACTTTGCTTGGGTTGTCCCATAAGTGTGACTATAATTTACAGAATTGCCGTTACACTTTTATATTTGCAATTTATGGCTTTGGAGGGTTCTTGGATCACACAGATGGAATTTGCATGGAATGTTGATTATTATTTATCATATATCATATCTAATATATCTGGGATTTTATTTGCTACCGGAATAGCATGCTTAAAGATTATTAGGCTCTTATTTGTGGGTGTTCTTGTTGAGTGTTCCCCTCTGTTATTTGTCCCCTATATAATGCTGCTGCTACTTAGTTCACAGTGACCTATACTGTGCTACTACCACTATTTGGTTCACAATGACCTATAATGTACTACTATATTACTATTGTTACTACTGTTGTTGCTACTACTATATTGTTCTAAGCTGATGTTCTTATATTCCCCCGTGCTCCAGCTTGAGGGGGAGTGTTAGCGTTAGCGATGTGGGATCCACTATAGATTTGATATTTGTTATTTTATGATGTTTTCTATTTGATGTAAGTAGTGGATATGTTTCCACTAAAGTCTTATCTTTGTTTCTTAAGTTGGTTAGGTTTCCTTTCTTAGTTAGGTTATGTAATTAGAAAAGTTTTCTAAATACAATTGTTACTATCTTTTCATTATCAATATAAATAAAAAGTGTCGGAAGAAAACAAGATAATTGATTCTTCCCTCTTTTACCATTCTTCTATTTCTCTCTTTCTCTCTTAGGGCTCCAATGTTACTAGCTTTTTTTTTCTTTTATTGTAAACTGTTACAAAAATAAAAATAAAAATTTCAACTCCTATGTTTTCTTCTTATTATTATTAGCCCGAGGCAATACGTCACCTAATTGAATGTTCAGTTACATTTTATTCAATTAAGGAAACAAACTACTAGGAAAACAGGAAAAAAAATCTCCAAATTCATTTTCATATAAATAAGCCACCTTGGTAAGGCACTCCTGTTGCAGGTAACCAGTAGTCTCCCCGTATAAAGTTGGACACGGTGAAGTTGGTTGCATCTGTAGCATTGATCACATGGTAACCAGGCCAATTAACCCTGGCTATAGTTGGTGATCCAAGTCCTGTGTTGTTGAATTCTGCCTAATAAAGTGTACTTAGTGAAGAGTTGTCACTACCCCATTCCAACCAACCAGCAGGGTCTATCAAGCTATCCAAGTAGGACTGAATAACAACAGTCCTAGATATGCCTTCCATGGCCTCCCTAGGTATGTCAATACAGTGAAATTGCTAAGAAGCAACTCTAGAGATGCTTCAATATTACAGTCTTGAATTGAAGTTCCAGTGTTCTGATTTGGGTCTGTTCTACCTTGTGCTGTCAAGGTATCAGATTGTCCTTGTATTGGCAACCTTGCATATATGTTACAATTTTGGAAGACCACAACAGCATTGCCAAATATAAAATCTACCATCCCATATATATCACACTCTCCATAGAACTGCCTGAGGGAATGGGTATACAAAGTATCTGGGTACCCTTCAAAGCTACAAAGATAGAATGTGGACATGTCTGCACCAGTCCGGACCGCCACAGCCTGACCATTGAAAACCCTAGCTGTGTTCTGGACGTTTATATTAACTGCCACAAACCCTTGTCCAATTACAACTGCGAAATTAAATCAATCTTTCTTAAAATTAGAAAATTATATACAATGTCTTAATGTTTAAGATAATTATAATATCTCAAAATAATGTTTGGACACGAACAATGCTAGGACTCAGATAGAAGTCGTTCTTATAAGCTGGCTCATAAAAAAAAGGTGTCCAAAGTCTTTGTAAACCTCCACTTTGGGCTATCTTAATGCATAAGATAATTATCAGATCTCAAAACAATGTTAGGACTCGAACAATGCTAGGACTCCAATAGAACTCGTCCTTAAAAGCTAGCTCACAAGAAAATGGCGTCCAAAGTCTTTATAAACCTCCCTATCGGGCTATCTTAATGTATGATAATTATAAGATCTCAAAACAATGTTAGGACTCAAAGAAAACTCGTCCTTAAAATCAAGCTCATAAGAAGAGGGTGTCTAAGTGTTTATAGGCTTCAACATCGAGCTATCTTAATGCATAAGATAATTAAAAGATCCCAAAACCATGTTAGGACTTGGATAGAACTCTTCCTTAAAAGCTAGCTCTTAAGAAGAGGGTATCCAAATCTTTATCCACATCGGGCTATCCACATTCGATGTGGGATCAATGCGTTCGCATAGAACACCATAACAACTAAACAGTTCCTACATCAATTTTTCTAGCATAAAACAATGAAATGTTCAAAGTTGCAGCCAACTAACCCAAGGTTGCAAAATTGAATGTGGTCGACCCACCGCCCAAGCTTCGGTTGCTAGTGATCACTGTTTGATTGATATATACCATCTCCAATGATCATAATATACCTCTTGTTTTGGCCATGGAGACGTACTCCTGATAGACCCCTTTAACTACATGAATCTGGAAGTAGCCATTTCTGCCTTTTGTATTGTTTGGGGCTGCAGCAATGGCATCACTGATGGTAGTGAAATCGCCACTTCCATCTTGGCTCACAACCACAGTTTGATACACTAAGGCCTGACCCAAGATTGCCTGAATTAGCTTCCTTCCTACCTTCTGTACCTTTCCCTGTATTATTAGTATAAACCCAGCCATCAATGAATAATGCTAGAGATATACTGTAGAGGTTGGTCCCATTGGTGAGAGAGGGGTAAAGATCATTCTTGACACTCTACCCTGATACATGTACAGAAGCATTAAGGCTATCTAAGCAACTGTCATGGTTAGTAATTGTGGCACTGAGCCAGGTCTGTACATCGATCAATCGCCACCAAGCTCAGAGTATCGGTTGTGTTAATGGTTACAGAGGATTCTAATAAGAAATCCACATTTGTTGTCGCTGGAATCCGTAAGGAGGATTGACCAAGACAGAGAATATAGAACTCCCAATGAAACACTGGAGCTCCTTCTCAAACAAAGGGTTCCCTGAGGTGTTGCTGATCAGAGTAGTTCCCCTTTTCACCCTGAACTTGGATAGATGGAAAATAACTGAAGCGAAAGCAACTAGGTAACAAGATGGAGAGCAAGAGTTTTTCCTTAGATTTCACTAGTCTGTCTTTTACATGCTTGCGTGTTACATATATATAGAATCACAAACATGTGTACCTTTCTTTTTTAGGCCCGCCGTCTTATGGCTGTTGCTATTTGATATTTAACTATTTAGGACATAGTAGGTTAACAGGCCTACGACCCCCTAGTTCGTGCTATAACGTCACGTCAGCCACCTTTCGACCCCCTTGGATTATTTTCGACCCCCTTTTGGGTCATATTCCCCATAACCACCAAACACTGTCTCTGTCATAGTGCTTTTATCAAGTAATATTCTGCCGCCCAATCGATTTGGACCGAGATCTTACGAACCGGCGGGTCAAATCAGTATATTTTTCATTAATGGTTGTTGTCAGTATTTATGGTCATTAAAGACAATCTATTAATAGCACAACAACCCTTGTCAACCTGTCACTTCTTGTCTGAGTCAGACCATGGGGTCGAACATGAACTTTCTCCAATATTTACCACAATGTCCTTTTTCCAACGTAATGGATAGACGCCACTGAGTCAGACCAGGGGGTCGAACATGAGCTTCCTCCAATATTTACCACAATGCCCTTTTTCCACTGCCATGGATAGACACCACGTGGTTACCTTCTGAAATCCCCTTTCTACGGTTGGATACATTCATTAATCATTATTTTCCCCAACAACATTCAGCCCTGCTAACACCTGACAATCTTCGAGGGCTTGACGGTTGTTATGAAAGGGTGGTTTTTGAGATGAGAATCCACCAACTGCAAGAACTTCCTTGCTGCAAACAGGGACTTACCAACTGAAATTCGACTGTAATCATGTATAGTTAGTGAAGCATTAGGTTTGAGAACTAATTTACAATAGTCAACATATAGGGTGGAGTTGCAGGCTGTGTCCAAATCAACAGTTTTTGAATTGGCATTGTATGCATGAGAAGACATGGACAAGAGGAGGAGGAGAGCAGTGGAACAGAGAGGAGAAAAACCTTGAAGCCATAGTTCTCAAAAGGGTTTATGGATTTGAAGATTTGGTACAATGGATTAGATCCATTAATAGAACAGATTGTGTGAATTGTAGACAATTCATGTCTAATATTAAAAATTGACTTTAAAGACCTTAGAAAATTAATGCCAAGTTGTCTAGTTGTACTTCGAATTGTAATTTTAAAATGACATGTAATTTTAATTCGTTGTCTTCAGTCTCTCTAAGGAGAATTCATTTTGTGTGGCTGATGAGATTACTATTATAGTCTGCACGACAGCTATTTTAGACAATGCTTGATTTTTCATCTGTAAAGCTGTCCAGGATGCAGGGACCACAGCTTTCTTAGCACTAACCTCACTGTATATGTGAGGCAGAACTCAAGATGAACATGTCATACGGATATTTTGGATCTAAACAATAACAATTATTTTTTCCACAGCTGAGTAGATTGTAATACTTACGTGTTTCAAATTTCTGGGCTGACCATCCGGTTATTGTTAATGAAGATATCTGTTGGGAGACCACGATTTTATTTTGGCTCCATTGGTTTTCACGTGTAAAATAAAATTTTCAATGTTTGTTTTCAATGGGTTAAAGGAGGATAAAGTTTTTTTTTCGTCTCTATATTTAACTTTTTGGAAATAAATATTGAAAATAAAAATTTACATAAAAAATATTAAACGTAAAATTTTACATTAAAACAGACAGAGCCTTTGGAAATTGATTTATAGGATCACTTCTTGTTATTCTTATTTTTTGGGTTGACTTGATCCTCTGTTGATAGCAATGTCGAAGATGAAAATTCAAGTCAATATATATATTTTTAGTTATTTTTTCTGTTTGGGTAATGCCAATATGCTAAATCTGTACATCTTTCTTATCAATATATTTTTGTTCGACTTTAGCAAAAAGAAAAATTATATTTGATGAAATCTCGAGTATGGGGGCTAGGTTTCGTTTTACCGTTAACAAGCTCTTCTTTTTATTGTTTCTTTACCTTGTGAGTAACAATGTTGTTGTTTCATTCAATTCAAGCTGCCTCTAAAGAGACCCAATTTGACATCAATAGATGGGGGCCAGATTACATACAAAGAAGAAAGAAAATTTTAAAAGATAAGTTATTGAGTATATTAAAATACGAAACTAACAAAATTAGAAAATAAATGAAATTATGTCTAAAGCTTCAAAGCCCGAAACATCCTTTAAACGTGTAAATTTGCCAATCATCTTACTGTATGTTTTTAATAATGTCATTACCAAAATAAAAAATAATAATAATGTTATTGAAGTATAATACCTTATCAATACATAAAACACATATCGTACTCAAGGTAAAACCAATTTCAAGAAAGCTAACACGCATGATTCCAATGGATGTTTTTGGTCCAATGGGCATCCCTCGTGGCCATACCAGGCCATTGCTTGAACTTGAAGATGGAGTATAATTAAACAATATAAAAAAAAATTGTGAGCTAAACTAGCTTATAATTGCCTGACATTGACTAGAGAAAGTCATGTTTAGGAAGTGGTCAAATCTAATATTAAACTTCTTATCCAAAAAAAAAATCTAATATTAAACGTTATCCAAATATAACTCAAATAGGAAAAATATATGAAATTGGCAGGTATAAACAAAAACAAAAAAACAAAAAAAGAAAAAAGAAAAAAAATGAACATGAAGAGGATTAGATGGAAATTAAGTCGGATAATGAACATAAGGATGTGGGAATAGGTTGTACTTGTACCTTCCCTCAGATCTCATTATCGTTCATATTCAATGGATCCCACATTATAGATGAGTCAAGAATCCAATGAAAAATGCAAATACAAATAGAAGTGGATCGATCGCGCCCTATTGGTTTATTACAAACCATGCTTTCTTTGCTGATTTTTTTTTTTTTTGTTCGGAAACACTAACCCAGCACGTCTCGCCAAGCCTATCTTGTTGTGAAAATTTAAAGAAATGATTTTCTTTTTTAATTGTTCAAATTGATTTGTACTTGCGTGCAATTTCTAGCTAACCAATATTTTGATGAATTTTAACTGAATTTACTAAATATGAATTTTACTTTTGCTTTACAAAATTCATTATGTTTGCAAATATAATTTAAGAGGAAAAGATCCACGCAAAAAAATCGTCTCCCGTGCGCCAGCCCTCCAGCCCGTCACCTGACGGGCTGGAATGCATCGATATGCGTGCCGGTGCATTCCAGCCCGTCAGATGATGGGCTGGAAGGCTGGCGCGCGGGAGACAATTTAAGTCCAAGATCCACAACACCATTGTCGGAATTCCTTACCACAGTCTCACATTCTCATATTTTTTTCTCTCTTCATTGACTATGTAAGCCTAGTAAAGATACCATTTCTTGAACTCTATTTGAGTAACGTAGGAGATTATCCAACAACAACAATAAAGCTTTATCTGAACATACGTGTGAGATTCTCCTTCCCCCAAATTTTAGTTTTAGATTCTGGGCTAAAATTAGAATCTTAGAAAAAATTGTTGGGACGTTGGAGCAGTCGATGGGATTCAGGACCCACCTCTAAAGTGCGGGATTCACACCCCATCGATGACTCCTAAAGATGTAGGGTGGTTACCACATCCTAAAATTTCTCAGAATTTGGAATTCAGCCCTAGGTCAATTTTTTTTTTTTTTTTTTTTTTTTTTTTTTTTTTTTTGGGCATAAGGGCTCATTAATTGAGCATGCCGCCACATTGGAATAGGAGCATGACATGAGGCCACCATTTTTTAATAAGGACTGTATACTATCAGACAGAAATTTCGTGCAAATTGATCAACAGGAAATGATGTCCGGTTTCACGTGCACTTTTATGGGATATTATACCAATTAAAATGTGGAATTATTAATGTAGCAAATGTCTGTTATTTATTCAAATATAACAAGACATCAGTAATTACCATCTTAAAACGATCGAGTGGGATATAATTGGAGATAAATTTATAATGATAATTTAGTAAAATCATATTCATTGTTGGAATTCAAGGAAAAATATGTGAACTCCCACTCTTATTAATATTGAAGTAGACTAATTTTCATTTTACTTCCATTTTTTTTGTTATTTTATTCCTCATTTTTGTTATCGTGCTGCTATGCTACCTTAACTGCCTGAAATATATATTTCAGTCTTATAGCAAAAGCTAAAGTGTATTAAGACTTATGAGTGTTATCATCGGGAATTGGTCGGACTCCTGATTGTAACGCGTGTCACAGAATGAAGACAGACAGGAAACTGGGGCAGGTTAGATAACCCGGGAGCTACTCCAATGCCTAAGTTAGCTCAAAGGCGATAAGCAGATGAACTCAGTTATAAGAAACCGAGTTCAAGATAGAGAGGGGCTAGTAGTGAATTCAGAAGTATGTTAGTATGGGTAGTAAAAATTCGGTCCATTTAACTTCATAGTAGGGATATGTATTGAGCATGGAATGGCCCTGGACATCTCCTTACAATTGCACGGATCTTGGGACTCCTTCCGACTTCCTTAGAGAGGCATCGTAATGGAGTGAAAGTCACTTTGCGCATTCCCTTCCCGAGATTGGAGGATCATGATAGTATAGGCGAGCTTTGTAGCCGTCTGATGTAAATCCAAGGGCTGGTTTAATAAACACCCTAGGACTCCTTAGGAACATGATTGAGTCTATCTCTACTTCTTCTGAGAGGTTGACACGTGGAGCTAACCACCATTGAGTGGATTAGCCTCTATTTATTCCAATGTGCTTAATTCCAGCACCTTTATACTCAATCCATGTGGTGACACGTGCCCTTCGCTGATTGAACGCATTTGGCATGGTCCAAACAGTTGCCCCTTGCTCATTGTGTTGTGTGACCTTTGAGGTTGGCGGCAAATGAGATGTGCTGGACAGCCTATCCAAAAATGAGTTGTGCTGGACGACCTAGCTGAAAATGAGTCATGCCGGATGACCAAGTTGAAAACGAGTCTTATCGAACGACTTGTCAAAAATTGAGTCGTGTTGGACGACCTAACTGAAATTGAGTCTTGCTGGACGACCTGACTGAGAGTGAGTCGTGCTGAATGACGTACACGAAGATCTTTTGCCAAAAATGGTGCTTCATATTGATACTGACTTGCATTTAATGTGATATTCGTAGATATCTTGGTTGATCATGGGATATCCGGCTTTCATTTATTGCGGCAGACTCTCCATGAGCAAATATCTACCACGCGGAGCTATCAGTTGTAGATGAATGAAATGTTTTAGGTTGTCATTATGACACATTTTTGCAAAAGCAATGCATCAATCGTTTGACCCTTGCCACGTGGTCGTAACTGTCATTTTTTTGGAAAAAAAAAAAAGGCATGCGCCTTTTCACCTATAGCACTCATTAGTCTGGGCCTTCGACTATTGGGGCAATGCCATGTGGATTGCTTCAGTGGAAACTTGAATTTTTGAATCAATGCACCTGTGCGTCATGTGCTCGAGGCTGCCACGTGGACTACGCTCTTGGGACCCGAAGGGTCGAGCCCTTTGGAAAGAGCTTCGAACTCTATAAATAGGGCTTCGTCTCCTTCCTTTTTCACTTTGCATTCAACAAACTAAGATTTGCCGAAATTTCTTCTGAAGCTCTGGCTACTTCACTGTCCTATGTCTTCTTCTTTCTCTGTTTATTAACTAGTAAGTTTTCTGTCTCAACTTTTCTGTAACAATGGTGGAGAAACTTTTCGTTTCTGTTGAGTTCTTGAACTGGGGTAAACCAAATGAATCTGAGGTTGCCCCAACGACTCGTGAACGTAGAAGGGACTACGGTAGTAGTTGTCATATCTCTTCTGGGGGCCAATGGAGAAAAACTCTTCTGAGCACAGACCCTCTAGAAACCCTGCAGCTAAAGGCCGAAGTGGAGTTGTAATGGTTTGTATGAGTGGAGACGGTCTATTTGAGACCTTGGTGTGAACCGTTGGTTCAATGACGGTTCACTCACACCATTCTGGTTGGATCAGAATTGAGGTGTGACAAGTAACCTCTGAACGATATATTCCAATTTGCGAGCCACACACACCCAGTGCATTAAGAAGGAAAAGGCTCCTACCAAGCTAGTAAACAAAGGCAATAGAAGATCATCACTCTACTGGGGAAGTGGAACAGCTAAAGGCCGAAGTGGCCAAAGAGAAGGATCTCAGCGCTAAATAATGGGGTCTATATGTGTCGAAGGATTCCGAACTAGCATAGTACCAGACTGCCTTGGCTAGTTGGTAGAAGGAGAAGCATAACGCGTTTGATAACTCATGGACTACTAAGGCCAAGACCAAGAGGGCTGACGCCAAGCTAGAAAATCAAGGCTACATGGTGCAAGCTTACGGCCTTTAAGGAAAGCATCGAGGGTGCACAATGGGCTCTATGGACTTTGAGTGAGGTTCTAATCAAATCTGCACTGAGCATCCGAGACTTTGTGAAGACAAAGGTCCTAAACTTTGACTTTTCTAAGTGTGAGGTGATGCAAAGCTGCTACAGCGGGCTGCCAAGTGCCAAGCCAGGAAGGACAAGGAAGCCCAAGCTCGTGCCCACATTGAGGCGACAAGCGCGAGTGTTGCTCCGCCTCTTGCTTGTCCAGCCTCTTGTTGGTCCTCAAAGGATAAAGAAGATCCTGAGGCCCCCTCCTCCTCCTCAAGGATAGAAAAGACTCCGCCACCTCCTCTTCCTCCTCAAGAGACAAGGAAGACTCCTCTGGCACCCCAAGAGGAGCTGAAAAAATGAAGAAATTATTGTTCTTTTTTTTTTTTTGAACTTAATGTACATCTTTTTTTCTAGTATTTTTTTTTCTTTTTTATAAAAATAATTGAAAATAAATGACAAAGAAATTTTTCTACCACTTTTTGGCTTGTACACATCAATTGCCCCATCCAAGGTTCGCTTAAGATTTACTTGGGCAGGCCTTGGATCATTTTTGTATTTTGAGAATGTAAATTGGTTTTGGGGTTTGGTTTGGTGACAAGTCACCTCCACTGACCAGTTAAGGTTGGGAATCTGACTCAGTTGGGTAAGTATCGTAACATAGATTTTTTTTGGGAGTTCGATGACAAGTCATCCCCTCTTTGGTCAGTGATGTTAGCTTGCCAACCTTACTGAACTAGATTTGAAACTAAGAATGGTCAAGGTTTTTATTGCAACAAGTTGCCCTGATCTAATCAACATTATCAATCACCCAAGAAGCTAAACAAATTTTTAATTGAAAGTCATTGGCTACTTATTTTTTTTCCACGAGGAAGAAAGCTTCTCAGCCCATCCTAGTTCTCTGAGAATTTTGGTCACTTAGCCAACTTTGTTGGAACTCTTAAGGTTCTTTTAGCATATAAAATGCAGGTAGCCGACTTTATTGGAGGCTAGAAAGCCCCTACCCTTCGTGTCGAGTATTGCAAGTTGAATTGATTGGTACAAGAATATTTGAAGCGGAATGTACTTTATTGATGTAAATAATTTGGACATTCATTGGTGGTACTTACAAAGATTATTGGATTGCCAAGTATGTGGGACGCTGACCCCTCAATCGTCTCTAAGTAATACATGCCTGGATGAGTCGTATCCGCAACTTGAAAGGGTCCTTCCCATGTCAACATGAGCTTGCCTTGTTTCTTTTGTTCTGACACCTCAGTTCAGTGCAGAACAAAGTCTCCAATGACAAAGTGCCATTCTCAGACTTTGGAGTTATAGTACCGAGACAATCTCTGTTGATAGACTGCCACTTAATGAGCTGCCTTATCGCGGGCATCTTCCAAGAGGTTGAGCTCACAGCAAAAATTCTCGTCATTTGTTTCTTCTGAGTAATATGATACTTGGTAGGTCAGCTTAATGACTTCTATTGGTATCATTGCTTTAGCCTTATACACCAACATAAATGGGGTTTCTCCTATTGCCGTTCGAGTCATAGTTTTGTAGGACAACACAGCGCTGGGCAACTCTTCTGCCCACAAGGTTTTGGCTTTGCCTAGCCTACAGGTCAATCCTGATAGGATTGTTCTTTTCGTGACCAATGTCTGTCCATTCACCTAAGAGTATTTAACTGAAGTCCTCCTTTGTTCGATGTCAAACCTCATGCAGAAGTTCTCAAACTCTTTACTTGCGAATTGTGGTCTATTATCCGTGACCACAATTTTAGGGACTCCATATCTGTAGATGATAGATTCTAATGAAATCTTTGACCTGCTCACTTGTTATCTTCCCCATGGGTTTGACCTTGATCCTTTTAGTGAAGTAATCGATGATGATTATTAGATACTAGGACTGGTATTTCACCATCGTGATTGGTCCCAGAATGCCCATTCCCTAGACCATGAATGGATCGGTGTGGCCATGGGTTGTAACTGAGTTGTTAGCTGACATTGGGTCTTAGCATGCTTCTGGCGATTCTTGCATTATTGGACACAGTTAGCGCAAGTCTGTGGGATGTTGGGCTAGAACTATTCTCTCTGCAGCACGTTGTAGCACGTTGCTTGGCTGCTAACATGACTTTCGCAAATTCCTTCATCCACTCCAGCCATGGTGTACTATGCTTATGAAGGTCAGAGGCATCTGAGAAGAAGTAAGCAGAAAGACTTTTTTATATAGGAGTTTATCATATACAGTGTTCTGCAATGGCTTCGCTTGTATGCGTCGAGCTTCTTTCCTATCTACAAGTAGTACATTGTCCTTGAGGAATGCAAGGATTGGATCAATCCAATAGGGCTCCGGAGCCACTAGGTGTGCTGGCCAACTTCAACACCTCTATGTAGACCGAGCTGTTAAAGTCGGATAGGTTGGCCTTGACGAGCTTGGATAGCATGTCAACCTCTATATTTGATTCTCTTGAGATGTTATACAACTCGAACTTGTAGAAACTCACAATTACTTCTTGCACCTTCGTTAGGTATTCCTGATATGCTCTGTCTGGCCTCATATCTGCCATTGACCTGTCAAACAACGATTTATGAATCGCAAAAGATAGTCAGGCACTGGATCATTAGACTCTTGGCTAGCCTGATCCCTACTGGGAGTGCTTCGTACTCAGTGATGTTGTTCATTGTAGCGAACTCAAACCGCAAGGCCGATTGTACGAGGAAGCCTTCAGGGCTAGTCAGGTCTATACCTACCCCCAACATGTTCTTTGTTTGAGGCTTCATCTACATAGAGGTCCAAGTAGATGGCTTTTCAGCATCCAAGGTCGGCTTGTACACTTGTAGTACCGAGTTTGGATCTTCTGGTTCTTCTTCTTCATCTGGGAGGGAACTCTCCAGGATGAAGTCGACTAGTGCATGGGCCTTGATAGCAGTTTGTGTTTGGAACCTAAGATTGAACTCTCTAAGTTCCACTACCTAATTCATCATTCGTCCCGAGACGTCTAATCTAGACAACACCTTCTTCAGGGCTTGTTCGTCATTGTCCTGATTGTGTAACCTTGGAAGTAGGGCCATAGATTTCTAGCTGTTGCGACGAGAGCTAGGACCACCTTCTCAATGGGCTTGTATATGGTCATGGCATTGAGTAGTACCTTGCTAACGTAGTATACTGGACATTGGACCTTGTATGTTTTCTTCACCAGAACTACATTGATGGCTTCTGGTGAGACTGCTAAATATAATTACAGTTCGTCTCCTGGTTGGGGCTTGATTAGAAGTGGTGGAGACCAGAGGTACTCCTTTAGTTCTTCAAATGCCTTCTGACACTTTGGTTTCCAGGAGAAGGGCTTGGCTCCCTTCAACATTTTAAAGAAAGGGAGACATCTGTCAGCCTATCTTGACATAAACCGACCTAGAGTTGCAACTCAACCAATTAACTCCTGCCCCAGGCTTTTTTGGTGCAAACATCTTCTGGATTACAGCTATTTTCATGGGGTTGGCTTCTATTCCCTTCTAAGAAACCATGAATCCAATGACACCTAAGAGAACTTCAAATGCGCACTTAGTTGGATTGAGGCGCATGTTGTTCTTTCTGAGGATGCTAAAGGCTTTATTCAAGTCGTCCAAATGGTTTTTGGCTTCTTTGCTTTTGACAAGGAAGTCATCTACGTAGGCTTCTATATTTTGGCCACTTTAGTCCTTCAAGACTTTGTTGACCAGCTTTGAATTAGTTGCTCCTACATTCTTCATTCCAAAGGGTGTAACTATATTGTAGAATGTCCCTTGATTGGTTATGAATGTAGTATCTTCTTTATCTTTGTAGTGCATCTTTATTTGATTGTACCTGGACTATGTATCCATAAAGAAAGGAACTCATGGACTATGGTGGCATCTATCATTAGATCTATTCGAGGCAATGGTAGCAATCTTTAGAGCAAGCTTTAATCAAGTCGGTGAAATCAATACAAATGTGCCATCAGACTCTAGACTTCGACACCATTACAACATTGGACAGCCAACTAGGATAGTCGAATTCCCTAAAAAAACCTGCCTCTAACAACTTATTAACCTCTTGATCTATTACAGCTTAACACTCTAGAGTAAAGGTTTTCTTTTTCTGCTTCATAGGCTTATGTTTAGGGTAGATCACAGGTTGGTGTTCAATGAGTTTGAGGAAGATGCCAAGCATGTCGACTGCTGTCCATGCAAAGACATCGAAGTTCATTCGGAGGAAGGCAATAAGTTGTTCCCTCTTCTCACCAGTGAGAGACGAGCTGATCTGGAAGGTGCGCTATGAAACATCTTCAGAGAAGGAGATCTGGATGAGCTCTTTAACTATAGTGCCTCTCTCTTGCCAAAGGTCATCAGGGGAATCCTCGATAAGGATGAACTGTACAGGTGCTATGCTATGTGCTCTCAGCTCTGCTGCATAACACATTCTAGACACCAACTGATTGGCCTTGACATAGCCAGTCCCGTATTCAGTCGGGAACTCCATGACTAGATAATAGGTCGGAAAATAAACCCTTAATTAATTGAGGCCTAGCTGACCTAGAATGGTATTGTGGCATAAAAGAATGTTTACCACCATATATGTCATAGGTAGCTTACTCTGTGGAGATCTTTGTCGCCTTTGGTCTCTGGGTGAATGGCTCCCTTCACTGTAACTAGGTCTCCAGAGAAACTGATCAACAAATACCAGATGCATCTTAGCTGCTTGTCGTCCAAGCCCATCTGAGTCAAGGTATGGTAGTAGAGGTTCTCTGATGCGCTGCCGCTATATACCAAGATCTTCCCTACATTAAACTAATTTTCAATGGACATTTTGACGACGATCGCATCTTCATGAGGGATAATGATGTCAATCAGATCATCATCACTGAAGTAGATGAAGTCCCCTATCCAAGGCTTCTTTCTTTTGTCTTTAATAGCCTCTATGTTGTTGACCCTATAGGAGGGCATGCCCATGTCTACTGGAGGTGTACCGAGAATGGCATTGACTCATGCACGGTAGTGTTTGGGCCATACTGTAACTGACTTGTAGAAATCATGGCCAACATATTCATGGTCGGTCGGCCAGAGCAAGGTCACTCTTTGACTCAAGCTGATCTGCTAACATGCTCCAGGTGGGCTCTTCTAATTAGCCAACAGGGCATAAGGTCGGAGGGTCTCGTCCTCTATGAGATTGCAAAGTATCTGCCTTGAAGTCCCAAAGTTCGACCATCTGGGCAAGGTTCAGGCTGACAAATTCCTGGATGAGCTGCTGAGTTGAAACTTCTTCCTTCTTGACAAGTTGGGTTAAGCCGAGGTGGGATCTTGACCTTGTCTTCTATGCATGTCTTATCTCCTAACTCTGAAGGAGAGTCCCATCAGGCGAGGTGGATCACGCTCAAATCAGCGCGATTGGGAGAGCACCAATGAAGTGGGGGATCTTGGCCATCAAGATCCCCATCCTTATTTGTGCTACTACCTTCTCCTGCCTTTATCTTGCAGGTGTTTAGGATAGGTTAGCCTGTTTTGATTTTCTCACTCTAATGGATTTATGCATCGTCCATAAATTCCACCCAATGACCGTTATTGATGTTGTCATTGATGAGTGCCTTAAGATGTCAGCATTCATCAAGGTAGTGGCCATGTTTATTATGATGGTGACAAAATCACCTCAAGTTTCGCTCCTGAGGCTGAGTATGTGTAAGACTCGCACTCTAGTAACCTGGTTTAACCATGTCGTGCTAGATCTTTCCATCATAGCCCGCTAGAGCGAACCAACCATATGAAGGAACCACAAGACAAGGTAAGCAAAAATAGTTAGTAATAGTCAATTTTAGTTGTATGGTCCACTAGAACTTATGTGGTTGACCAGTCAGCAATTGAAGAACTTGTTTTGGATTTCCACTGCTGTAACTTGATGAAATCAAAACCCCTAACTTAAGTACATAAATTGTTTAGGTTTTTAACTAATTCAAGGTCTTCCAAAAGCCTAGAAGAGGAATAAATACCATTCACAGGTGAGAGAACAAGACCTAAACTAATTGGATAATAACAAGCCACTCTTCTCTTTTATTTTCTATCAAACTGATATGATGTCATGCTTGTATGATTGTTTGTGCATCTCACATGTCATCCAATATTTGGTATATATCTGTTCATGCATATTTTATTATCGTTCTTATTTGGCATGATGATGATGATAGGGATATGCATGTGCTTGTATGTGGTCGATGTGTTGGATTAGATGGAGTATCAGGGGGAGTGTAGCGGTGTGTGATCTGTTAGGCTCTAGCCCTATCTATATTCTGTTATTCACATTGATATCGTTGTATCGCTGTTACCTTAGTGGAACTAGTATGTCATAGGATATCAGGAGAGGTGTACGCGGTGTGTGGTTGTAAGCTCTGCCAACGAGCCTTAGCTCTATCTCTATAAGCATAGTAAGGGATGCTGGGATGAGGCCTTGGATACAAACCATTGATGACATATATAATTAGTAACCCAGTTTGCAAGCCCTCGCCAGTAGGGCATACGTATTGGCACAGGTAGAGTTTCAGGGGGAGTTCTGACGGTGTTTGATCCGGGATCTCTAGCTCTATCTTTATTCCATAATGAGTGATGTGGGGAGACAGTGGTGTGTGATCCGTTAGGCGTGCTCACACTCTTGTGCATGGAGGTGTGGTGGCCGTTTATCCTTGCCATAGCACATTTGCAAACTTATGCCAGACCCAAAGATATGAATTTGACTGTCTGCATATGTTTATGCATTGTTTTGTTTTTCTCACTGAGCCGTGTTGTATGCTCACCCCTCGACATTGTATATTTTTAGTTGATAATGCAGGTGTTACCTTTGAAGATTATATGAACGCATCGTCGTGTGGACACGTGACAGCTATGGATGTACAAACTATAGAGGACGAGCATGATTCTTCATGCAGATGCTTTCAATGTGTTTACTCTTAATTATTTTCTATTTTGAGTTATGAAAGACTTACAATAGATGTTATTTACATTTTGAGTTATTTAGAGATAAACAGTTTAATTATTTATTTACCATGTTAGACTCTCAGTTCATTATTAATAAAGACTTTCGTTATTTAATTTATTATCTCTGATTGTGACGTGGAATGTGTTTGGTTTGAGTTGCTGGTACAGTCTAATGAGATCTTGGCATGAACCGTTGGTTCATATGACAATTCATCCACACTTTTGGTTTGTCCAGAATTGAGGTGTGACATTATGAATTGGAGGTGGACGCACTATACATGATCTCTGACACTGGCTTGTTGAGGGGATGGTACGCTATGGAAGCATGGTATGATGGTAACCCAGGGTAGTTTGTTTTCCCTGTGGTCGGCCGCTCATTTCTTGACCACGGCTTCTTGCTAGTCTTTAAGGTCATGGATTTGTCAGACTGATCCGACCTCTTCTTGTCAGATGCCCCGACAGAGGCACCCTTCCCTTTCTTTGTGGCTACATCGACTGCATCGTTGGCATCAGCATGCCTTTCTCATCGATGAAGCATATCGATGAGGTTTCTATGAGGCTTCTTAGTGACAGAATAAATCAGCTTCTTGTCACTTATAGTAGCCCTAAGTGCTGTTGTAGCTACTTCAGGCTAGAAATCCTTGATCTCGAGTGTAAGTTTGTTAAAACAGGCGATAAACGTTCGAAGGGATTCGCCCTTCTCCTGTTTAATCACCATGAGGTTGGCGACCGTTTTTCTGGTTCCTCAACTACACTAAAAGTATGTCAAGATTCTGTTTCTGAGCTTCTACAAAGAGTTTATGGAACATGGTGGCAAGCTGTTAAACCACGTTCAACCGGTGTCTTGAAAAGTGGATGGGAATGACTGGCAGTAAACTGGTAACCGTGGAGAAGCATTCCAATTTTGAAGTTGTCCAGATGCTTCTCTAGGTCAATGGTACCGTCGTCCAATGGGATCACCAAGAGTATGTACCCCAGAGGAAATGGGAAATGCATGATGACATCGGACAGGGCTATGTTGATGCTGAATGTTGACTGCACATAAATATCTGGGCCCTACTCGATTTGTTAGAGACGTCAGGTCATGTTCCACAGTTGTTGTAGTTCCTCAACTGGGGACTGAGGCACTGGGAAAATGACCACTTTCGACATGGCCCATTATTCCAGAGCTGCATCCAAGTGTGATTGCATGTCGTCTCCTGGTGCGTTCTATTCTCCTGGTTGGCCAAGCTGGTCCAGGACCAAGACTCATACGGTGTGGGTTGTGGCTGCTGGATGCTTCCACGCTCTGAGCTCATCTGGCCAGAGGAGCTGCTATATTTTTTCTGGGGCCTGTGGAGCATGTTGCCCCGAGACCCACCATCCATGGGAATGGTGGCTTGACTTTGCTACTAACGAATCCCTGCGTATTGTGGGGATCGGCTGCGAAAATGTTGCGCTTCGGCTCTTAAGTTTCGAAGCTGGGGATTATTAAGGGCTCCACCCCTCGGCAATGTTGGTATGCTTTTTGCACGTCCAGGGGGTGCCGGTGCAGGTATTTGTTGTTGGTTCGCTTGCTACTAGATAAGTTTCACAAGAGCTTCGATTTGGTGAGTGCTGCTCGCAATAGGGTAGCAATTGTGAACTGTTGTGCCAGGGCAGGCGAGGCCACCGATGGCCCGCCGTGGTTAATGGTCTGGTCAACCTTGTCACTATAAGTATTTCCATTGTAGTAATGGACGTCGGTGCATAGCTATGATCTCTCCGTAGTGGAGCCATTGGAACAATAACTAACCGAGTATCAAAAGTTGAGATTTTTTGGAATTGACTATCGAGTGGCCCCACGGTGGGTGTCAATCTATTATCGCCGAAAATTCAACAGACTCCTAATTGTGATACCTATCACAGAAAAAAGACAGACAAGAGAGTTAGGTGGGTTGGATAACCCGAGGGCCACTCTGATGCCTAAGTAGATAAACTTGTGTAAAAGAAACCGAGTTCAAGATAGAGGAGGGATGGTAGTGAATTCAGCCGTATATAAGAATGGACGCAAAAGTTCGGTCCATTTACCTTCGTGGTAAGGGTATTTATTGAGCATGGAGTGGCCCTGGACATTTCCTTGCAATTGAACGGATCTTGGGACTCCTTCTGAGTTCTTTGGGGAGGCGTCGTAGTGGAGTTAGAGTCTTTGCACATTCCCTTTCCGATATCGGAGGGTCATGACATTATAGGTGAGCTTTGTAGCTGTCTAATGTAGATCCAAGGGCTGGTTTAATAATAACTCGCTAGGACTCCTTAGGAACATGATTGAGTCTATCTCTACTTATTTCGAGAGGTTGACACGTGGAACTAACCACCATGGAGTGGATTAGTCTCTATTTATCTGAACGTGCTTAATTCCAGCACGCTTATAACTGCTCCAGGGCATAGTGTCATGCCTGGCTTAATGAACTATCATAAAGACACGTGTCCATTGGTAAATCAATCAGTATGGTGCCACGTGCCCTTTGTTAATTGACCACATTTGGCATGGTCCTAACAATGAGCATGTTTCATACCATGGTATTTGAGAACAATAATTCAAATGTCTTTCTTCCTTTAGGTCCCTATATCTATTGAAATCGGATTCAGATATGTCACCTTGCATGGTGAATCCGCGGGAGGTAATTTCTAAAGTAGAATCGAATCTCTCTATCAGAGAGCAAAATTTTATGTCATAGTTTTCTCATTTTATCATCGTTTTTCTTTTGCAGGAAAATATTATTGGATTTTAAAGATAATGAGTTTGTTTTTCATGTTCTTCTAGGGCCTTAATTATATCTACTTATTCCTCTCGAGGGAATGTTAACATTTGTCCATATATTATATTCAAATATAATATATATAATATATATATATAAAAAAAAAAAAAAGAGAGAAAATGGTTGCTCTTAACTTTGTCCTTAATAATTCTTCATTATATATATTATATATATATATATGTGTATAACAATCTAGCATGGTTGCATCTAACATTTGTCTATGCAAATAGAAGATTCTAATGTTGTAGTTGGTTGTATACTCGTCGAATGAATTTTAGAGTTGACCCTGTTAGATTTGGCATCCATATCATGTTAGTTTGAATGATTGGTCTCCTAACATTCTAAATCTATGAAGTTGGTCATTATTGGAAAGCATTTGCTGTCATGTAATCTTAACCCAACAACTTTAACAAGGTCAAAAGTATTGTTTTTAATGTCATAATTCTTTTTGGGAAAATTATTCATACCATTGCCTGGACTTTGGTTCAAATACATTTATTACCCTAAAGTTCATAATAATTACACGTACTATCCCTAAATGCCAAACATTGTTACACAAAGGCCCATTCCGTTAGATTTTTTCTGTTAGTTTCAACATGAATTTTATTTTTGAAGGTCCAAAATACTGTTGAGTATTGTTAAAAGACCAAATTAGCCTTCGATTAACTTTCCTTTCCTTTTTTTTATTTTTCTTCCTTATTTCCTCCATATTTCCTTTTTCATTTTGGAAAATCTCCTAATCGCCACTGTTATACAAACAACGCCAATCAAATTACTCGGAGGATGGCTGCTAGATTGATTAAGGAAGATGAAGAAACCTTTCTGTCCTTCTCTTCTTCTCTGGTTAACTTCAACTTTTCTCCTTGCCACCAGAATGGATCTGAATAGGAACCATTTGAACCCAAATTTTAGTTTCAGCAAGAAAATTCTTCCATTGTCGTTGGAAATGACGGGGCTATTACGGAATGGGAAATAAGACTTCCATTGTTTGTTTTGTCATGGCGAAACTGAGGCACTTGTCGTTAGAGCTATTAGGATTAGAATCTGGATTAGGCATACGGTTGTCGAGACACTCCATGGGGGCTCCCGGCTTCATCTTCCTCCCTATTTTCTTTGCTACCTCTCTCCTACTCGTGTCATCCCTTTGATGGACCTTGGATGACACTGAAAGGGGGGGTGAATCAGTGTAAAAACTTTTCCCTACTTGACCCTGCTTTCACTACTACCTAGAGCTAGTAAAGAATACAACTGATGCAAACACACAAGCGTATGCAAATCTACCTCGCTACCACTCAGTGGCCAAGTCTATCAGATTTGCACACCCATCCTGCAGTTCATTCCGTGCACTTCACAAGATATAGAAATAAAGCATTCTACAATATAGAAGGGTTACGTGGTTCACCACCACAGTGTATGATGGCTAGTCCATGAAGTAATGCCCAATGGGTTTCATATTTATTCAATACTCAACTTTTAATCCTTTACAGGACAAGGATATTTACCTTGTATTTTCCTAGCATAAAACTGAGAGGGCAAATATTGCCAGGTTCAGGCTATAATAGCCAGTGTCCAGAACCCACTGAATACAATATAAAATGGTAGATTTTGGGGCTTATAGTGATGCCCTACAATGAAACCCAAACTAGCAAGACATTCAACATTTTTTTCGCCTAAGCTAACATACAATGGACTCCCAAACTAGATAGGCATTCAAATATTTCAACCTACTCTAGCATACATAGCATTGAATCAATAAATAACAAGGGAGTTAAGAAAGTGTCACAACCAACACTTCCAAGTAATCGGTGGTATCTTTGGAGATCCACACTGCTCTCAATAAGCTTCAACAACATCCACTATTAGCAGAACTCGATTCTCCAAGCATCTCTTTACCAACAAGCTTCATTCTCCCTCTTATAGCCTCATAATCACCATTGGTATTAATGGCTCTACCAACCACTCATGAACTTCAAAAAAAAAAAAAAAAAAAAAAAACCGTGTCCGTGCCATGCCATGCGCATGCATAGCAGTGGCCAGGGGCCAGCGCGGTAGGCTGCCATGGTGGCATGCCACCTTGGCATTATGGGTCCCACCATCAATTTTCTCTCTCCTCTTTCTCTCTCTTGATTTTTCTCTCTCTCTCTCTTTATTCTCTCTCTTTTGAATGTGCCACAACATCATAAACACTACCACATCGCCTGTATCACTGTCATATCACCCGAGAAACTGCCACATCACTTTTAGGGCACACAGACACTCTCTCTTATCAAACTTAGCCCATTTTACCCATTTTGCCAACAATTACAATACGAAGGCCAACACCCTTTCTTCCTCATCAGCTCGACTAATCAACAAACACATAAGGCTTTGCTTGGCTCAGATTCCGCACCCAAACCGACACCCATGGCAACTTCCTAAGAAACTGCACATCCAATGATGCATGCACCTCTTCATGGCACGACATGCACCGCAGCGCAGCAAGCATAGTCATCTCCCTCTCCCTGGCATCCTTAGACCTTAGAGGCCCCATCGACTCTCTATCTTCTCTGGATTAACTCTGCCTCCTCGACCTCCGCAGCAACCTCCTTAATGGCCCCATCCTCCCTATCACCAACTACTCTAACCTCAAGCTTCTCTATCTCTCCAACAATGACATCTCCTGCTAAATCCCCTCCCACATTGCCTCCCTCATGCGTCTCCTCAGACTCGACCTCTCCGACAACAATCTCCACGGCCCCATCCCTGCTTCCATCTCCAACCTCACCCATCTCCTTACACTCTGTCTCCAAAACAATCTCCACTCTGGCCACCTCCCTAATCCCTCCTCTGCTCTTCCCTTGCTCAGGGAGCTTAATGTATCAAACAACGAGTTGGTCGGCAAACTTTCGATCGGGTTGTAGACAAAATTTGGTTTGCGAAGCTTTGCAGGCAACTAGGAAGAGGAGGAGGCATGCAAGAGGAAGAGTTAGGAGGCTCTTCCATGGTGGCACTGGCTGTACTGGTGGTGGCGGTGTTGCAGCATCCTCTCTCCACCGCCTGCGATCCAGTCATCTTCCATGGCAAGAAATATAAGGGGCTCTTTTCTCAGCCTGAAACTTGCACAGACTCTCAGTTCCCAGCGATCATTGTTACTCCCAATGCCTTTGTGATTTCTTATTTTTAGAAGGGTAAAAAAATCATTTCACCCTATATTGTTGGTAAATGTATTAAGGGTAAAATTGACTTTAAATTTTGTTACTTAATACTGTTAAAAATTAGGGCGCGATTGTAATTGTTGTGAACTTTATGATAGTAAATGCGTTTGGACCAAAGTCCAGGGGTGGTATAAGTAATTTTCCCATTCTTTTTCTTAAATTATAATAGTGCTTTAGATTCTTTAAATGAACCAAACTTTAGATTCCTTCAAAGCAAAGCAAAGCGGCTTCAACTACACTTTTGACTGCTTTACCTTCTTTGGTGGTTAGATCATGTTGTATGCTTTGACTAAGAAGTTGGTTGGTCGAAATATTAATTGGTTTTGATCATAGTGACTATTGAAGTTATAAAATAATAATTAAACTTTTAAAACATATAATCATTATTGCAATTGAATCCTTATTGGTGAGGCTTAGTCGTCCCTGTCACTAAGCAGATCCTGAGGGAGCTGTAAGATTTGAAAGAGTGGAAGTCTCCTTCCAGGGCCATACATAAAGTTGGAAATGCAAGAGCGCATTCGCCAATTCATGTGGAAGTTCATTTACCGGGAGCATCAGGTTTTCTTGTCTTCAGTTTTTGGGATTGGGATGTGTCAAATTGGCTCACTGGCATTGATTGACCTGTCGTAGCATCTATTTTCCTGTATTATTCCATAATGTGCATGGGGATTGGATGGGTTGTGCTCCATATTGGATTTTTTTTTTTCCTTTTTTTTTTTTTTTCAGAATTTGGCTGTATGTTGTAATTCTGTCCACTTCACAAGTCCATAGGCTGGCAAAGGTTAGCACAAGCAAGTGTCCCTAATTCATTACAACTGAAGGTTTGCAAGCCAGTGTGGGAAGTTTATTTGGGCACAAGATTTGGTTTTCTTCGTAGTTCATCACTTTGTATTTTAACATATCTTTTCGTATTACGTATTTCCTATTTCTGTTTTTGTAAATCTATCTTCTTTATATACAGGACAAGTTCGGTCTCTTTAAAAACAGCTTGACATCAATAAAAATTATTCCATTCTCTCTTTCTTTTGCGAATTCAAGGGTTGTCTTACCTTATGGATTCAAGTGCTCATTAGCGCTAGAATGAGATCTAGCCCCCATAATTTTCAATTGCATCACTACCTCCCACCATGGCCAGTGCTACCTGGGGATGGAAAATAGAAAGTAATTTTCAGATTTCTCATTACTAGATGCAATTAAAATATTTGGAAGAAGAAATTAAAATATACAAGATTGTGGTAGTCAATATATTTTTATATAGTATATAATTTTGCTCCTTCTCGTGAACCGCATAAGAAATTGTTTATGAACTGATTAATCAAAACAAATGATAAATCAATTATTAATTGGTTTGGTTATTGTTTGGAGAATAAGAACCGATTATTAATCGTTTCAATTTTGGTTTGTACTATAACATCCTTGAATCAAATCAATAAACCATTAATAAACCAATTTACACCTTAGGTCTGCCTATCTATCTGTTTAATGGGACTTTGACTACAACTATTTAGAAGATGAGGAAGGGGAAGGAAATCAAGTGGGTGTCTTAAAACACAATGCGAGACTGAAAGAATAAACCATTGACCTCCTTGGCGCTTGCTCTCTACTGTAGGAGGACCAACCAACTGTGCTAAGCAATTATTGATGTTGCTACTAGAGTTTTAAAATCTACTACCAGAAATAACTCATATAACCACTTTGGTTCTGTCAAAATATATATATATATATATATATATATATATATATATATATATATATATATATATATATATATATAATGTATTGCTTGGGTTTAACCCATTTGGGTATCAGATATAGACTCATTAGATTTTGCTTGAATTACGAAAGGAGGAATTGAAGCAGAAACATTCCTAACAACTAAATCTAGGGGCAAGATTAGGACTAGAAAATAACATCTAGGTTCAAGATCAACATTGTATCTGTATCAACTCGCAGCTCATAATTTACACTCATAGGGCTCTATTTAGATTCTGCTTTGAGAAGTGAATGTTCTACTTTCAATCTTGTTGGGACGAATATGCAAACCTAAGAAAGAAAACAATAAGCAAATAATCCTATAAAAACATAATGAACGTATAAGGTGATTCGATCAAATGCTTACATTCATCCAGGAGAATGGAATATAAATTTTTCTTACTCATCAAGAAAAGTTTTACCCTTTTATCTCCACCTCACGATGTGATCTATTTTGTTCTACCTATGCTTATATATATATATATATATATATATATATATATATATATATATATATATATATATATATATATATATATATATATATATATATATATATTATTGGGTATCCTACATACCTCAACCCCCGGCCCCCCCAAAAAAGAAACAATTACAATTTTATTCTTGTACATGTAATAATCCAAAAACAATCTCAATTAACTATATACAAACCTAATAATAACTGCATAGACCATGCAAAATACAAGACACAAAATCCAATAAATTAATCTGTCATTAGAGTAGGGTTCAATATTGTCAATGCAAAAACAGTTATATTATTTGGGAGATTAAGCAGCCTTCAAAAATATTTTAAGAACGGAATTGTAGGAACAACAGCTTGGCTGGTGTTTACTTAATGGATTTCATCCCCAGGCATCAATTCTCTGCTTCTTCAAATACAAACAGTAGGGCCCAATGGGACCCGTTCCCTCTTGTCTTCCCCTCACTAAAATAAGCGTCGGACGTTCAAAAGTCAATTGTTTTTAATGAATAATATATTAAGAGAAAGAAAGAAAATAACTATACAAGAGCAGAGTTTAAAAAAGAAAAAAAAATGCCAAAATAACTACAAGAAACTCGTATCAACCTAGTAACAACACTACCCCAGGATGTCACAACATGACGATCCCTAAGTACCGTAGCTAAATCCGAAGTATTAACCGATTGATCTTCTAGAGATCTCAAAACCAATGGACGATACAATTTGGTTACACGTACGAGAGAAAGAAGTCCACCATTGTGAATTTCTTTTCCACCAAATATAATAGATAGATGCTTCAAATGCAAGCATAGCCAGGACCTTACAAACCGAATAGAAACACAACACTTTTACAGAATCACCCTGAAGGAAGGGCAGGCAAAAAATAAGTGGTCAATATCGTCCCTTGCATTCAACAAAAGGCAGCTATCTGGGAGAAACATTTTTATGGGACAGGCTACAGGAATCGTGGCCAACGGTGGCAGTTTGGCTTAGGGCTAGCGGCGTTTGTAAATAAATGCTGCTATATATAACTGGTATTGATCCTACATAATGCGGCGTTTGTTATGAAACGCCGGTAGTAATTATATGAGGCTTTTATAAGCAAACGACGCCGGTGTTGATCTTATACTGCGGTGTAGTAAAGAAACGCCGGCGTAGTGTTTCCCTTACACAAAAACGCCCAAACCCTTATTTCACTATCTCATTTCAGTATTTCACTTCCCGCCTAACCGACATTCCTTGCGTGCCTTCACTTCTAAGACTCTCAAAATCCCTTCACTCATCTCTCTTAATCTCTTCTTCTTCATCCTCCACTTCCGCTGCTACCACCACTACCTTGTCACTCAGACGTTCTCTCTTATTTGCCCAACTTTCTATTGCTTTCTTCCACCTCCAACCTTCTTTTCAACCCTACATTGATCGATTCAGAAGCTTGGAAGCTAAAGAAGTTACCCTAAACCTGGCAGAAAGGAATTCGATATCCGACGACATCGTCCGAATCAAAGAAGTAACCTCTTGGAAGATTTGGTAAAATTTTACGATGCGTGTGAGGATGCAAATAATGACTACATTGTTATGGAGTATGTCTTTACTATTTCTTTTTCTCGTTCAATTCATATGGGGCGTTTGACGATTGAGTTTTTTGTTTTTATTATACACGCTTGTTCCTATGAATTTTCTTTTCTCCTGCCACCCACCCAATCTCCTCTTCACCATTTTAGATTTATAAACGCCCAATGGAACTCAACAAGCCTTGTTCCGGCTATTTTGGGAGTTGGCTGCACAAATCCACTAGATATGGGGTCATATCATTCTCTACCTATACCTCCAAAGCCCTTTCTTTTTTTTTTTGTAACCTTACTACTTTGATCCAGTTCCTTTTCACCATCTTTTAGTTCTTTTATTTATTTGTATTTGTAATGGTTATTTTTGCAGCATTGTGTAATGTGAATCTCATGAAGATGAACTTTGTTGGGACCTAACTATTAACTCCCAATATTATGTCTGATCTTGAAGATTCCTTTTTGATATTCTGCATTCAAACAGTGACCATTGGTCCAATTATGTTTTCAAGTTCTTCTGTTTATGCATTTAATTGATATGTATCTTTGAAAGTAAAACTCATGAAGGTGAAATTTTTCAACATCTGACTCTTAATCCTAGTCTAATGCCTAATCTGGATGCTCCTTTGATAATTTCTGCATCTAGATATTGATAGTTGATTGAGTAATATTTCATACGAGGATGTAATTAATTATGTTTTTATTCAATCAAACAAAAAGCTTATGACAAAGTTCCTAGAGAGTTAATCTAGCATGTACTAAAAAAGAGAAGTGTTTCAAGTAAATATGTGGACATATTTAAGAATATGTATTATAATCTGTTTGCCCTCATTATGGATGATTTAACCAGAGAGACATTCAAGATGAAGTTCCCTGGTGCATGCTTTTTACCGATGATATTGTCCTAGTGGATGAGATAAAAACAGATATTAACACCAAGTTGGAGCTATGGAGATCAACATTAGAATCAAAAAGTTTTAAGATAAGTAGAACGAATACGAAGTATATGGTATGTAACTTTAGTCACACAAGGAATGATAATGAGGTGGTGAGAATTCTTAAGGGAGAGATACAACAAAGTGATCATTTTAAGTATCTAGATTCAATCATAGATAAAGAAGGATATATAAAATATGATGTTTCACAGAAGATTAAAATAGGATGGATGAAATGGAAATGTGCGTCTAGAGTGTTGTGTGATCGGCATATTCCTTTAAAACTTAAAGAAAATTTTTATAGGACAGTTATCAACCAGATGTATGGAGTGGAATGTTAGGCAGTTATAAAGAATAAATTTCAGCTACCCCCCATAATAGTTTCGAAACATCACCTACCACCCATACTTTTCAAAAAACATCAACTACACCCAAGTAACTGACGGAGGTGATGGAAATTAGTGATAGACCGTTTTAGCCTTTATGTTTTTAATTGAAAATTTTTAAAAACTAATAAAATTACTAAAATAACCCTGGTTCCATAGTAGATCTCTGGGACGAAGTTCTACTGACTGACAACCCGAACGGATGAAGAAGAAAAAAGGTCTCTTCCTTCTCTCGAAAACTCGTCAGATGAACCGAAATGCAACTCTGTGAATAACACATGATCCTGCAAATAAAATAGTCAATAAAATAAATCAATTTTTGAACAGCAAAAGAAACTGGGAGGTTTTTCCCTCTTCCCTCTTTCTCTAAAACCCATTCCAAGAAACATCGCAAAAACAGATCACAATCAAATTTCTTAAAACAGATCACCATACATTGTAAAAGTACGAAGTTCTAAGGAACCCATCAACGAAAATGAAACTAAAACAAGACCCAGCTACTGGGGAGGTGAAACACTAACCTCGATGAACTCACAGATCCGTTTACAGTTCGGTCCTCGGTGGAGAAACCCCAGAGAAGAAAGGGAGAGAACGGAGGCGGAGAGATAGAACCAGAGACAGAGAAACGGAGATAGAGGGAGGCTCAGGCCTTGGGAAAACCATCGATGGAGAGAAGCCGAGAGATTGAGAGTAGAGCATACCTTCAAACACGGCTCCAACTCATAAGTGATGGGGAAGAACACCACTGCGTCATCGTCGGTGGAGAGTGGAGACTATCGAACGAATTTTCTTTCCTCTGATTTCTTCCGTTGAAGTTGGGCTTAGGTTTAGGTTTAGTTTTCATTTTTTTTTTTTTTTTTTTTTTGCTAAGAGGGTCAGTTATGTGAGTGAGGGTAAAAAATTCTTTTAACTTATCTATTAGGGTATTATAGTCCATTTCACATTCTTTTTTTATGACATCAGCAACTAACGGAATTGGTTTAACAGAATGGACCTATTTGATTAATGGTGGTAAATGTTTGGGTGGTAGTTGATGTTTTTTGAAACGTATTGGGTGGTAGGTGATGTTTTGAAACTATTATGGGGGATAGCTGAAATTTATTCCAGTTATAAAGCATCACATAGATAAACTTAGGGTAACTGAGATGAAGATGTTGAGATGGATGTGTGGTAAAACTAAAAAGGATAAGGTATGGAATGATCGTATTATAGCTAATTTGGGAGTAGCGTCGATACATGATAAACTATGAGAACCTATTTGAAATGGTATGGCCATGTTCAACGGAGGCCGTTAGATGCTCCAATACGGTGGAGTCATTTGATTCAGATCGAAGGATCTAAAAGAGCTAAAGGCAAACCTAAGATGACTTTAGGGGAAGTAGTGAAGAAAGAAATTTATAGTTTAGGCCTTGTTTCAAATATGACATCGAACAAAGCTGATTGAAGGTCAAGAATCCATGTAATCGATCCCATTTAGTGGGATAAGGTTTTGTTGTTGTTGTTTAATCAAACTCTATTCTGTTTCCCTAACTGGAATCACATATCCAAAATGTGATTGTAATGATCTCATGATATCTTTCTGAATGTAGTATTTTTTTTTTCCCTTACCTTGTTTTTCTTCCTTTTATTATGAATCAGATTGATTTTGTAAAGGTGGAGAACTGCTGGACAGAATTTTATCCATTGTGTGTGTATTGGTGATTAAAAAAGTAGTACGGATTAGTGACTAGAAAAGTAGTACTTAGTCATATCTTCTGGAAGTGATTAGATGTTGATGATTGAACTTTCAACTCAATTCTTCATTTGCTTTTGTCCAAGCCTCTTCTCATCAACTCATTAATAGTAACTGTGTCACACCCCAATTCTGGACCAACCAAAAGTATGATGAACCGTCATAAGAACCAACGGTTCACGCTAGGATCTCGTCAGACCGTGCCAACAATCCAAACCAAATACACATTCCACATCAATCAGAGATAATAAAGTAAATAGCGAAAGTCATATTAATAATGAATTGAGAGTCTACATGATAAATATTTAAATAATCCAGTTATCTCTAAGTAATCAAAACATAATTAATACCTATTACAAGTAACAAAATACAGGAATAAAACACTAAGTGTAACCACGTTGGAAACACTCGCTTGACGAGTCATATTCGTCCTCCACAGCTTGCACATCCATAACCGCCACGTGTCTATATATTGGTGTATTCATGTAGTTTTCATCGGTATTACCTGCATCATTAGAAACTAAAAGAAAATGGTACCGTGGGGAAAGCTCACAACTTAGCTTAGTGAGAAAACAAAACAATGCGCAAACATATGCATGCATTTAATTCATATCTTTGGTCTGATTTTAAGTTTACAATGTGCTATAAAAAAGATGGTGGCCACCGCACATCTATACACGAGTGTGTGAATCTGCCCAATGGATCAAACATCATTACCGTTCCACAAGCACCCACCATGGAATAGTGATAGAGCTAAAGTGTTTGGATCACACACCGCCAACACTTCCCCTGATACCCTACCCATACCAACACGTAAGCCCCTGCTGGTGAGGGCTTACAAACTGGGCTCGCAACTAACCAATCCTAATGCCATCCAATGTATCCAAGGCCTCACCCCAGCATCCCTTAATACGTCCATAGAGATAGAGCTAATGTAAGACCCGCACTCCACTAACTTGGTTTAACCATGCCATGCCAGGTCTTCCCATCATTCCTGGACCAAATGGACCGAGCATGTGAAGATGGATCACAAACCAGGTATAAAAATCGACTCAATACCCAAAACTGTATACATATAGTCGCATGCTGACCATATGGAAAGAAACAATGGTCACTGATCAATGACCCTACGGTCGATGATTTCGACCCTACAATCGACGGGTTCTGTGACCGTAGCCATCGACCGTGAGACCCCAGGTTAGACTCCGAGTTTTGAAAACTTTCCTAAACTAAGGGATTTATTTTCTAATTGAAAGATAACTCTATATGGAGAGTTTTTCTCTATATAAAGGACGTCTCTTAGCTCTTTTTCACTATTTTAGAACATTAGTAAACCCTAGAAAAAGAGAATGGAAGAGAAGGAAGAGAAGGAGAAGAAGAAAAGGCTAAGGAGAGGATTTTACTGAGAAGAGATTAGTCCTCTATCACAGGCAATGGATTATTTACTTTTATGTCTTGAGGTTTAGAGATAATTGAATTAATTATTTATTATCATTGTTAAACACTCAGTTCATTATCTGTAAGACTTCTGCTTATTTGTTTATTATCTCTGATTATTATCGTGGAATATATGTGGTTTGATATGGTGGGTACGACCTATCGAGATCCTGGTTAAACCATTGGTTTATTGATAGTTCATCACACTAATCTGGTTAGACCAGAATTGGGGTGTGATAGCTAAGGCCCCCCGATAGAGTCGAAGACCACAAGGTCAGAGACCACCTCCCCTAATGCCCTACGACGTAATAGTTCTGCTAAGGTAACGGCGATACGACGATGTCAGTGGGCAAGAATTGAGTAGAAATAGAGCTAAAGTCTAGTGATCAGGCTGAACCACATTGTCACGTCCTCCCTCTGATGCTCCACTCGCATCCAGCACACTAACAACACACACAATCACATGCATATTCCTAGCATCATCATCATCATGTTATAAATAGATATAAATAAATATGCATGAGCAGAATATAACAGTAATATTGGATGACATGTAAGATGCACATTACAAGTATACAAGTATAAAATCATTCATTGTATTGGACAAATAAAATAAAATAGTTTGTTATTATCCAATTAGTTTAGGTCTTGTTCTCTCACCTTTGATTGATGTTTGTTCCTCTCCCAAGCTTTGAAAATCACTTTGAATCTATTGGAAACTTAAATAATTAATATATTTAAGTTAGGATTCATGTTTACTAAGTTACAGTAGTCGAAAACCTTGTCTGGTCTCAAAATATACTTGTTGTTATCGTGTGGTCGCAGGTGTTTGGTCTCAATATATGCGACCACACGATTCTGGAAAACTTTCCAAATAGTTGTGGCCGATCCTCTGGTCACCCTATGGTTGACCATTGATGCGACTATACGAAGTTTTGATTGATTTTACTTCTCATACGAGTTCCTCCTCTTGGCTTATCAACGGGATTCATCTTAAGATCATTTCATGGCCTTTAATCATAGTTTTTCCCTCATCCATTATCCCTAACCTATTCTCTATGGTTTCCCATAGAAAACCTATAACCAAATCATTGTATTAGGTTCCACATATTAACTTGAAAAGAACCTATTCTATCTGATCTACCCTACAGAGTCAAGTCCATACCTTAAGCTTGCTGTACAGAGATAGAACTCTTCTCTCAAAAACTTTCTCCAAGCTTCTTCTCAAAATTTCCTTTTTCCTTCTCTTCATTTCTCTCTTTCTCTCTTAGGTTTGGAGTTTCAATTTGGGTTCTAAAAGAGTGAGAGAAGTCAAGGGACTTCCTTTATATAGATGAAAACCTCCATATAGAGTCTCACTTTAATTAGGAAAGAGATCCCTTAAGTTTTGAGAAGTTTTCAAAACTCAAAGTCGATCTCAACATCGTGTGGTCGCAAAATCCGTCGACCACACATCCCAAATGCAACCACACATCGTGTGGTCTCATGTGTGATCGACCACACCTCTCAAAAATGCGACCACACGACCAAAATTTACTGGTTTTTAATTTTTGACTGGTTGCTTCCATACAGACTTAAACAGTCAATCACACCAACTAAATTTGACTTATTGCTTACATTATCTTTTGGTTTCTTCATACCATTGGTTCACTTGAACCGATTATGATGGAAAGACCAGTCACGACACAAGAACGTAAGGTTAGATCAGGTTCATGGCGTGTGGGTCTTACAACTCCATCACCCTTAAAAGAAATTTCATCCTCAAAATTTGCACGTATGGATCTTACAGTTGGTGATTGGAACCTATGCTTTCATATGTGCATTGTGTTCTAGTATCTATTAATCTTTATGATTTCATATGTGGCGTGTGTTCTAGTATGTAATAATCTTGGATTAATGTGTCTGAGTGTGGATATGGATAACTCAAGGCATGATTGTCCGTCCCCCTTTTTTTTCATGTCAATTAGAAATGCAAAGTTTGTGAACATTATAGCTTTGTGTTTGCACTCTGCATCACTGAACCAATCCTTATTTTTGGCGACGGAAACAAAATTTGAGTGGCCAAAAATCATTTTAGCCAACGAAATCTAGATTCCCGTGGCCATAAATAATTTTTTGTCACGGTATTTAGGTTCCCGTGACAAAAAATCATGAAGTTTACCAACGACATCAAAATTCCCGTGGCCAAATCATTTTTAGCCACGTGAGTTACTTTCCTATGGGCAAAAATCATTTTTGGCCACTGTAATATAATTTTCCGTGGGCAAAAATCATTTTTAGCCACATTATTCAGTTTCCCGTAGGCAAAAATAAGTTTTTCCGACGGTACCCAATATAGCGTCACAAAAAATTAATTTTAACCTACAGGATGTTAATTTCTGTCTCTAAAAAATCATTTTAGCTGATAGGATTTAATTTCCTGTGGAAAAAAATCATTATAGCCAACGGGATTTAAGTTCGTATGGACAAAAATTAGTTTTTCTCAACCGGGTTTATGATCTCATCTGCTATCTTTGATTTTATCCGACGGGATCTAAATTCCCATCGTTGAAACTAATTTTAGCCAATGGGATATAGATTCCCATCGTTGAAAATCAAAAAATCCACGGAATTCATACATATTTTCTTTCAGCCACTGGAAAGCCCCGAACCAAAGCTCGAGCTCGAGCTCGAGCTCGAGCTCTTAGCCTCTTACCCAAAAAAAAAAAAAAAAAAAAAACCCTAACTCACGCCATTCTTAAACACTCTCTCCCGCACGACATCGCCATCTTTGGTTGCAATAGCCTTATCCTTTCCACTTCCCGACTACTGCACTCACCAAACTCCATCTCAATCAATGTCTCTAACCTTAGAACATCCTTCATTCATTTCTTTTCCCGGAAATCGAAATATCAAATAGAAAGGGGTGTCTCGAGAAGTTAGGGTTTCAGAGAAGGATCAGAGGAGATGGGTGGTGACGCATTCCAATGCGAATCGGGTTATGACGGAGTGCTATCTTCAGAGGGATTTCTTTGATCTCGTTGATATTGATTCGTTTGGAAGTAATTCTTCTTTCTTCCAGTAAGTTTTCAATTGCTTGAAGATCGGTGGTTTGTTATATGTTACTTTGACGGATGGGTACATTTCAGGTGGTCATCGGCCACACAAGTATGTTATTTGCTACTTTTACCCTCCATTTTCCTGTTTTGGTTTTCGTCATGTTATTGGATGACTTGAAGTAAAGTTTATAGTATTTTAAATGCCAACGTTTAATAGGGAAGAAGTCATTTATATGCTGCAAATTTAGGTTCTGATGAAACTCTTGCTTGGTTCGATTACATAATATAGCATCTAAATGGGAAGAACCAAATGGGAAGAACCAAATGGAGCAAAAGCATAAAGGTAGATTTCCCTGCTCAGCCATACAAAATGAAAAACAACAAAATAAGATGACAAAAATACTAGATATATGTTGCTTTTTCTGGGGAGGATGTTGGAAGATCAACTAGCGAAATCAGGCTTATTAAATTTACCAAAAACTTGTTTGTATAATTCTGTAATATCAGGCCAACAATGGGGACATTGGGATTTGGTACAAAATTGTTTTGGGTCTTATGAGTTAGCAATAGAATGTATGAGAAGACAGGTATAGTTAAGAGGCAGAGGGGTTTGGAGTATGGAAAATCAGGCTTTAGGCTGGGGTTTTTAAAATGGGGAAGACTAAATGTGAGAAATGGTCCTTCTGACAATACCATGAATGGTACTTTGAACATGAGAATGAATAGTAATTATAAATAGTGATGTGTTTGTGGTGCCAGATTTGAAGTACAAGATGCAGATTCAAGAGTGATGATTAAACATGTTTCTGAATACATTGGGTTCAACAACAAAAAATAATTGAAAATAACAAAGAGAAGTTGCAGATTTTATATAATTCTCTTTTAATACACTAGGCACCAATGACTTAGCACAACCAACAAATGCATCTAGAAAAATGCATCCAGCATAAATCCATGTGCTTTTTTTCCTTCATTTGCTAGAACTCCCTTTGAATGTTTTCATTTATCCATATTGAAAAAAATTGTAGAGTTTTTTTTTTTCCTTGTAGAATCTAAACAACAGAGAGCCTGCAGATTCTAACTGGAAATTAGGCGTGCAGGGGTGTGGAAATCTCTTCTCTCTCCAACAGTAAGTGAATAATTGTATGATTTTTGTTGCTTTTTAAAACATTTCCAATAAGGAACTTTTGAACATGATTAATTGTGGTGCTTTCTGTTGGGCCTTCTTTTGTTGTTTAAATGTTTATTTTGGAAAATATATTGCATGCTTTAGATGGCATTTAAATATGTCAACTATTCTTTATTGTTAAATGCAAACCTGGTCTTAAACCATCTTTGTGCTTAAGTCAGTCTGATTCAAATGCTAGATGCACTTTCATTTTAAATAATGTAAATCTGGTTTCACTCATTGCCATAACCCAATGTAAAAAGAATTCAACCATGAAATTTCTAGATCAAGGTTTCCAATCAAATGAAATGTTGAAAGGAGATCTGTAGATGAAGGTTTCCATTCAAGTTATTAAAATGGTGAAGATTCTAGATGAACCCAAAAGTTTCAAGGTGAGAAAAAGAAGATTTGTAGATTGAATTGAAGGTTTTGGGTTTTTTTGTTTAGAGATCAAAATTTTCTTTCTAATAAATTTTCATTTGAAATATTTTTTTCCTGTTGGGCATTTTTGGGGTCATTTTTTTTTTTGCTTTTTTGGAAGATGAATTTGTGTTGTTTTGTAAAATTTTACTGGTGAAAATAATAAATAATGTGGAAGGAAAGAGGATGAATGACATCTGTAGTAAAAAGACAGGTAGAAGTGTGGAAAGAAAAGTTGTTTCTTGCTTCTGGTGCCTGTAAATTTTCTATGTACATTTGTTGGTTTTTCTACTCAAAGTTAAAGTGAATGTCTATTAGGTATGTTCTTTTGACTTGTTGGTCATATTTCTTTATTATTTGTGTTTTTATTTTAAAATCCAACTTTTGGGCTGTCTTGAATCTTGATAAAGGTTGGCAACTATTATTATTGGGCATGATCCCCCCCCCCCTCCCCCTTTCCCCCTTTGGGTAAAAATCGATATGTAGATTTATGTTTCAATTTTTTGTTACTTAAACCAATGGAACCCCCCCCCCCCCCCCAAATGCTCACTTGGTTAATGTTTTTGTTATGTAGTTTACCTTTTTCTCTATTCATGTGTATGGATTTGGCTTTGTTGTTTCAGACCATACTTCGATTGATGTCATTCATCTACCACTAAACCTGCAGTTTGTTTGAGTGGAGGTCAACATTTCTATTCCATCTGCAATCTAACATTAGTACTTGCAAGGTATTTAATTTGGATTGTCACATGCATGCTTGTTTGTTTGGTTTCCAAAGTTGTGTGGTGTCCATTCGAATAAAATTTAGGTGCATTTGGTTCTAATTTGATGTTGGGGATTTCACATACTGTGACTATTTGCAACTTCCTAACCCACCTAATTCCACTTGCATGAACAACTTTCTAGATGAATTTCTAACAAAATTTCATTTACATACCAGAGATGGTATCTTTTTTCTATTACAGGTTGTAGCCTAGGTATCTCTCTATGTAAGTTAAGAGCTTTTGATTTTATTGTGATTTTCTTTGATTAGGATACCTTCATGGGCAGAGTTTGTGAGTGTCCTGTGGCTATATCATGGAGATGGTAATACATCTTGTGAAGGTACTCCTTAAATTTCCTTCAGTATCCTCCTAGAGCCTTACAACCTGCACCAAAAATCTGATTTATATAAATCTGTCATATGACTTTGCTTATGAGCTTCCCACATGGAAACATTGATCTAAGTGTGTAATACTTTCCCAACTTGATCTTAGTCTTTGATGTCTTCTAATGCTAAATGATTTTGGTATCTGAAACTATACTTTTTATGGCTATCTCAGTTGTCGTTGTTCCACTGTTAATTGTCTTAAAACATATTTTTACCTGTATCTGGTACAGAGAAGCCATGTAGCCACACTTAAAATTTTTGGGGCAAGATTTAGATGATGATTATGTTACTTTCATACGAAAACAGGATAACTTTAATTTATCAAAACAATAAGATGCTGCTATATTTGATTAGTTAAATTTGTTTATTGTATACATACCCCGGCCCCCACCCCCATGCTTTTAAATTTGTATTTTTATAAGTTGAACTTGGTCTTTATACATATTTCATATAATATTTTAATTCAATGTAAAATTTAATTTGTAGAATTGTATTTCTTTCAAGTATGTACTTATACATCAAATTTAAAGATGCATTAATACTGATCAGTATGGGTATCACCTGGAAAATTTTATAAAAAAAAAATACTATTTTTACCGACGGTCAAATATTTTCCGTCGGTAAAATAGGCAACTTTTACCCATGGAAAATTAAGTTCCATTGGTTAAGATACACATTTTTTTTATGGAAATTGTATTTTTGTCGGTTAAAAATATAGTATTTTATGCGACGGAAAACACTTGGCTGTCGGTTAAGATACAAATGTTTACCGACGGTAATATATTTCCGCTGGTACATATATAACAATTTTAGCCACGGGAATATATTTTCCATCTGAAAAAATGTGAATTTACAACCACGGCAGATACGCTGACAAAAAATACAACGGGAACAATTTTTGGCGACGGAAAATTTCCGTCGCCAAATGTTTTATTGCACGTTCCTGAACTTTAGCTTCGATGCTAAGCTGAACCCTTGCTATTTGTAGTTAGTTGTAGAACATGATAAGTTATTGTTTAATGTGGAGTTTATACCTCACCATTTTATGATTCATGGTCTGATTGTGTGCAACTTGGGCTAAGTTAAACCCAAATTATGCCGGCTGATGAGTGAGTGAGTTGGCTCACCTCATGGTTGTGCTTCTCTCTCTCTCTCTCTCTCTCTCTCTCTCTCTCTCTCACACACACACACACACACACAAGAAATAGCATGAATGTGATACTCTGTTGTTTTCTGTTATTGCTACCATGAAAGGTGAGAAAAGCTTGCCAAGGTAGGCTTGTCAGTGGCCCTACTGTATGTATGGCTGTGCTATGAGCAAAGTTAGTCTGATTCATATCTCTCTTTCTTGCATACAAAAGAGGCTTTGTTTTTGGTCTCATCATCACTATGTTTTTATTCATATCTAAAGAATTGTGTGGAAGAGAAAAAAAAAAAAAAAAAAATTATGCTATGTACGTGATATTGGTTGATGGTGGGTTCTTGACCCGCAAATCTTGCAAATATGTTATCTTTTGTACCTCCTTTTTGTTCAACCTAAATGGTTTTGGGTGAATGGTTTACCAAGTGCACAGAATAGTAGCAGCCGTCCACATATTTTGGGTGTTTTTTCCTCTCTTATGTTTATCATCATTCCCATTATCTGTCAGAGCCATTGAATTTGTCCAGCTCATAATTTGCTGCTTTGGTTGTATTTCTGGCTGGACAGCCTGAACATTGGTAGTCTGATTCGTATTCTCTTTAGTGATCAAAGTTCGCTTTTGGAGCCTTAGGCTGATTTCACTCCTTTCTCAGAATGCAAATGTAAACTAGCTATTGAATTTCAAAAATGGGACTCCAAAAATCTAGAGGTATTACTGTTTTCCTTTTATATCTCAAGCAAAGGTTGTTGTAAAACAGTTGTCATTCTATGTTGTTGACATTTATTTAACATTCTTCATGATTTTCTACTCTGTTCATGTAGTGACCATTCATATTTTTAACTTGCACACAAACAAAGCGAGTTCACCCTGCATCAGTTTGCAGATCAGTTGGCCTGGGGGCAGGAGATTAACATTCCATCTTTCATGGTGAGAGTTGACTAGCAGAAGCATATTGATTTCTCGCTCACTAGCCCACTTGGAGGTGGTTGTCCAGGACAAGTGAAGAGAAAGAGTCAGAAGGCTGCTGGACAGAATTTTAGATGACTTGCCTTTGGTCATCTTCAAGGTGTTGTACACCGTGATTTGAAATCGGAGGTTTGCATCAATAACACATTACTGTTTAAAGAAGGCTATCATAATTCGTTATAACACTATTATTAATTACCTTCTATTATGAACTTTTAAACACCAAAAAAAAAAAAAAAAAAAAAAAAAACTTGCTATGGAAATTGAATTGGCAGGTGCTAGGCCTTAATTTTTTATAACTGTACAAGGTTGATGATTGATAAGTTCTTGTGAATGGATTCAAAAACAAATTTTTGGGAAGAAATTTTTTACCTTGAGTGGTGACTCCAGGATCAGATTAGAAGGCGTGAGTTTGAGGCAAGAAACAGTATAGAGAGGATTTTCTTATCGCCTCTATTGAAATACAAAGACAGGGAGTGAGGGGAATTGATGCACCTCCTTCTTCATGTAGCGGCAACCTTTGGTGCAAGACATGAGGAGAGGAAGAGGAGAAGAACGAAGAAGAGAACGAATGTAGACGAATGGAGAAAGTGAAAACACAAGTGTTGAACACGATTCTTCTCATGGGAACAAAAAAAGGTTTGAAAATTCGATGTCGAATGGACTTGTTATGTGTGAAGTTTGATATTATCTTTAGACAGGAAGTACTATTCATTTGGCCATAGTTCTGACGGTCCTACTTGCTGTTGAGTGGGCTGGCAGGTTGTAGGGTTGGGAACATCCCTTCCCAAAGGTGGGGGTACGGGGCCATTAGCCCCAATCCAAATTTTATGAGGCGGTTTTACTGAGGGCAATCTTGTACTTTTGAGGTTTAGGGTTTTCCTTAATAAAATGGTTTAATCTCGAACAGAAAGTATTGAGCAATATTGTAAGTTCTTTATTGGAATGGTGGAATCGATGACTGATTGCTCTACCGTGGACATAGTTCATATATACTGTGTGGGTGAACCATGTAAAATCGTTGTGTGGTGTTTCTCTTTCGTTTTCCCTTTCGCTATTGTTTTTTTGTTGCGTTGTTAATACCTAACAAGACTACTCCCTTATCCGTTTCCTTTCATTTAATCCATGGACGTGTTGCATACAGAGGGTGTGGGACTAGTCATTGCTCTCCCCATGTGGGTAGGTGATCCAGACTCTGCAGGCATAGTCCCTTGCCAACTGAGCTATCCCTTGGGGTTTACTATTTTAAGGAAGATAAATACTACTTAACCAACCATCCCCGTTTCTTCTAATAATGTCCCGTGATCATCGGGACTTGCTCGGGTTTTAAAATTTACAACTGAGAAATAACTGAAACTTCATCTGCAATGAATCTTTCATCGACACTAATCATCTTTTCTTTAATTGTTCTTATGCAAGAATGGTTTGGGTTGCATCAGTTTTCACTTCCACTTTGAATAAGTACTACAAACATTGGCGAGTGTGTTTTGACATCTTTGGTTCTCATTCACTGCAAGAAAATAGGGCAATAGTGGTGGTTCAATCATAGTTTTAGTGGCTGGTTTTAGTTACCGTCACTATATGTGCTACGTGCTAGGATTTGGCGGTGGTTTTTAGTTACCAACTCTAATGATAAGGTCATAATATTAAAAGGTGGTTTTAGGTACAGCCTCTGATGCATGATCATTACAGATTGTTTTCCAATTACCGCTGCTAAATGTCAAAATATTTAGAGGTGGCTTTTTATTTACCACCGGTAAGCATAAAATTCTAAAAACCTATGCTACTAATTATAATTTCAAAATTTCTAGCCCACAACTTTGTGGGATCCACCCTTGAAAATGTACTCTAAATTTTTTCCCTCCACTTTCCTTCCCCTGCTCTATCAACGCATTTATTAGAAAATGTAGTCAATAAACAACATATCAAAACCGCCCTAGGAAGGAAAAAAGATCATTTTTAGTAAGGCACCTGTATAGTGAGGATCCAATTCACTTAAAGTAGATCGACACATATCTCAATCCACTCAAAGTGCATCGGGATACATGCAGATCCACTTTGAATGGATGGGATCATCAATGCCATCTAGTTAGATAGGTTGCTCGTTAATTGCATCATCGCCATCTCTCAATGCCCTGGAGTCTTCTGTGAAATGAAAGAAGGAAGCTGCCCATTTACTACCACCTACAACATCGTTCCTTCATTAATGCTTTGTAGTGCTTTGAATAAGGAAATCAAAGACTCGAAAAATTATGGTGGGCTACCAAAACAATGAGACAAAGGCAGCCACAACAATCTCTTGACCTATATCTTCAAACACTCTCCCTTTTGTCAAATGGAGGAACCAAAGTGTGATGGCGGCCGGAGAAAACAAGACTTTTTATTGTGGTCACCACGGAAGTAACATGGGTACCCATGCGGCCCCTCACGTGCATGCAACCTCACCGTTCCTCTCGTGGAAGAGGCCCAATTGATCACCGTTCCTCTCGTGGAAGAGGCCCAATTGTTGCATGCCGAACTGGGCTTCATTACTTGTGGTTGGGTCCTTTTGAGGGGGTCAGACTGGTTTATTACCATTCTCGGGGGCAACAATGGAGGTTTGGAGTCGCTATCTGAAATAAGGGTTTAGGACCCGGTGTGCCTGCTTTACGAGCAAAACGGGCAGAAATAACTTCATATGGATGTGGGTAGAAATCCTAACCTATTGCAGGATGATAAGATTAAAGTCCAAGTTAATTCAACCGATAACATTGGAGATTAACAAATTGATAGGAATTTGAATTTTGTAATTTAAAATTCAAAATAGTGATTGGAACCATGAGTCCCAATTCCTTAAATCACTCAAAGTCTGATATGATTGTAGCATATTCTATGCATACGTTTCTTTTGTAACTGTAAATTCAAAATTTTAAATTCAATTATAAATATATGAAACTCTATCACACAATTTGTGTGAGAGATTGAATCAATTCAAATTCAAACTCTTGAAGGTATCAGAGCAAAATACGACCCACGTCAACATGTCTTCCTCTACCGTCTCTTCTAACCCCTCCCTCACCGAGTCCCCTTTTTCTTATAAGTTCCACCATCCAATCACTATTCGGTTGGACCAGAACAATTTCCTTCCCTAGAGGTCTCAATTGTTGCCTCTTATATGCGGCCATAAGTTGATGGGGTATCTTGAAGGTACTAATGTCTATCCCCCATCACATGTTGCACCAACAAGTGCCTCTGTCGATTCACAAGTACGTGTGGAGAATCCTGAATGTGACACATGGATTACTCAAGACCAGTTGCTGTTAGGGAGGCTTCTTTCCTCTCTAACTAAGTCTGTCCTAGCTCAAGTGGTAAGTTGTAAATCTTCTTACTCCTTATGGAACAATCTCAAAAGGCTTTTTGCTTCTCAATCTCGCTCAAGAATTATCCAGCTCAAACTCTAGCTGCAGACAAAGAAGAAGAAAACCTCCACAATCAATGCTTATTTTCAGAAGATGAAAATCACAGTCGATAACTTGGCTACGGTTGCTCACCATGTTGCAGATTATGATCTCCTTCTTCATATCCTTGTTGGTCTCGGACCCGATTGGGATTCATTTGTCACGAAAATCTCAATTAGAGCCGATGACATCTCATTGAATGACCTCCATGGTATGCTATTAAGTCATGAACTTAGACTCGAACAAAAACTCCAACCTAATGCAATTGAAGCAAATATTGTCACAACCAACAATCAAGGTCGTGGCAAGGCTGGCCGAGGCAACAACTCTTTAGGTTATAGTACATTTTCATCGAGTTCCAGTAGAGGCCGTGGCAGACAGTCAGCAGGATGGAAATTTCAATCGGTCACAGTGCCAAGTATGTGGCCGTTATGGTTGTACTGCAATAAATAATATTATTGTTTTGATGCTACATACCAGCCCTATCCAAATGGTGCTCCCACAGTTATGGTTGCAGCCACCTCTTCAGTCTCTTCTAATGCATGGTACATTGACTCAGGAGCAACTGACCACATCATAGTTGATATCAATAATCTCATAGTACGATCTGAATATGATGACAATGATCAGGTTTGAATTGGTAATCGACATGGTTTGCGCATTCTTAACACTGGTTCTACTCACTTAAAATCTCTTTGTCGCTCCCTTCTTTTAAATCAAATGCTTCATGTTCCTTTAATTGAAAAGAATTTGCTAACTGTTTCCAGATTTACCAAAGATAATGATGTCATTTTCGAATTCCACCCTCAATTTGTGTTGTGAAGGATCGATCATTGGGGAAGGCCCTACTCAGTAGAAAACTTGAAGGTGGACTCTATATATTCTCTAGAGAATATCTTCTGAGGCTGCACCGCATCCTCCCAAGCATGCAGCTTTTGTTGGTAAACGTCAATCACTTGATATCTGGCATCATAGGCTGGGTCATCCGTCACCTCAAATTGTTAGAAAAATTATCTCCAAGAATAATATTCCTTTTGATAGCTTTTCTTCATTTAATTTTTGTTCCTCTTGTCCACTAGGAAAGGCTCATAAGCTACCTTTCCCATTTCTAATTCGGTTTCTAAAGGTCCTTTAAATCTTATTCATTCTAAAATATGGGGCCACTCACTCACTGTATCTTTTAATGGTTATCGATATTATGTTAGTTATATTGATGACTATAGTATATATACGTGGTTATTTCCTCTCACTCGTAAATCTAATGTTTTCTTTGTCTTTCAATCTTTCAAGTAAAAAGTAGAAAATTTATTTGAGCGCCATATTAAAATGATGCAAAAGGATAGGGGTGGGGAATATCGAAATGTCTCCAAATTTTTAGAATCTTCTGGAATTTTTCATCGCTTATCCTGTCCTCATACCCATGAGCAAAATGGACGTGCTGAACACAAGCACCGACATATTGTGGAGACTGACTTAATAATGTTGTACAATGCTAAAATGCCAGAAATTTATTGGGATGTGCCTTTAATTTAGCTATTTTCTTGGTCAACAAGATGTCAACTTCTACAAAGCCTTTTCCATGGGAAATTTTGTTTCATAAAGCACCTGAGTACACCACTTTTAAGGTGTTTGGTTGTGCTTGTTACCCTCTGCTTAAACCTTACAACTCTCACAAGTTGCAGCCAAGGTCCAGACGATGCGTCTTTCTTGGGTACAGCCAACAACACAAGGGCTACAAATGCTTACATATTGAAACAGGTCATCTATATATATCTCGAAATATATAAAGCCATTTATGGACTCAACCACCTAGTTTTGTTGATGCAGGTCAGCCGTCGATTACATAAAGCCATTTATGGGCTCAAACAGGCCCCACGGATCTGGTTCTCCAGATTAAGCACAAAACTAAATGAGATGGGCTTTTATGCAACCAAGTCTGATACTTTACTCTTTGTTCGATTTCATAATGGGCATATCATTTTGATACTCATCTATGTTGATGATATCACTGGTGGTGATACTCAAGAGGTTCAACGGTTGATCTCATTCTCAACAACACTTTCTGGTTATGGGACTTGGGAGCCTTGCATTACTTTTTAGGAATTGAAGCCACATTCTACTCTGGTGGGTTGTTCTTGTCACAAAGAAAATATGTGCAAGACTTACTCATACGGCTTAAAATGGATCGTGCTAAGAGTATTCTTACACCGGCATCCACTACTATCAAGCTCATGGCTCATGAGGGTGATCCAATGCCAGACATCACAATGTATAGGAGTATTGTCGGTGCCATGCAGTATGCCACCATCACTCATCCTGAGATTGCCTATGCAATTAATAAAGTGTGTCAGTTTATGCACTCTCCAACCTTGACACATTGGACAGCGGTGAAGCAAATCTTACGTTACCTCAAAGGTACAATTGATCATGGACTCTTCCTTCGTAGGTCGCCTACTCTTTCGTTACAGGCCTACTCAGATGCCGATTGAGCGGGTTGCCCCAATGATCATCGTTCCACCAGTGGATATTATGTGTTTACGGGGCCTAATTTGATCTCATGGAGTTCCAAGAAGCAAAGCACCGTGGCTCATTCTAGTACTAAATCTGAATACCCTGGGTTGGCATATGCTTCATCTGAACTCAGTTGGCTACAACAATTGCTAAGTGAGCTCAACCTCCGTTCTCCAACCACACCTATTATTTGGTGTGATAATCTAGAGACTACATATCTCATAGCCAATCTACGGTTTTATGCTCAAACCAAACATTTGGAGCTTGATTATCATTTCATATGTAAGAAGGTGGCAAACAATACACTATAGGTTCGGTTCTGTTCCAGGAGGAACTTCAGCGGTGATCCAACAGCTCGAGTTCATCCTGCACATTGGTATGTGCGCCGGCTAAACTCCAGTTGTTGGATCACGCTAGAGTTCGGGCTGCCGCAGGAAAGGATTTGAATCCTATGGATGTAGGCATTGGTCTACGAATCAAAGTCTAGGTAGAAGTCAAGTTACAAAAGTAGGTAGCAGGAGTACCTCCTCGACTCTGACAGATCTGGCTTGCTACTGGACACAATTGATAAAGTATTCCTTCCTTCCTACTAGTCTAACTACATGTTAACAATTGCAAGGTTATTCTAAGTTGCTAACTATATATTTGTAATATAAACATAGGCATGTTCCTACCCCCATGCTGAAAAAATTGGAGACAGAGTACATACCTGCGACCCTGGTTGTGGCCTTGCACTAAATTATCCTACGTACAGGAATGTAAACACGAACCTTGATTTGTACTATCTCCAATAGCAATTTAAAGAAGGTGGAAAATAGACATAATTATTATTTACATAGAAAGGAGACCTCATAAAATATCTACATTTCCCTCCTTTATAAGTGTAAATATATAAAAAGATTTACCTGGCTCAAGCCCCACTGAGGGGAATGGTTAAACTAGGATTTTTGCTTCCTTGGGTAGCACTTCCAAACTCCTGTATTTTTTGTGTTTCGGGTTCAAGGGGTGGAACAACACTGTCTCACTTTGTATGGAAAAGTTGATCACAACCTTGAAGGGTAAAGAAAATCAAGTATATGGTAGCTAAATAAAGAAAGCTCTGGATTCTGTTCATTCTCTTCTTCTTTTCCAAAAAAGGAAAGCCTCTATTTATAATAATTCTTGAACGCGCGTGCAGTGCACCACGCCGCCGTGTAGAGTGTACTCGGCTCTACAAATCAGTTACACGTCCATCAGTCCATAGTGTCCTTTTAAGCCATCAACAGAGGTCGCTTTCTCTTCATGCTCTGTCCCACAGCGTTCCGTGTACTAATGCAGGGCCGCGTTGGCATACCACTGATCTGTGTTACATTACTACAGAGCCGTCCTGAGGGCCTATTTGGTTTTGTTTATTTTTCATAGAAAGATAGTTTTAACATTGTTTATTATAACAAATGTGTTTAATCTTTTCCTCACACATGAGAGAGAGTATTCTAGAAAATCATCATCTCCAAGAAACATTGGTGGCAAAATTTGGTGCCTACACCTAGGGATGTTAACAAGCCGGTCCAGGCATGATTCGGTCCAGGCCAAATTGGTTTTGGGCTTTATAGGGTCTGGCTAAAACATGCCCATTAAGAGGTACGGGTTAGGTGGGCTGCACTATGCACATTAACTAACTGGCCCGCCCAGTGTCAGTTTATTATCTAGTTGGGCCTATCGGGCTGATTTCGGGCCGGTTCAGTTTCAAGTCAATTTACTAGCCCCGTAAGGGATGACATCTTACTTTGGTACTGTTGGGATTGACCATCATATGTCCATATCCAAGAAAAAACATGACATTTTCATGTTAGTAGTTACATTTCAATAAAATAACAAAAGTAAATGGTCAAATAGATATCACTTCGATTTAGTATTAGACAACATCATAATTTCCTGAGGAACTATTAAATAGTACAATCTTATCTTGAAGAACCAACTATTGAAGCCACATCATTCCCTAACTCACTGATTGACAACACATTTCCTAGAGCTATGGCCACATCATCAGCATCATCAATAGGCTAAGCTATAGACATAATATAAATATAATTCTGTTAGTAACTAAGATATAACTTGTAATAAAATTTGGATTGAAAAATTACTTCCAAAATATATATCAAACATTCAATCTCGAAAACAAATCAATGCCTCGGCATTGGAAGGTAGTAGTTTGTTATGATACTTGTCTATGACCCCAAGCCCCAGCACTAAAAACTGACTCAAAGGCAACTGTTGAAACTATAATAGATAAACATCTCTAGCCATATGCATCACATCCAGATACATGGTTCATACACCAATGCAATGCGCTACATCTATGGGAGAAAATGAAGATGACTCGCTATATCAAATAAGGTAGTACAATGGAGATTCTCAAGAGCAAGCTCTCTCCTAAAACCCAAGTCAAAAACCCCTTTCTCTCTTCCTTTTGGGGCAAGGGAAACAACACATGAAAATAACATTATATGAGTTCCAAGTCAAGCTGATCCGTCGGGTCACTACCATCATAGACCTCAGAAAAATTCTCATTCTAAACGCCACCAAATTTTTTCTAAAGTGAGTCATGAATCCAAAAGTATTGAAGAATTCAAGATACCCATAACATAAGATATTGGGAACTTCTAAAAGAGAGATGTAATCCCATAGAAACAAAGTGTACTAAATTCCTACTCTGTCCTAGTATTAAATTGTTTTATCAACAAAACAACATCATGCAAGCCCATTCATTATGGAACGTTTAATGATGATCAAAGATCTTTGAAAACACTTTCAAAGTTTCTCAAATTCGACCTATTCTGACCATAATGCATTGAAGACAATAATCAATCCATAGCCCCACAACTTTAGTAGTTGAATCCTTATGCTTAAATCTCCACCATCCAAAAATATCATGGATGGAAAAGAATAACAAATTCCAAACAGACTTTACTAAAAATTTACTATTATCATCGGCTTGCAAGTAACAAATGTCATTGGTTTCCTCTTATAAAATAGGAGTCTGGTTAATGAGATAAAAAAAAATCATCTTGCATAACACCAGAGCATACAATAGGCAAGGACAAGCATTATCAACAACACAATCTGAAATTTTGACAGAAAAACAATTTGGAGACTGACGAAGGAACACCTATGATATTAATAGTAGACTTATCACCCAACCAATGGTTTATCCAAAAATCAATACTGTTAGCCTGAGAGGAGCGTTGTATATAGGTGATATTGTCTGTTTTGGGTTGAGGTCCGCACAATTTTAAAACGCATCCACATGGAAAGGGTTGGTTGTCACTCCCCATTTTCGGATTAACAAAAGTGTGATCAGACCAGTAGTCAAGCAACAAGGTCTAACCCAGAATCACGTTAAGCGGTGTATATGCCCACCTCCACCATTCAAACCATAATCAACCATCATAATTCATAGTAAGATCAGTAAATAGCGGAAGATCTGTACATAAGCGAACTGAGAGTCTAATGATAAATTAATTTAATATTTCAAGTTAACTCAACCATCATAACATAATTAATTATACACTGTATTGACGTAGTCAGCCACCGTAGGACCTACAGTATCATCTAAAAGTAGAAATGTACATAGGGTGAGCTCCCCTATACGAGCTCAGTGAGAAACAAACAAGCAAACATACAATAATGCATGAATATTTGATTATCAAACAAGGTTAGTAATATCTGCTATGTTCTATGGATAGGCCTGGACATATTCACCAAAGCTGACCAGCCTTCATGCACGAGAGAGAATGGTCACTCACCCACCGCTACTCCAACAACTCTGGGGAAGCCATGCATCTCCCACTGTGTACGGTGATAGGACAGAACCTCCATGGTAACACTCCAACGAATACCGTTAAGACTTCTTCCTCATCCCCCATCTCACACCAATACCTAACCCCTTACTAGCTAGGGTTACACACATGGAGAAATTATGCCACCAACCAATCTCACATGCCATAAAATGGACCTACGAGCATACCCCAGAAGATATCTTAGTTCTTCCGTCTACCCCCCCCCCAATAGACGTTGTCAATCCGCTAAGGCACATGGCGATGCAAAGCAGTGTCCTTGTGGTGAACTGAACCAATAGTCCTCAATCCCATTATGTTCCCCACATAGACTAAACAAACATCATGCATTCACAACATTCATATATAATGCAAATGCATGGAATAGTACAGTTATTGGATGACATTTTATACACCAAAAATGCATCAAAGACAGGCAAGTCAGTTTGAAACACTCTAAAATAAATCAAGGTTCTATTCTTCACCTGTAGACTTGGAACAATGGTTTCCCGTACCACGGGACTTGACTCCGTCCACGCACGTAGCACCTAGGTAGTACATATGGGATCATTAGGTTTCGATACGATGATAAAGAATGGCGTTCAACTCCACAAGGATTGTCTGGTTGGGGTCTCCAGTTGGAGGATGCAACCAGAATTCCATCTGGGCTAACCAATAACCCTTCTGGAAGGGTTCGGCAGCAGCTCCAATAGCACAAACTTGCGATCGGTCCTACAATCGAACCTCACCAGAGGCTCTTGGGTGGTGTCAGGTTGCAGGCCCGGTTGCACAGTCATGTGACCAGACCATGCGACCGAACCTCCCAAAGGGCTAGTCTACGAAAAGGATCCTGTCCAGAGGCACGCACGGGTTTTGCAACCAGACCTCCTTTCGAACCTCTTCTACAGAAGTCCGTCGACTGGTTCCCATATCGGAGCTTCAATGCCAAGCCAAAGAATCTACTCATCCATCCTTGCCATTATGCTATGGTCTTTCCGTCATAGGTTTAGATCCGAATGCGTATATTCAACACATGGCTAACCTTACGGTCTTTATAGAATAGATGGGAAAAAGGCTTCCCCCTTCCCTTACTAAGTTGGTAAAACTCAATTCTACCATTAATGGCTGAAAGAAGGATCTCCTTCCCTAACAGTTAGGGTCTCCTATTGGCAATGTATCTAACACTCGTCAAGGTTTAACGGCATAGGACTTACCAGTGGTCACGCTTGGTGAGGCAACTGAGGCTTGACCGAGCTCTGGTCAATTGACAGTAGTCTCTCCCTCTATTCTTCCCTTCTTTCTCCAATCTCCCCTTCTTGCAGAGAGCCTATTAGAGCTTCTCTAAGCTCTCTACACTCAAATGTGTTGAAAGAAGGAAACCCACGAAGGAATAGATGGACCAAATACAGTGATCCTTGCGACTGGACTAGGTGCTTCCGGATAGGATCCGGTTATTCCTGCTCTGTCTTTGCAACCAATATTAAGACATTCCTTACCTAGTTCGACCAAAAGCTCTAAGTTGTCATAGCTTCAATTTCATTCATGTTGGGAAAACCTAGCACAGAAAGGAAAACCAAGGTTAGGCTGGTTTTCCGGGTGCAAGTTTTACATTGGCCCCTACTTGTAAGCCATATGCTCTCCCGACACCCAACAAATATGGGACTATCTTAGGCTCTCTTTTGTATTGTTTATATTTATGTTTATGAGTTATTTATAATAAATCATTTATGAGAATAAATTATGAATCGTAAATAATAACCGTTTAATACTATTAGATATAAAGAAGTAATAATAGACTATGACAATAATGATAAACATCTTCTAACCTATTTGTAGATTTTGAATTATATTAAATTATTTTAAATACAAATAAGTACCATAAGTCATACCAAACAACTACATATGTCATAATGTATTATAAAACTAATTCTAGGAAAAATTACAGCTATCTCCCCTAACGTTTTTTCGAATTACAACTTCCTCCCAAATGTTCCTAATAATTACAAATGTCCCATTTTTTCTAACAATGTTAAACTTAACTTGTAACAATTATATCCCTGAAGCTTCTGTTTTTTCTTTGCTCTCTCATCCCTTTCTCTTTGTCTATCGGTGGGATGATGATTGTTGTCGGTAATGAGTGGGTAACGTGGAAGAAACAAATACTATACTTACCTGTTTTCCGGGATTCCAGGCACCATCAATGGCCACAACCTCTCTCTCTCCAATGCAACTCCGATTTCTTAGGTTAAGACACCGTTCTTACAAACTAAATTAGCTTCCCCTTCCTTGTCCAATTTATTCCAAAACGGAAAACAAAAAAGGGTGTATAACGGAAGAAAGTGGGGAGCTGTGGGAGTGTTCCGTTGGAAGATCTCCCTCAAGTTGCTGTTGCGCACAGGAAAGTCCCCTGCGTTTTTAATGCAGGGCGAAAAAAGAAGCTCTTGGAGAGAGACCCTTGATGTCATGATTATTTATAGATGGGTGTAAGCAAATTAAGAAAAATATTGCTATCCAGCACCTGCTCAAACGTCAGTGGGAATATTCCGATTTGGTGTTTTGGTAAGTTAAAACACCAAAAACACAGAGAAGAGGCTGGAATAATGGAAGGGAAGGACACCTTCGAAAGCAAAGGAAAAAGCTCACTACCTTAGGCCGATGTTGATCAGCCTCAGAGCAATATTGAAACAAATGGAGGGGTCCTTATTGTAAAGGAAGAAGCAGCTCTGGCCATCTCTAAAACTACTAAGAAAAAGTCTGAACTACAGAGCAATGTAGCGAAGAAGCGGGGCGCACTTCACCTGCTCAGGGTTGCCCTGTTTATGCTCCAGTGCCGATCTGGCAAAAAATCAAAATCTGTCAGGTCGAGGTTGTTTCAAAGGGCTTATGGAAGAAACTTGTGGGTTCAATGCACCCTTCACACCTGCACGACCACCAGGCCCACCAGGCACTGGAACCTGCACTGACTCCGACGGGGCTCCCTAATTCCAAATCCATGGAGAATGAACCAGTAATGCTTAAATTGCATAGCGTTGTTAATATCCAAGACCATTCTCATCAATAGGACCGTAAAGAGAGCTCCAAGTAACTATGACCAATTTAGAAAAGTTGGGATCATTATTAGACCAGATAAAATTTCTCATCCAAGATTCTAATTCCTTCATTGCAATTCGTGGTTATTTATATACTGAAAAATTGTGTTTAGGAAAATGTTATATGTGTCTTGGAATCTTTTACATTTTTTGATTCATGACCCACTTTGAAGATTGATTTGCTCCGACAAATTTGGTGATAACTCGAATGAGAATATTTTTTAGGTTTGTGATGATAGCAGAGGAACAATGCATCAGCCGGCCAGCTTTGAAGGAGCTATATAATGTTATTCTCCTGCATTGTAAATCTAGCCGCAAATGGAAGAGAAAAAAGGGGTTTTTTCGAGCTTGGATTTAGGAGAGATATTGTTCTTGAGAGATCTCCATTGTAACTTCATTTTTGACATAGTGAATAACCTTCATTTTTTTCCATAGATGCAACACATCACATTAGTGTGTGAACCACGTTAAATATCTGTATCATTTGTTTGAATCATTTTTCTATTCTATTCATGTTTCTTGATGACCAACCTCACCTTACCAACCCTTGAAACTCTTGCAACCAGATATTTATTTGTATTCTGGCCTGTCCAACACCTCATTGCCTCTTTTAGTTCATTGCTAAATGAATTCTCTTCTACTACCCAAAAAAAATAAAAAATAACCTAAAACTTAATCACCTGGTCAAAAGCCCAAATTAATGGGCTTGCCAAATGCCACAAGGACTTATGAACTTTGTCCTTTACAAACTTGATCACCTGGTCAATAGCCCAAAAGGACTTGTCAAATGCCACAAGGGTTATGACATTTGTCCTCATTCCAACTTGCCACATGGCAAATTAAAGAGGACCATGTGGGTGGAAACCAACCGTGACTTGAACGAATTGTTTTCTCTTATTGAGATTCTTTTTGGTATAATTTATATTTATATTTATAAGTTGTTTATAATAAATTATTTATAAGAATACATTATGAATCATAAATAATAATCACTTTATATCATTAGACATAAAAAAGTAATAATAGATTATCACAATAATGATAAACATCTTCTAAACTATTTGTAGATTTTAGATTATATCAATTTATTTTAAATATAAATAAATACCACAAACCATACCAAACAACTACATATGTCATAATGTATTATATAACTAATTTTATAATACATACCAAAGAACCTGAACACATTGATGAAGGAGCTAACCTTTCAACAAAATAATGAGGTGATGGAGGCTCAAAATATAGGATTTTGTGTCAACATCAAATTAATCTAGAAGGTTATTGTTAATCAATCCACTGACCTAGTAAAGCGAACAAATTGACATCAAGGCATTAACATAATGGTCGCACCATTGTTTTTGGGACTGGATCAGATCCGGATTCTAGCTGTTCTAGACTGGGATCGGTTCCGTGTCAACATGATTGGCAAGGTTCGTATAGAGGGGTGTGTTAAGCCTTTTTTTTTTCTTTTCTTTTTTTTTTCTTTTTTTTTTTTTTTGATACCTATCTTAAGCTGATCCTTTGTTCAATTCCGTGCACTTAAACCTTGGGTGCATGACACTAAGGCTCTCTTTGGTATGTATTACAGAATTAATTATATAATATATTTTTATGACATATATAGTTATTTGGTATGATTTATAGAATTTATTTATATTTAAAATAAATTAGTATAATCTAAAATCTACAAATAGGTTAGAAGGTGTTTACCATTACTGTGGTAAACTATTATTATTTATTTTTTTATGACTAACAATAAATAACTCATAAATGTAAATATAAACTATACTAAAGAGAACCTAAGATCATATTAATACTAAAAAGTGTTTGTTGAAATTCCGACTTCCAACCACATAAGTGGGCCCATGATCTACTAGATTGCTAAAAATGCTCTAATTTTATTCCATAAATTGCACATATACTAGAAAGAAAGAAAAAATCAACTTCAATGCTTTCTTCTTCTTGTTATTCTTAGCCCCACGCAATAACACACCTAATTGGCTCTCTATTAGGTTTTACTTAATAAATGAAACAAACTACTAGAACAACTGAAAAACAAAAAAAAAATCAGTTGGGCTGCATTTTTAGAGTCAGTGAAAAATGCAGCCCGATCGCCCAGATCGAAGGCCAAACAAATCAACCTGATTCGACCCATATTAAATAGATTTTGAATCTAACTGGACCATAATTGGGCTGGATTTTTAGAATCCAGTGAAAAATTAAAATCGCATAAGTCCAAATCAATCTTTTACTAAATATCCACGTAGGAAACGGAAACTAAACCAGTCGGATAATGGCCCAATAGAACCCATTAAAACAAACTCATTACCATATATATATATATATATGAGATGATAAAACTAAGTCATACGTCACCTCACTGGGCTCTCTATTACATTTTATTTAATAAATGAAACAAACTACTAGGGCAATTGGAAAAAAAAAAAAATAGTCTCCAAATTCATTTTCATATAAATAAGCCACCTTAGTAAGGCACTCCTGTTGCATAACCAGAAATCTCCCTGTATAAAGTTGGAGACAGTGAAGTTGTTTGCATCTATAGTATTGATCACATGGTAACCCGGCCAATTAACCCTAGCTGTAGTTGGTGATCCAGGTCTTGTATTGTTGAATTCTACGTAATAAAGTGTACTTAATGAAGAGTTGTCAGTACCCCATTCCAACCAACCAGTAATGTCTATCAAGCTATCCAAGTAAAGACTGCATAACAACAGTACTCCTAGAATATGCCTTCCATGGTCTCCCTAGGTATGTCAATACAGTGTAATTGATAAAGAACAACTCCAAGATGCTTCAATATTACAGTCTTGAATTGAAGTTCCAGTATTCTGGTTTGGGTCTGTTCTCCCTTGTGCTGTCAAGGTATCAGATTGTCCCTGTATAGGCAATCTTGCATATATGTTACAGTTTTGGAAGACCACAGCAGCATTGCCAAATATAAAATCTACAGTCCCATATATATCACACTCCCTATAGAATTCCCTCAGGGAATGGGTATACAAAGTATCTTGGTATCCTTCAAAGCTACAAAGATAGAATGTGGACAAGTCTGCACTAGTTTGGACCGCCACAGCCTGACCGTTGATTGCCCCCGCTGTGTTCCGGACAGTTATATTAATTGCAACAAACCCTTGTCCAATCACAGCTGCAAAATTAAAACAATCTTTTTTAAAATTAGAGAATGATTCACAATGTCTTAATGTATAAGATAATTATAAGATCCCGCCAAAATAATGTTAGTACTCGAACAATGTTAGGATTCAGGTAGAACTCATCATTAAAAGCTAGCTCATAAGAAAATGGTGTACAAAGTCTTTATAAACCTCTACATCGGGTTATCTTAATGTATGTGATGATTATAAGATCTTAAAACAATGTTAGGACTCGAATAGAAGTTATAGAACTCGTCCTTAAAAGCTAGCTCATTGGAAGAGACTGTTGCAAGATACTTACGAAAACCAAAACAATGTTAAGACTCACATAGAACTCGTCCTTAAAAGGTAGCTCATAAGAAAAGGCTGTTCAAGTCAAGAAAGCCTCCGCATTGGCCTATCTACATCGATGTGACATCATTGCATTGGCATAGAACCCCATAACAAGCCACTCATACATCAAATTCTCTAGCATAAAACAATCAAATGATCATAGTTGTAGCCAACTAACCCAAGGTTGCAAAATTGAACGTAGTCGGCCCACCGCCCAAGCTTCGGTTGCCTGTGATCACTGTTCTATTGATACCATCTCCGACGATCATAACATACCCCTTGTTTTTACCAATGGAGATGTACTCCTGATAGACCCCTTCAACTACATGAATCAGGAATTAGCCATTTCCGTTGTTTGTGTTGTTTGGGGCTGCAGCAATGGCATCACTGATGGTAGTGAAATTGCCACTACCATCTTGGCTCACAACCACAGTTTCATACAATAAGCCCTGACCCAAGATTACCTGAAGTTGCTTCCTTCCTAACTTCTGTACCTTCCCTATATTATTAGTGTAAACCCAACCATCAATGAATAATGCTAGAGATACACTGTAGAGCTTGGTTCCATTGGTGAGATAGGGGTAAAGATCATTCTTGATACTCTGCCCTGATGCAGCAGCATTAAGGCTATCTAAGCAAATGTCATGATTAGTAATTGTGGCACTGAGCCAAGTTTGTATATCATCAATCACCGCCAAGCTCAGAGTATCAGTCGCGTTAATGGTTACAGAGGTTTCTAATAAGAAATCCACATTCAGCCCTGCTACCACCTGACAATCTTCAATGGATTGAATGGCTGTTTTGGAAGGTTGGTTTTTAAGATAGGACTCCACCAACTGCAAGAAATGCCTTGCTGCAGACAGGGACTCAATGGCTGTAATTCGACTGTAATCATGTTTGGTTAGTGAAACATAAGATTTGAGAACTGATTTACAGTGATCAACATATAGGGTAGAGTTGCAGGCTGTGTCCAAATCAATAGCTATTAAATTGGAATTGTATGCATGAGACATGGAGAAGAAGAAGAAGATGAGAGCAGTGGAATAGAGAGAAGAGAAAAACCTTGAAGCCATGGTTCTCAAAAGGGTTAATGATTTGAAGATTTGGAATAATGGATGAGATCCATTTATAGAAGAGATTGAGTGAATTGTAGAATATTTATGTCTTTAATGTGGTGGTTGATTGTTTACACGAGTTGCATACCTCGATGCTCCGTTTGTTTCGATGTAAAATTTTATTGTAAAATTATACGTGTAATATTTTATTTGTAAAAATAATTTCAAAATTTATTTCTAGTAGGTAAATGAAAGACGAAGTTCTTTTTCCATCTACCCATAGAAATCACTATATTTTATCTCTTGGAAATAATCATTGAATTTTTTATTTATTTTTACATATAAAATGTTACACGTAAAATTTTACGATTAAATTTTACATCGAAACAAACGGAGCATCGAGATATGCAGTTTGTGTTCCATCATCTAATGTTTGGGAATGTGATTTCTGTAAGATATTTTTTATGGGCTTAATTAATTATAAGGTTAGTTGATTCAGTGGGAGTCTAGTTACGGGTAAACCGGTTTAAGTATGATTGGAGATGGACCAACCTGGTCCACTGTGGGACGGTCCGGGGTTGGGGGTGGTATTATAAATACCAATGGTTAGAGTCCCCACAGCCACGGTGTTATTTTCTTCTCCTGTTCCCATACGCAGAGAGAAGGTCAAGGGATCCCGACAGTCCGTGGAATACTTTGATCCAAGCTCCAACATTCAAAGCATCAAATCATAGAAGGTAAACGGTCGAAAATCAACTACAAAGCAAGAGGTATGTCTCTAATCATCTCTTTTCAATGCCCATTGTATTCTAGTAATGTGTAGTGTGTTTGTTAGGGTTCATGGGAAACCCATGGAAAAACCCAAAGAGGATCATCTAAAATGCTACGGGTATCGAGCCACGTACACAGATCTAGAATCATGGGAAAGCATTGTTAAAACTTTATGTTTGAATGAATTCAAAAAAGGGGGAGAGATTTTTCTCTTAAAATTCTCTTCGAACCTGTCTAGGGTTTGGACCTTGAAAATTTTTTTTCGGACCATTAAAAAGCAAAAGAAATTATACAGGATTGTAGAACTCGGAGAGAAGGAGCCGGCGACATAAATTGGTCGTCGGAAACCACCCCACGCGCCCTCGCCGCCGCCGAAAAGGCGAGTGAGACCACGCGCGGGGTTGGAAGAAAAAAAAAAAACTGACGGCGCCGAGTCATCGCCTGGTCGACTCGGCGCTAACCCGTGAACCCTAATGGGTTGGCTGGGTTGACTCGGGCTGAGTCTACCCAGCCCCGCTCGCCAGGCCCAGACTAGTCGGGCCAGGGATGGCCCAACCCAGGCCTCCGGGCAAGGGGAAACCCAGCCAGGCCAAATAATAACCCGACCCGCCGACCCGGAGTTTGGACCCCGGTAACCCGATCCAATGACCCGAGTTTTTTGACCCGGAAAACCAGCACACTGACCCGAATATTTGACCTGGAAATCCGACCGCTGGCCCGATAATTTGACCCGGATTGTGGTTTGTCTGAACTGGTGGTTGGACCGTCGATTTACGGTTCGATTTGGGTTCAGGCCGATTTGGTTTGGTCTGGACCAAAGCTTTAAAAAAAAACATTTTTAAGGTTTTGTGGGTTCGGTCCGCCCATAGCCGAACCCGGATGAACCGGTTCTAGCCGGTTCAGGTTTCAATAATGCTCAAGCCTACTTTGAACGACGATTGTGAGAGCTAGGAGCGTTGGATTTTGACGTGATTTTTTGCGTTGGTTTCGTATTTTGATGCTCTACAGTTTGGTACATAGTTTGATACAGTTTGGTGATTTGAGAAATTTATTTTTGATTAAAAGGTGCCCCAAATTAATCCGATTTGTAGTTTTCTGCTTATTTATCAGTTATTTTTGTATCAGATGCATGTAGAAGGTTATGTGTGCATAAAATTTTATTTATTGACCCACAATATACTGCAAAGTAGGGTTTGAGGATATCATTATGGAATTGGGTGGAACCCACCAAAGTGGTACACCTAGTTTCATCATGATGTCTTCAAATTCAAAGTTCATGTATTTGTAAATGCTTGTGTATGGGCGATGTACACCCAAAGGTGGCATTGTCAAGTTTTAATCAAATTAAGGTTGTGGGTGTCATGTGAAGATTGGGTGGAATCCACCAAAGTGGTACATTCAGTTCTATCATGGTAGTCCTCAAATCCCAAATTTGTACATTTACATATACAATAAATGATATATTTTAATACACTATTCTTTATGGTGTGAAAAACAGCTAAGAAAGTCAGTGTTAATCCAAAGGTGGCATTGTCAAAGTTAAAGGTATGTTCATGCACATGAATTGAAAGAGTTTTGATTTTAGGGAGTCTCATTAACCCAAAGGTGGTGGGATTTTCGAGGGTCATTATTCTTTCGCAGTTATTGCACGAAATTGAGAAGACCCGCATGTTTATCCCAAAGGAGAATGTGTAGTTGATTAACTCTTGGAAAAGGACATTTATTTGCATGAAAGGGTTTTGACTTTAGGGAGTCTCATTAACCCAAAGGTGGTGGGATTTTTGAGAGTCATTATTCTTTCACAGTTATTGCACAAAAATTGAGAAGACCACTGCATGTTTATCCCAAAGGAGAATGTGTAGTTGGTTAACTCTTGAAAAAGGATATTTATTTGCATGAAAGGATTTTGACTTTAGGGAGTCTCATTAACCCAAAGGTGGTGAGATTTTCGAGAGTCATTATTTTTTCGCAGTTATTACACAGAAATTGAGAAGACCACTGCATGTTTATCCCAAAGGAAAATGTGTAGTTGGTTAACTCTTGGAAAAAGATATTTATTTACATAAAAGTTTTATATGGTTAATGCAAGTAAAGGGTATATGTATGAGTCTTCAGTTGTTTGATACTATATTTAAACTCATACACTGATGTGTTCATCCAAGTATTACTGTCCCAAAGAGTGTTTTGATATCTATTTTTTTTTCTATTCCTGGGACAAAGAATAAAATTTATAATGAAAAGGTTAGAGACTAGTCTAGGATCGTTTGACCTAGATGTATCTTTCATAGTGGTTTACATAAGTTGTGAGGTATTCTACTATTGAGGTTATGTGTAGCAGTATTAAGATGAGAAATATTGCAAGGGATTATTTAAGAAAAATCCAAAGGAAAAGAATAATATTTTAGAGGGGGTCGGAAGATAGTTTATTAACCTATTTCTCTAGTACCAGTTATGCTGGAAATGGTAATGTGAGGAAGTATTTTTAGGAGCTGTTAATTATCATTGAAAAGCTCAAGGACAATGAGACCAATGTAATTGATATATTAAATATATTCCATTACTTGCTAGAAAATATATATATATATATATATTCGATCTAGGTGGCTACATTACCAAAGGGAGAAATAGCAGGATAAGATTATTGTTGGGTAACTCTAAGGTGGATTACTCATAGATGGGTAGATTGACAAAAGATAGGTGGTTTGACTAAGTACTGTTAAGCAAGATAAGTATATCTAAAAAGAGATAATGGTTCTAGGACTCCCTAGGTTTTTGGGGTAGGATGGTCTTGAAGACTGTTGGCTTGAATATTGTAAAGTTTCTTTTATATTCAAATATTTTTTTCTACTTTTGATTTTACTTTGTTTTATGTTTATTGTTTGACTTAGCATATTGTTCCCATATTAAAATGTAATGATATTATTTGAAATATCAGAATGTAAAGTTTTTCTTTTCAATTAAATTAAAAGAAATTATGCCTATGATGTTGTAAGGTAAATGATTGCATGTAATGTTGATTGTATTTGTTATGCGATGTGGTGAATAGTTTTCATGTTTGACTGTGCAATCTTAGATTTGACTAGTTGTACCAGTCATAATTGATCTCTAGGGCAATGTAGAGACAGGTTGAAAAGATTTTCTTGGAATAGTTGAAAAGGTTTTATCTGTGTGAGTCTTTAGATTCTCTTAGTTAGTGGGAGTGTTTAGATCTGCTTGGTTAGTGGGAGATCTGGTAATTGATGGTTTATCTGTAATTGATTGTTTTGTCTGTGGTTTAATGGACAGGATTATTAGTGAGCTTTCATTGCTTGTATGTATTATTGATTATTTAAGATATGTCAAAACTGCAAGGCGGTATTTAGCCAAAGAAGGCGGTATTTAGCCAAAGAAGACGGTATTTAGCCAAAGAAGGCGGTAAGCCAAAGTAAGATATTAGTCCAAATTGGAGGCGGTTTGCCTATATAAAGTTGGATAATATCAAAGTGCGTTGACCTATAAGGATTTTAAGGTAACGGGATCGTGGTAATTCGATCATTGGACTCAAGTATTCATCTCAAAGTGATTTATGTCATTAAGTAGACCTATGTATGTGACTGACAGTAGGGGTTACACCGGATGTGTAGGAGTACTTTCCGCTGTTGTTCGACATTGGTAGACTTGATAACTGAATCAAAGTAAAGGATGGTTTTGGTGTAATTAGATTCCATGGCCACATTGGATCAATGGTGAATTTATAATTAATATAGCCCAAGTGGGAGATTGTAAGATATTTTTATGGGCTTAATTAATTATAAGGTTGGTTGATTCGGTGGGAGTCTAGTTACGGGTAAACCGGTTTAAGTATGATTGGAGATGGACCAACTGGTCCCGTGGGGACGGTCCGGGGTTGGGGTGGTATTATAAATACCAATGGTTAGAGTCCCCAACCACGGTGTTATTTTCTTCTCCTGTTCCCATACAGAGAGAAGGTCAAGGGATCCCGACATGTGGAATACTTTGATCCAAGCTTTCCAACATTCAAAGCATTCAAATCATAGAAGGTAAACGTCGAAAATCAACTACAAGAGAGGTATGTCTCTAATCATCTCTTTTCAATACCCATTGTATTCTAGTAATCTGTGTAGTGTGTTTGTTAGGGTTCATGGGAAATCCCATGGGAAAACCCAAAGATGATCTATCTAAAATGCTTACAATTTCTTCTTGTGGAGATGGGTTGGGATGCTCAGGATCGTTACTATTTTCGTTTTTATTAATTTTTTTTAGAGGTCTTTTCCCTGTTAATGGCATTATGGAAGGTGGATAGATCCTCTGTATCTTTGTGATTGTTTGATGTTTGTATTTTTTTTTTTATTTGCTTAATATTTTCTTTTTTTATTTTTAACACAAAAAAAAAGGGATGATTTTGGCTCAATGGGCAGGAAGTTGCCTGATTCCCTAGTGGCCAATCCATTGCTTGAACTTGAAGATGGATTATAATAAAACGATGAGACAAAATTTCTTTTTTTTTTATATAAGAAAAAATGGGTTATTATCGTCTCCAATCGCTGGAGCCTCCAATCAAGGATCCAGCAGTTGGAGTTAACCAGGCACGTCTATCAATGTATTGATAAGTACACCAGATTAACTCTAACTACTGGATCCTCGATTGGAAGTTCCAATGATTAGAGACGAATATAAGTCATTAAGAAATGATGTATGGATGCTATCGGACAGAATTTTCCTGCGAATCGGTCAGAAGAAATGCCGCGGAGTATATCAATTAAAAATATTTTTTTAAAAATATTAAAATCTATGGAGATTTGTGAACCCATTAGAGAAATAACCGATTCTATATATCGGAGCACACAAAATAGAATAATTGCCTGATTTGCAATTATCCATGTGACATTGATAATCTTTTCTTTTCTTGTTTTTGTTTTAGGCCATCAACCCACTAAGACAGCCCCACATGGAAGAAGGACAAAGGGGAAGTAATAGAAAGACATGCATGTATCCATTGAGGAGAATCGAAATAGTACCTCTCCCCATGATAAGAGGAACATGGGTTCTGTATGGTAACTTTGTCATTTGCATGATGCTTGGATTTTTGTTCTTTCTTTGGTTTTTACTTGGTCTTGGTCTCTTCTATAGCTTAGAGAGGAGGGTGGTTCCAATAAATATATATATATATATATATATATATATATATATATATATATATATATATTTTTTATATATTGGAGACAAATAGAAATTTATTAAGGCTTTGTTTGATTGTAAGGGGAATTGAAGAGAAGAAAAATGAAATGAAATTTTTTAATTTAAAAAGAAAACTTTTATAGTTGTAATACAAAATGCTTGTATAAACTATCTACATTTCTTAATACATTTAGTAATGACACAAACAATATGTAAAATTTATTTTTCTTTTTAAATGCAAGGGATTTGAATGCAAAGTATAGTGTAAGTTAATAACTAAATAAGGAATGATTTGGAATTAATTACATAGCAATATAATAGCATATGTTGTAATCATTACAAAAATTTCTTTTTTAAGTTAAAAATTTTCACTTCCCTTCCCTTCCCTTCAATTCCCCTTGCAACCAAACACAGCCTAAATGAAATTAAATCTAATAAAACACCAGCCTGGGGAAAGGGGGACAAGAATAGAAGGTGGACGCATCCATCAAACGCTAAAGACATTCAACCATGAATCTTCGGATGCTAAAAGTTGAGTTTCATGTTTTAGGAATGCCGGAAGGTGAAAAAATAAAAGTACAAAAGAAAATTGAAAGAAAAGAAAGAATCTCACTAATGATAAAGAATCTCACTAATGATAACAAAGGAGCCCAATCCAACAAGGGGTTGGAGAAGCGGAGCGTAGTAATATTCAGAAGCTGGCAATATTTTTCACATTTGATGAAAGATTTATAAGTTTAGATCTCAATCACAAGCTGTGGAATAAGAACACAATTACCAAGATCTGTATGTCACCTATCAGAATACCAAATCAATTACTTAAACCCAAAAAACTTGAGCCCACGGCATTTAGGCTAGGATTTCAGCCCATTGCCGAGCCAAGTAATAAACCCAGGGTTAAGGACTCAGCTTCAGTCCGACTAGAAACACATTCTTCACAAGACTAAAATGTTCTCCATAGTATCTGATAGAGATGCAAGGTTTACATTCCATTTTTTAAGAGGTTAGCAAGTGACGTTTGGTATAAAGCTCAACCTCAGTACCGCATTCTACCCACAGACTGATGGACAATCTGAAAGAACTATCCAAGTCTTGGAGGATATGCGAAAGGCCAGTGTCATTGATTTTAAAGGCAGTTGGGACAATCATGTGAAGTTGATTAAATTTGCTTACAATAACAGTTATCAATCAATAATTGGGATGGCACCTTAAGAAGCCTTATATGGATGGAAGTACAGATCACCTATTTGCTGGTATGAATGAAGTTGGTGAAAGACAACTTATGGGACCTGATTTGGTATAGCAAACCATTGAGAAAATAGAATTGATCATGTTAAATGAAAGGAATCAGTGTAATTTGTAAACCGAAGGGAATGAGCTTGTTATTAGAACTAAGTATAAAGGAGGTCGAGTAATTTACCCAAAAATTCTGCTTTTATCTTATTTATTCATTCCAATTTGGGTATTGGTTGTTCCCATAATATCTTCTCATGTGGTTGTTTTCTTTTCCCTATGAACTACAGGGTTCTCAGGCTGAAAATGCATTCTCGCAATAGTAGGAAGAGAATATTAGTCTTCTACACCCTCCACTTTGGTTAGCTGTGCATGAAGGCTTTTCCATTAAGCCCCCATCAGGAGGTAGTGTTTATGAAACTTATGAAAGAAAAGGAATTGGCTTTCTATAAGCAGACTAATTATGTTGCTTGTTCTACAGATGCAACGTTGAAAAAAACAAGGGACAACACAATCTTGCCACCAAAAGCTCAGTGGAATTCTGCCAAATTGACATGATTTTCCATATGAAACAACCCTGTCGGTTGCCACAATATTTCGGAGAATCAATGGTGAAAAGGGGAGATTTCATGCCCATCCCTAATCTAAGGGATCCAATGCCCCATAAATCGTTATTCCTGCGATCTCTGACAGCAAAATTCCATTTTCCTTTGTTCAAATAGAAAAATTGAAGAAGCTTTTAGGTGTGGTTAATGAATCAAACATGGATGAGCATATTTAAAAACACCCTAATTAAGTATGTGAAAGAGCCCCATTCAAGGCGAGGAGAGCACTTGTGTGACTTCGGCCGAGGATCTCATTGAATAGCTTTTTTTTTTACTAAAGGTCAATAAATTGGATTAAATAAATTAGAGATCAATTACAAATCACCTAATGATAAAACTCCACCTTCGGCATTGCCATCAGTAGGGCCCAGTAGGGACTAAGAAAAATAACAAGACCCAAATGAACATGGTCCCCACCTTTGACACAGCCATCAGCAAGGATTTGTACGTCATAGGGATGTAGTTCATAATATAATTGATAAACGAACAAAAAAATGAGAAAGTGATTTTATAAGAAAAAAGAACACAAGAATAAGGTAACAAGGGTCGTATGGGGACCACTCAACCCAAGGGTCTCTTGGGGACTCTCTCAACCCAAGTGTGGAACTCCCACACCATAAGAGGACCTCAAACTCATTCAAAGGGATTTTACAAGCACTCCCAAATAGCATAAGCTTACAGGTGTTCACTATCCTTTGTTAATCTAAATTACATATATATAGGGGAAGAAGAAGGGAGAAAGATATTCAAAAATAGAGCTGTTGGAGGATATAAAAATAAAACTGTTGGAGTATTAAAAAAATAGAGTTGTTGGAGCATTTAAAAATAGAATTGTTGGAGCATTAAAAAATAAAGCTATTAGGGGATGGACATTAATTTCCCATCATTTTGAGGGTGACGTCATTATTCTCCCCGGCTTCAAAAGAACTCGCCCTCGAGTTAACAACCTTCCTCCAAGCTTCATGATCAAGTATTTGATCAAGTGTTTTTAACTCATACTCATTAATCCATGTATCTTCTGAATCGTGCTTATTCTTCCAATGAGCAAGATATTGTGTGTAGGTTTCATTTTTAATAATAGTAGATCGTGAATCAAGAACCTCCAAAATCTTGGGAATATCAATTGGTGGAAGATTCACATCCACATCATTGGGTGTATGTTGGTTGGGATCTCTATGGAAAGGGTAGAGATCGACGACGTTAAAGATGGGACTAATTCCAACTCCATTAGGTAGCTCAATAAGATATGCATTAGGCCCAAGCTTCTTGAGAATGCAGCACGACCCATCTTCTTATTTTTTAGCTTGTTATATGTCCCATTTGGAAAGCTTTCTTTCTTCAAGTATGCCATAACCAAGTCTCCTTCTTTGAATTCAAGGTGTCATCGTCGAGAATCATAAGCTTCTTTGTAACGGTTGTTGGCATATTGTAGTTGGATCTCCACTTGTTCTTGCACATCCTTGATGTGGTTGACTAATTCTTCTGCTTTCATGCTAACCTTCCCCAGATTAGGAATAAGAACTCGATCAAAAACATGAATTGAATTTCTCCCAGAAACTACTTCAAATGGTGCTCTTTGTGTTGATAGACACTTAGAACTATTGCAGGTGAATTTAACTTGAGGTAAAATGAAATCTCCTTGCTTTAGATGATCACTTGTAAGATATCTTAGAAGATTTTCAAGAGAGTGATTAACCACTTCGGTTTGTCCATCGGTTTGAGGTTGATAGGCACTTGAAAATTGGAATTTTGTGCCTATGAACTTCCAAAGAGTACGTCAAAAATGGCTCATGAATCTCGTGTCATGGTCGGAGGTAATGGACTTTGGCACTTCATGAAGCGAACAATCTCCTTGAAGAAGAAGTGAGCAATACGTGAGGCTTCGGAAGTGGTCTTACATGGAATAAAATATGTCATCTTTGAATACCTATCAACAACAACAAAGATTGAATCAAAGCCACGTTGAATTTTAAGCAACCCAAAAACAAAATCCATACTAATATCATCCCATGGATGGTCGGGTATTGGTAGAGGTTGGTAAAGCCCACAATTTTGGGTCCCACCCTTGGCCTTTTGACATATCAAATAATTTTGGACAAACCATTCTACATCACGGTTTAATTTAGGCCAAAAATAACGGTCTTTAACCAAAGCTATGGTCTTGTCCCTAGCAAAATGACCACTTAATCCTCTAGCATGTAATTCGAAGATGATCTTTTCTCGTAAAGAACCTTGGGGAATACAAAGTTGGTTCTTTTAGAAAAGATAATTATTTAAAATCATGAATTCATCATTTTAATTATTCTTGCATTCTTTTCAAATTGGTCCAAAATATGGGTCGGTCTCATAATTACTAAGTAAAAGATCAAACCCAATTACTTCATAAGACATGGTCTTGAGAAGATAGAGCTTGCGACTAAATGCATCCGCCACTTTGTTCATAGTTTCGGATTTGTGACGGATCACAAAGTTATATTCTTGAATAAAAGAAACCCACTTAGCATGCCTAGCATTAAGTCGCTTTTGGGCATTAAGGAACCTAAGGGCCTCATTGTAAGACCCGTACTCCGAAAACTCTGTCTAACCTAAGTTTTATGTCGTGACAAGTCTTCCAATCATAACAGGACCAAAAGATGAGGTCAGATAACGAACCACAGAATTCAGGTACGAGAAACGAATGACTTAGACCAAGTTACACATACCTATTTGACATACTGGTTGGACTATTCATCCAGCCAGTATGTCCAACCAGAGTGACTGTGCTAGTGGAGACAGATCCCAATGGGTCCCACACTCCAAATCTGATTCCTAAAGACCTTCTATACGTAGGAAATTTTCCTAGAATGGTATTCCACTTTATAAATAAATCTTTTCTCCTCCTTAGATCATTTTCAGTGAATCTCAAACCCTAAAGCCGTCTAGAAGAAGATCTGAGAAGGAGCAGAGAGGAAAGGAAGTTCTGCAAGAGGGGATTCCATTGGGAGGAGAGCACCATCATTCAAAGAATGCCTATAAGTGTTCTATCTCTGTAGGAAAATTTGGTTGTGGATCAATGTCGTGAAACGGCGTATTGATCCAAAACCCTAGTTTCTGAAAAACCCTAAATCTCTATGAACTCCATTATGAGAATGATGGGAGCACTGTTCCTTGAGTTCAAGCGAAGAATAACCTAAACCTAATGGACCTAACATGAATCACAAACCCTATAATGGTTAGGAGAAACCCTGGAAACCAAGCCAAGGACGGGCGGGAAAGGGAGGTCCGATAATGGACTCTCGGACCCATACCACCAGGTATACCGACTGGACGGGATGTCCAAGCGGTATGCTATACAGCCGGATATACTAGCTGGACAGGATGTCCAAGCGCGGTATGCTATACTGCTTAGATATACCGGTCTAACTGATAGTCCAAGCGGTATATACCGCAGGGACATACCGACTGGACTTTAGGTCCGACCGGTATGTATGTTCGAGTGTTGTTTGTTGGCTAAACTTGGTTCTAGCCAACTGGAACCCTAGCAATCTAATTCTAATAAATAAATATGATTATGTAGGACTTGTGGATGGCATGAGTAGACTCTGTAACGCAGAGGAGACTTGCAATCACATGTCAGATAAGGGACAAGACCCCAAACCCTAACTAACTAAACAGTAAAACATTGTTTCTGTATCTGTTGCCTGTTGTCTGTGCATATCACATGTCATTCTCTTTTATTTATTGCTATTATCCATTCATGCATACTCGTTATGCTAGGTTGTGTTTGTTTAGACATGTGATTATTTTCATTGGTGTGCAGAATGTGAAGGGGAGTGAGTCCTGGATATATCCTCACACTAACACATTTTCGTATCGTCATGTATCTTAGCAAGCTTGGTACCGATAGGGTATCAGGAGGAGGACGTGGTATGTGTTTCATCCTAGCTACTAGACTCGAGCCCTATCTCTATGTTGTATGGAGCTATGCTGGGATAGGACTATAGATACTGTGATGACATATATGACTCGTTAGAAAAAGAATCCACTTATAAACCGTGGCCAATAGGGGTGTAGGTATTGGTGTGGAGTAGGGTATCAGGGGAAAGACGTGGCATGTGGTTCATCCTGGCTACCAGACTTGAGCCATATCTCTATTCTGGAGTGAGTGTTGTGGAGCGACAACAGTAGTGTGGTAAGAGCCTGACTGTTGGTTGTTGCCACATTCTTATGTATCGAGGTGCGGTGGCCGTCAAACCTTACTATAGTACTTTGCAAGTTATACCTGACCCAGTAATGTTATCTCATGCATTTGTATGTTGCATTGTCTTGTTTCTTACTGAGCTAAGTTGTGAGCTCACCCTTTATATATGCAAACTTTTCATATGTTGAGGCAAGTTATATTGTCGAGGATTTTGTGGTCGCTTCGGCGTATGAGACGATAGCTACTTTAGATGCGCATGCAGAAGAGGACGAGCATGATGCTTCATGCAAGTATTCCTATTGCATGTTTCTTCAGGAATTAGGAGTTTATTATTTATTCTTTTTCAATTGACTATAAGTTGATGTAAACAGATTATTTAATTACATTTTGGAAATTGAAAATAATTTGAATATTTATTTATTTATAATTAGAAGACTCAGTTCATTTATTTAAAGCCTTCCGCTGTATTTAGTATATTCTGATTGTGGTTAGTTTATGCGTTTTGTTTATTGACACGATCTATTGAGATCCTAATGTGAGTCGTTGGTTTAGTAGTAGTTCACTTACACTTCTGGTTCAGTTGGAACTAGGCTGTGACACTCATGGTCAGAGTATAAGACAAACTCTTTATAAATCAAGTAATGCGTCAAAACCTTAAGGCCTGCATCACGACATAAAACTCAAGGTCATAAGTAGACTATCTCATCCTAGCATTGTTGAGCTTTTCACTAAAATAAGTAATAGGGTGCCCCTTTTGGCTTAAGACACCCCCAATCCCAATATAGCTAGGATGCATCACACTTTACTTAAAAGACTTTCTCAAAATTGGGTAAAGCAAGAGTGGGTGCTTCAACCAATCTCCATTTAATCAAATTGAAGCTCTCTTTGGCTTCATTAGTCCACACAAATTCCTTGGACATCAAGCAATTCATCATAGGTGCATCAATGGTACTAAAGTTCTTGATAAATCATTGATAGAATGTAGTTAATCCATGAAAACTTTGAACTTCTGTAATTGATCTTGGAGTTTGTCAATCCATAATTGCTTTGATTTTTGCCCCAACTGCTTTGACTATGTGGGAAGAGATAACAAACCCCATAAATGATACACTTTCAGTCATGAATGAATATTTCTTAAGATTGACATAAAACTTTTTCTTACGCAAAACATCAAGAACTTTAAAAAACAAGAAGAAGAACAAAAGAGAAACACAATAAACAACTATAAATTTTCCAATGAAAGGTTTAAGAATTTGGGTCATTAGTCCCATGAAAGTACTTGGTGCATTAGATAAACCAAATGACATGACAAGCCACTCATATACTCCTTCTCTAGTTTTAAAAAGGTTTTCCACTCATCACCCGATTGGACATGGATTTTGTGGTATCCACTCCTAAGATCAAGTTTTGAAAATATTTTTGCACCATGTAGCATATCAAGCATATCATCAAGTCGGGGTATTTGGAATCTATATTTTATCGTAATTTTATTTATGGTCCGACTATCAATACACATTCTCTAAGAATCATCCTTCTTTAGTATAAGAAGGGTCAAAACGACACATGGACTTAGACTCTCTTGAATAAATCCTTTCTTCAATAAATCCTCTACTTGCCTTTGGAGTTTGACTTGTTTTTTTAGGTTCATCTAATAATGTGGTAAATTTGACAATGTTGTTCCCAAAACCAAGTCAATTCTATGTTGAATATCTCTCATGGGAGGTAAACTATTTGGTAATTCTTTTGGAGCAACATCGGCAAACTCGTTGAGAAGTTCTTTCATAACACTAGGTATTTTCTCAATTTTCTCTTTGTTCACGTCTCTACCAATTAGAATATAAGCTTGAAAGGTCTTTTTGTAAATATTTTCAAATATTTTTATTGACATGAAATTGGATTTCTCATTCTTATGGTCTTTGAAAGGCAATTTCTTTAATGGAGTCAAAATATATTCTATCACACCAAATGATAGAGCATAAAAATTCTTTTCTCCATCATGTTGTAGGTCTTCTAAATAAGAGGTGGCAAGCATCCATAGGTAAAACATCAAATCAAAATTCATCACAATATTTACCAATTGAAAATTTTACCAAACACCTTTGATTAATGAGAACCTTTCCCCTCCTTTTTAAATCAAGAAATATTATATGAGTTGGGATGGGGTTCACATTTCAAATTCAATTTTTCAACCATACTTTCAACCATCATATTTTCACAACTATTAAAATCAATTAAAAGTAGACATTTTCGACCATAAGCTATGCAATAAGTGTGAAAAATATTAGTTCTTAGCCAATAGACATCATCCAAACTTTTATGGGCGATTAAAACTCGTCATATGACAAGACTTTTCACTCCACTATCAGGGTCACACATTTCTTGAGGTTCAACATCCTCATTATTGATCTCATGGTTAATATCACATTCTATGTCCTCTTTCAAGTTTAAATGACAGTCACTATTTCTCTTGGGACATTCATGCATACGGTGACCTTTTTCTCCACATCGAAAGCAATCAAAAGAGAATCCACTAGTTTTAGATTTTTCATGTGATGTAGGTGTTTGGGCTATTTGGGCTTTATTTCCAAAAGATTGAGTATTCCTTCTTTCTCTAGGGGTCTCATTTTGAAAAAAAAAATTGTTAAATCTTTTAAATAATATTCGTTTCAATTTCTCTTCGGCTTTGGAAGCTAACCAGTGAGCCATGTCAATACAAAATACATGGTGTAGAGAAATTTCATCTTTAATATTTTGTTTCAAGCCACCAATATATCTAGCCACTAATTGATCCTCGGTTTCTTCCAAAGATAGTCTACTCAAGTATTTAAAAACTTTCTCTGTATAATCATTCATATTTTGGTCATTTCTTTGATGGAGATGATGAAACCTTAGGTACAAGATTTGAGGGTAATCATCCGGGAGAAATTTATCATCTAATTTTAATTTTTTTTCTATCCAAGTCCTAATGGGATGGTTCCATATCTTTCATGTCTCAATTAATATTGTTGCCATCAAAGTAGGGTATAACCCTTAAGTTTAGTAGTAATAAAATTAACTTTCTTTTGCTCCGTCATTTCCTTCCATTTAAAAAAAGTTTCAAGTGAAGCAATTCAATCAATACACAAATCAGGATCGAGTTTACCATCAAAGTCGAAAACATCCACCTGAATACTTTTGTCGATATTTTCAAGGACACGTGCAAGTCACTTCATCGCTCACGCGGATTGTACTTGTGAAGGTGGTGATAGAGATCGCAATGATCAATATAATCGATGTGAAGTTGAATTTGATGTATCATCTCGTTCTTCATCAAAATAAGATACTTCAAACAGGACATGAGATGATGGAGGTGGTTGATTGCTAGATGAAGATAATCTCTTCAAAAATTCCTCCATTATTTTTTGAAGAGTAGTGTTTGTTTGTCATAATCTCTTCAAAAATTCCTCCATTATTTTTTGAAGAGTAGTGTTTGTTTGTCATAACTCATTCATCTCATTCCGAAGTAAAACTTTTTCAACAGATATTTATTTTATTTTACCTCTCGGCATCGTGTTCACGAATCGAACTCGCATACCACTTGATGTAGTTCACAATATAATTGATAAACGAACAAAAAAAATGTGAAAGTGATTTTATAAGAAAAAAGAAGACAAGAACAAGGTAACAAGGGTCATATAGGGACCACTCAACCCAAGTGTGGGACTCTCTCAATAAAAGAGGACCTTAAACTCATTCAAAGGGGCCTTACAAGCATTCCCAAATAGCATAAGCTTACAAGTATTCACTATCCTTTGTTAATCTAAATTACATATATATAGGGGAAGAAGAAGGGAGAAAGAGATTAAAAAATAGAGTTGTTAGAGCATTAAAAAATAAAACTGTTGGAGCATTAAAAAATAAAACTGTTGGAGCATTTAAAAATAAAATTATTGGAGAATTCAAAAATAGAGTTGTTTGAGCATTTAAAAATAGAGCTGTTGGGGGATGTGCATTAATTGCCCATCATTTTGAGGGTAACGTCATCACATAAGGGTGAAAAGAAACTATTCAAATCTATAACGAAGTTTATGGGAAGCATCCCACACAACCTCTCTAGCCACAACATTTGGGGTATGATCCCGAATGTAAGATGATCTAAGCTCATTGAATACTTGAATCGATCATGATAAGTTTGTGATTGTTATATTTTGATTCTCTTTGCACTATGTTTTTTAATTTGTTTTATGCTTTATTGAACTGAATATAATGAATTTATAAATTTAACATATTTTAGAGACTTTGTGAATTAATTACTAAAAGATAAGAAAATTTTAGCATTCTTAATATTAACGTTTTGAGCTTCATAAAGGTTTTTGATGTGGAAAAAGTTTCAGAATTTAAAAGTAGTATTCAGTGAAGTTATAGAGGACATCTCAAGCTTTCTAAAATGGTATTGTGAAGAAAAATCTGAGTTTGTTTGGTCCTCCAAATATTGTCTCGGAGTCTAACGTGAAAATCTGATCCAAATCCGAATCGGAGTAGAAAAGTTACTACACATGGAAGTCACACGATAAGATTAAATCATTCAACGGTTGATGAAATCTTCAGAAAGAATTTCTTACTCAAGTTAGGAAACTTGAAATAGAAGATGTTGAATTGATTTGGTATTTGAATCAGATAAGGAAACTACCATTCTAGATTACTCCAAGGAAGAAAGGAAACTCTATAATTTTAGGAATTCTAAATATAGAAGGAATTCTAAGTTACAAATGATTGCCAAAGCACTAGGGTTAAAGATGCTCTCTTTATCTTTTTGAATGATTTATTGTAATGTTTGGTTAGTTTATTCATTCGGTTCAAGGGGATTTTGAAGCCCAAACTCATATTAAAGGTGTGATCGCTTTTGAGTTACGTTGTTCTTTTTTTTCTCTTTTATTATAATTGTTTATTTCATTCTTCTCTCTTTATCTACTATATTTGTCTGAATAATTCAATAATGGTCTGTTGAATCAGTTAGACTGATATTGATTGCTAGATCTATAATTATGATCCATAATTATCCTATTTCTAATCACAAGTAGCAAATAGTGGTAGATTATTATGTCCAAGTTTTTATCTCATCACTGTAAATGGAATAGCCTAAGTTAAATAATTTTCGCTTGTGAAAGATTGTTACTTAGATTGACCTGTTCTCCTCTTACTTAATGCTGCCATTGAATTAAATATTAAGAGCATATTCAATGTTGTTTAATGATTAAATCTATCTTAAGAGCTTGTTTTTGTAGAGATATTCAAGGAAAAACTCGGGTAACAGAGCTTATTGTTATCTAGGGTCTTTAATTCTGATTGTGAGGAAAGGATTAACGTTGCGATTAATTTTACTCATTACATGTGTAGGTGGAGATTGAATCAAGAACTGAATATTTTCATCTAATTACTTTTCCATTTAAATTCTATATTTTTATTTTGAGTTTGATTCAACCAACTAAAACCCCCCTTTGTTACTGTGATTGTTTAATATTGTTTAACATGTTTAGGTTAAGTAGAATATAAATTCTAATCAAATCATTCTCTATGAGATCGACTTTTACTTACTCAGGTTACGGTTTATTAATTAGATCAGTAAATAAATACATAATTAAAATTGGTGTGTTTGACACGCTACCACATCACCATTGAATGGTCGAATTGACAAAGCTATCAACTGAAAAGCCTGATAATTTAAGGGTAAACCATTCCTGATCAGCCAAGAAAGCGTAGCTATAAAGCTTAGATAGCCAGATTCTGGTGTGGTTATATACACTCCAAAGAGCCAAAGTTTGAGCGTTTTGAGGTTGAAAGAGATTGAAGTCTTCAACTTCACATACTTCACATGAACATGTCACTGCACACAGATCCATCCGTTACACTCCTCATATGACTGACTGCACAAGAGGGGTTTAGGGTCAGATCGACTCTAATCCTGTGTAGCACGTGAGTCGAAATGATTCCAGGAAAGTAAGAGAATTTTAAGGTAAACAGTGCCAATCCCAATCCAGATTGCCCAATCCCTTGCTCGACTCTGAGATACCGCACACAAATACGTACACATCCACTCATGAAGCTCAATCCCTTAAACCCTTCAGGCTCTTCGGAGTTAGCCCACAATTCATGCAACAGAGTACAAAACATCCTACTCCCAACACATGCTGAGGCACAAAGTTGTGGAGGGGGTTGTTGAGAGGGGTGGGCACAAGATTACGTAGTGGTGGTGGTGGTGGCGGTTCCAAATTAATGGGAATGGGTGTAAGGGTGTAGGCTGAGGATAACGTGGAGATTGGAGGTAGAGGATGAGATGGAGGGACAAAGTAGGAAATATGTAATTTTTGTGAACTAAAACAATTCACAAGTACCCCTAAATTAAAGGTGTAAATCGGTTCATAAACAAGTTATCGGATTGGATCGATTTGGTCAATTAATTTTGTTCATAAATAGTTCTTACATGGTTTCTTACGACCAATGAGTGGTTTAATTCTAACATGAGAGGGAATTTACGTTGGATAAATTATAAAGTAACAACCTAAAAACATAGTGTAATTGGCATTTGAAATCACGAGAGTGGGAACTTGGGAAAAGTACTCAACCATTCACTTCTAGAGGGAAAGATTCTCTACCAGTTTAAAAGTTAGTAGTAAATATTATAAATGTAGTTAGCTAATTAACTCATTTTACTTGGTTTCTTCTTGCTTTTATTTAATTAGTTTTTATCGTTTAACCAATGGTTTAACGGTTGTATTAAACTGTAATCGAACCATTTAATAATATATAAAACTTAAATCATCTGTTTGGTTCGGCTTGGTTTTTTATCGACCTCGGTTTCGATTTAGAATTGGTCAAGGTTCTAAATTTCGGTTTCCGTCCGAAATATTTCGAAAATTGGCTGGTCCGAAATGAAACTAGGACTTGAAATGGGAAGTACCAAATTTCAGTCCCAAATTTCAGTTTCGATCCATATTTCGGTTGAAATCACTTTATCGGTGCCAATTTCGGTCAAAAATTGTCGAAACTTGGAGAATTTTGACTTCTACAGGCCAGAGTAATACAAGACAGGGAATTATGGACCGAAATTTAAATAAATGTTTATGACTAATATAATTTAAGTAAATATTTATTAACTTTAATAAATATTTATTTAATATATTATTCATAAATAAGTAAACAACTTTAATTTGAATCCAATAATAATAGTTTAAAATTCAAACTCCAACAGAATAAAAAATTGATTTTTCAGTTCAATAAAAAAAAACTGGATTTTTAATCGCGAGACGATTTTCAACTTTTATATGCTAGCTATTTTTTTTCAATCTAAAAATTTCATAAATCTTATTAGAGTAAAACATTATTAAAAATTAAGAGTCCGTTAAAATAATCTTTTGTTTTGATGTTTAAAAAATTATTTACATTCAAATGACTTTAAAGTTTAAACAATATTCTTCTGAACAAGGTTTGATCGAAACGTAACTCTTTCAATATAATTCGGATATAAGCATCTCGAATTTGTTGCAAAACTGATTATGCTAGTTTTCCAACAACTCTGACATTGCTTGAATTCGAGTTATATTGAAGTAGTTATGCTTCGGTCAAATCTTGTTCGAAATATGCAACTTTAAAATCATCTGAATGGAATTATTTTTTGGACATCAAAACAAAATATTATTTTGACAGACTTTTAGTTTTTAATAATGTTTTACTCTAATAAGATTTATGAAATTTTTAGATCAAAAAAAATAACTAGTTTTTGAAAGTTAAAAATCACCCAGCGATTGAAAATCCAGTTTTTATTATTGAATTGAAAAGTTGCCTTTTTATTCAATTGGAATTGAAATTTTAAACTATTTTTATTAGATTCAAATAAGGGATTTTTGCTTATTTATAAATAATATCTTAAGTAAATGAATTATCAAAGTTAATAAACATTTATTTTTTATTTAGGTTTTATCCATTTCCACTGAAATTTCACTACCCTTTTTTCCTTCGAAATTACATTTAAAAAAAAACAAAAAACTAGATTTTAGTTAGGTTTCGACCATTTCTGTTGAAATTTCAGTTTTCGAAAACTGAAATTTTGCACCTTGGAATTGGTATGGCACAAGATTGGATATCTCAAATGTAATTTGTCAAGTATATAGAAAAAGGTTAAAAAGAAAAAGGAATGTTACATTGGGAGATGACCAACGACGATTTATGGAGGGAAACAGTATTTTTCAAATCAACTTTGGAGGGCTTACGAAATTCAGGCCCTTCTGACACTGTGCTTGCATTTATTCTTTCTTTTGGCGGCCCGCGAGTTCTTTTATTTCTCTCTCTCTCTCTCTCCTTCTTTCGATTCCATCAGTCCTATTTTCCCGACCATTGCCCTGAAAACACTGTTTAGGGCAAGATTGGTGCAAGCACGAGGCGCGGTCTCATATTCTGATCCAGATTTGGTTATCTGATCAAGTTACTCTTTCTTATTTGCGATTCTGGTAGCTTTTTCCAATGTTGAGGTATAGCTCTGTTGGTTTATTAATTTCCTTTGGTTTTGGTTTGATCTCACGAAAATGGATTCTCAACCTAGGAATTATTTTTGTTACTCTTCGTCACTTCGAGATGTTAAGAAATGCTCATGAAAGTCCCCCTCTTTTTTTTTTTTTTTTTTTTTTTTTTTCTGGTGAGGCAACTGTCAGAACCGGTTGTCTTCTTGTCCTATTTGTTTATTGTGAAGATTGATACTTGTGATGAGTTCATTCAAACACAAGAGTTTGGCCAGTTAGAGATTAAGATATTCTGCATAAAATATGCTAGGAATGTAAGGAAGATGTAAAATACAGTATCTTCTGAATGAAATGAGGAAACATTTAATAGGGATTACTTAGCAGATTCGACAAGTTGTAGCCCGAAGGTAACGGAATTACATTTTCACAGAGAAATGGAGGAAACTGTCCATGGCAGGAGATGCAGCTTAGATTCTTGTTGCTTTGTATGAGTAGGGTCACTTTCTAGTAGTATTATGGTGTGAAGTTGCTTATAGGGCGAATTTGGAAACGGTCCGTGGGAGATTCAACGTTTATAGGGATTAAGCCGGGCGATGGGAAGGAATTGACGGAACAAAAGAGAATCGTTTCAGCGCGCTAATTAGTGTTTCTTTGTCCTCCGTCCCTTGATCGACTGATCGTTTAGTCCCCTTCCCCTTGCTGCAACTGTCTTTCTCTCTTCAATTCTTACTCAATATTTTCTCCCTCAAATCCCTGCAGACGCCCTAACCACATCCCAACCCGACCCTTCTCTGCAACTACACCCTACTCTCTCTCTCTCTCTCTCTCGGTGTGTATTTCTCTCTTGAACCTCTGCAAGCCTATCTCTCCCAGCCCAATCCATTTCTGCAACTATAGCCCAGGCAAGGCGCCAATAGGTAGGTTTCTTGCTTAATTTTTTTTTCCTGCAATCTCCAATTTCAGTCATGAGTTTAGAATGTGCTCTGCATTAATAGGTTTCTTTGATCTCTTTGTCTCTCCTTGAGAAAGCTGTTACCAAACATGATTCATATTTGAAAAGTCCCTCCAGGCAAACAGAATTGTTTTAGAGTGCTCCGCACATGGAACCATTCCTGTGAACATAATCATTTCCAAAATGTGTCGTAAAAGATTAGCTTTTTTTCTTTCTGCTGTTGTTACTGTAACTGCCATAGTTGGTTAATGTTACGTTCTTGCAATGGTTACAGGAAACTAATTGTGAGCGTACAAGGAGAATGAAGTTTTAGATTACAAGTATGGCAAAGGTTGCAGTTTCTGGTTCTTTGTCTTCTAAGTCCCTTTCTTTCGACAGAGATGCTTCAAAGCTTCCACCTGATGCTACAATGAAAAGGAAAACACCCTCGGAATTGAGAGTAAATTTTTAAACCCCTGTTCTCTTTCCTGCATTTTATTTTCTAGACCTGGCCTATGGTCTCTGGCATGTATTATCTATCGTTTAAGGTTGTACATGTACACATGCATCACTCTTTCGATAGAATACCTATTCTCTCTCTCTCTCTCTCTCTCTATTGGGGTGAGGGGTGTTGGTGACTTGGAAGGGAGTTGGTTTCATGTGTGCAGCTTGCAAGTATGATTCAGTATCCATTTAAAAATGTATTATTTTATGAATGATTATTTAAGTGGTATAGTAGCGTATGCTTATAATTCCCGTAATTGTACTCTGTGGAAGTTATTATGCCATCATTTAATCTGATTGATTTTTCATTCTTATTATCAAGCTATTCATGCATGCATATTATAGATAGATAGATATATGATTGATAACTCAAAACAGGCACTCTAGTACATGACATCTTATTTGATGTTTGTGAACTCTTGGTGCCCAACTACCGATGCTTTCCTAACAAGTCTTTTCCGTTATTTATTTTAGCCTTCACTTGAATATGATCTCCTTATTTTTCATGGATCTTCTCAGTTTTCCTTTGTTACTTTTTGCATGAAAATTTCCATCTATGCTGACAGTAAATGGCCAAACTGGATATGGGACATTTTTAAAATCTTGAACAGTAAACAAGCTGATAGTATTATCCATATAATTTGTTATTTTATTTGAGAAGTTTAAATTAGCAGTTGCAATGGGTTCCTGTCAGGTTTGGTTGGCCTGGTGGTAAAAGCTACAAATATATTGTTAGAAAATTGGCCAACCGATTCTAATTTTTATTACTTATTTCTTGTCAATGAAAATTTGTGGTTAACAGATGAATATGATCTGTTTGACTGTTGTTTTTTCTTCTTCTGAAAACCGTTGGTCTCTCATCCAATAGTGTGCTTAATATGAACTGTGTTGGCCCATAAATCTTACCACTATTTTGCCAATTAACATTAATTTATCTGACAATTTTTGTATCATTTACCAATTTTTTTGTCGCATCAGATGGACATTTACAAGAAGCTTTGACTAAACAAGGATAATATAGTGAATTTTCTGGTCATACTTTTGTTTAATATTGGTTCAGTAACTTGAAGCCCGACTGAAAGGTTTCTTTCTTGCATTTGTTTTGATCCACTTCCAGTGTGAATTGATAGTAACAAATGGAATCTAATTCTGTGGAGTATTCGGAGAGAGATCTAATCATCTAAAATTTTCAGATAAGGTGTTTAGGGACATTGAGTGCAGTGATGCTTTTCTTTTTTTAAGTTTATAAATGCTAAGATTTTTTTTCTTAAATTTTATTTGCAAGAGGGACCAGAACAGTGCTTTTGCTTTTCCAGTTTTGTAACTTAGTCTTGCCACATATTCAATTACTAATAGACATTGGGAGGAGTTTTTCTCATGGTTCTTTCACGTGTCTATATACTACAGGGTGAGCAGTTAAAGCGAAGGAGTTGCACAGAGCATGTAGTTGAATTTGTGGATCCTTTGCTTGCTCATGAAAGGTAAGATATTAAACTTGCTCTAATTATCACTCTTTTATAGTTAGTTTACATATTATTGAGGTGCTAGAATCTGTGCTTGCAGGAATAGTAATAAGACAGTTTGTGGGCTCAGGAAAACAGACTCATCAAAGATCCCAAGATACATTGATACGCGTGTTAATGAAGTATTTCCTGTCAGAAAGTCTAGTGACAGATTCAGAGTACTTTATGGAAAAGAAAAAGCTAAGGTCTGCTTGGGTCATTGCAGTTATGTCATATCTGGTTTTTAATTGCAAATTGCGATTATCCAGTCGATAATGAGTTTCAATGAAACTAGATATATCTCATTGCCTGCAGGATAATTTTTCAAGTGGGGGAACTAACAGGTTGGAGAAGCCTGTTCTTAATTCAAATTTGGCTTCTACTAGCCAACCGCAACTTCCGTGGTATTTCTTTTTTGATCCATAGTGCTGATAATATTGAGATTGATACTTATTGTTCTAATTCATTTCCCCCTCAACCATGACAGCTCCACCAGTTGTGAAGCTTCAGGTGAATCTGCTAGGGATAGCATGGCTCAAGCCCATCAGGCGATTGAAAAACATAGTCAAAACACATTTCGCAGTGTTGCAGAACTTTCTTTTGGCAATGAAAGGTTATCTGGCCTGGTCAATGTTGATATGGTAATTTCCCTTCCACCGAAACTTAAGAGTGTTAAAGGGTACGGTTTCGGGTTTACGGTTCGGTTCGGTGCATGAAGGAGTAAATCAAAACTGAACCGTTCAATAAACGGTTAGAAAATCCTTACCAAAATCGATTAGTAAACCATTTCGATTTACTGTTTAAATGGTTTTAGTTGTGGTTTTAAATGATTCTTGGACTTACGGTTTAAATAGTTTTATGCTCAAATGCCAAAGATTAGGGTCTCTTACACTCTTAGCCCTAGGGTAATGGGTAAATGCCTAAATAGGTTTAAGGTAATCGGTTTTAAAAACGGTTTGGTTAAACGGTGTTAATCGAGTTTGCACCGTTGGTTAAACAGTTTAAAATTGAACCGAACCATTTATGTAAACGTTGTCAAATTGCAAAGCAAAGCCAAACTGTTTAATAAATAGTTTGTCGGTTACAATATAAACGGTTCGGTTCGGTTCCGGTTCATGGTTCGGTTTCATTTTTGACACCCTTACCGATACATTCTCTTCAATGGACAGTTAATTATTATTTCTATTTAGATAATTGTATTTTAGTACTATTTGTAGGATAAAGCATTGAAAGGACTGCTTTCTCGTGAACCCTCGGCTGTTTCACGTCCAACTGATGATTCTAATGAAAAGCTTGGTGATGTTACCTCTATCCATTCTCGGACTTTTGTTTCTGAATTTCACATTCCTGGTCAAAAGGCTCCTCTTGATTTTACATTGAAAACTTCAATGCGGTTGGTCTCCTCTTCTTCGGTCAATTGGTGAGTGGATTGAACATCAGCAGTACGGTTTACTTTTACTTCTAGTGTAAACTGTTTTTCATAATTTGTGGTTTACATTGCTTTCGTTGCTTGAAAGGTTGAAAAGACTTTTAACTATAGCAATTTATTCAGGCAGGCTGCACAGATATGCACCTTGTTTCTTATGTGTAAATGTGTGTTGATATACATTGTTGTGGCCCTTGCATAATAACTCAAGCTTTTAGGATAAGCAGTTGTAACATGGTGTTAGAGCTAGGAGGTTTGGTGTTCAATCTTGCTAAGTGCAAGGGGTTTGTATTGTGTATTGTTGTGCCCCTTCGGTGCCACGAGTGGCAGGGATTGTGTTATGTGTTGTGCCTCCTTGGTGCCATGAGATGGCACCATGTGATGGTGTCATGCGCAGAGCCTTGTGTGGTCTGATGGCGGGGATTGTGTTTTGTGTTGTGCCTCCTTGGTGCCATGAGATGGCACCATGTGATGGTGTCATGCGCAGAGCCTTTGTGTGGTTTTGCATGTGCGGGGGGTGTTGATGTATGTTGATAAACATTGTTGTGGCCCTTATTTAATAATTCGAGCTTTTAGGATAAGCAGTTGTGACATTGTTCTCAAGGTGCATTTTAGGCATCTCTTTCACTTGGTGTCCACCACAAAGTTGTGTGCCTTTATTTTCTATAGAATTAAGCTTTGTTATTATTTTCTTATAGGTGATGTACTTGTTACTGATTACTTGTTTTGTAAGTTTTGTGATCTTTTTATCACACTTTTTTTTTGTGATTTATGTGTATCATATAATATTTCTTATTGCTTTAGTTTTCGTTATATAGTAATTTATTTAAAGTTTTTTTTCCCTTTATTTAGTTGCGTGTCCCTTACTGTGTGCCTTTCACTTTAGGCCATAGTTCGAGTTGCCGGTCAAAACCAGTATGTCTCGGTTTTAACTAAGGTTAAAACCAAAAACCAGGTGCAATACTAAAAAGTACCAGGATTTGATCGAAACTTGGTTTAACTCGACAAGTTTCGACTTGGACTAGGTTTCGGTCGAAACCTGGTTTGGACCACTTTTTGTTCACCCTCTTATATAAAATGCAAGGTTTCAATCGAAACTTGTCTATTTTCGACAGGTTTCGACCGAAAGCATAAGTTTCAACTCCAAAGTCAGGAACAGTACACTGGAACAACACTTATTAGGCAGTACTTATTTATGCGTAATATCATTTAAGTAAATGTTTTTACTTAAAATGTTATTCATAAATAAACAAACACCCTTTATTTGAATCCAATAAAAATAGTCTAAAATTCAAATTCCAAACGGATAAAAAGCCAATCTCTAGTTTAAAAAAAAAACCTCATTTTTGGTTGCGTGATCGATTTTCAATTTTCAAATGCTAGGGCTTTTCTACAATTTAAAAATTTCATTAATCTTATTATAATAAAACACCACTAAAATCAGAAGAACGCCAAAATAATATTTTGTTTTGATGCCCAAAAAATTATTTTCATTCAGACGACTTCAAAAAGCTTTCGCGTACTTCAAACAAGGTGTATTGGATTGTAAATCCTTCATTATAACTCGGATTCAAGCAATTTCGAATTTGTTGGAAAGCTGATTATGCTAGCTTTGCAATAAATCCCAGATTGCTTGAATCTAAGTTATATTGAAGGAGTTATGCTCCGGTCAAATCTTGTTTGAAGTACACGAATGCTATTTAAAATCTCCCTGGATTGACATAATTTTTTGGGCATTAAAATAAGAGATTATTTTGATGCACTCTTGGTTTTTAGTTATGCTTTGTTATAATAAGAGTTATGAAATTTTTAGATTTGGGAAAAAGCCTAACATTTGGAAGTTGAAAAGAGCCCCCCGCATCCAAAAATCCAGTTTTTGCACTTGAACTGGAAAGTTGACTTCTTATCTTTTTGAAATTTGAATTTTAGACTATTTTTATGAGATATAAATAGGGGGTGTTTGCTTATTTATGAATAATATCTTTAGTAAATAAAATATAAAATTAAAGAAAATTTATTTAGTCATAAATAGGTGTTGCTTACTTAACTCTGATACAATCTCAGGTCTCTTCGCACACTAGCAAACTGGGGTCCACGCCATATAATATCATTTTGGATTTTGTTTTAAACTAATGTGGGAAATATGTGTAAAAAGGTTGAAATATGATACACAAACAAAAAAAAAGAACACTTATCTGCCTCGAAACCGAGGTTTGAGTTGACATGTGAGAAATCCCAGGGTTCGGAGTTCAAAACCCAAAATAACTTGGTTTCGAGGCTGGTCAAAACTGGCCTCAAAACTGGCACCTTGAACCCTGCTTCAAGAAATAAGAGGCATCAGCCCCTTGTCTGAACCACAGAAATTTCATTTCACCCATGTATGGCTAAATATGATTGTGGTCTACACAAGTGTATGTACTAGTAGATTGTGTAAGGCAGAAGTTAAAATGGTTCCTGTAGGGTGTTGAGTATTTATGAGTGTCAATTTCATAATGGACACTTTTAGGTGTTGTTTGGTGTTGAATTTCACCTTCACTTTTCTTTCCAAGAAGTGGAATTTTTTGCAAGAAAATGGCATTATCTACCTGTAAGTTACTATGGTCTCTTTGTGAATTTGGTGAAATCTGTTCCTATCCTAGGAGGTTCATTTGTAGGAAAAAGTATGAACCAAAAATTTGTGAAGAGATTTGATGTAGGGCAGCCTAGGGTCTTGGTCTCCTACATTTACGGCTAGCTAGAGGTTGGGTATCTAATGTTTAGCTAGTTAGGATAGATGGCAGCAGCATACATGTCTTGCAATTAGAGTGTTTAGAGCTGAATTTTATTAACCAATATCAATATATACCTAACAGTAGCTCACCTACTCAGCAATGATCAAATAAGGCAACATAAAATTCAGTAGTATAGGCAACATATGTCAAGTTATTATGCAGGGAATTATAGTTTTCTTAAAATAATAACAGCCAAAATTTTAATGCATAAGATTCTAACTTCTATGTAAATCAGTAGCATTTCAATGAAAGGACATTGTATACTAACCAATTTAATGCCATAATAGATGAACCAGGTCCTTACTAACTGTGGACACTCAGTCGGAGAGTTGCTGTCCAACAGTGGCAGAAAAATAAAAAACAGGAGTGGAAACAAACAGCAGTAGCAAAAAACAGGAATGGAAATATACAACTGATTCTTATTGTCTAACAATGACAAAAGTAATAAAAAAATACTAAAAAAAAGACTGATTGCTACTTAGTACCGAAATACAGCAAACAGAAAATTTTAACAATGTATTGAAAGGAAGGAATAACAGTGAGAAGCACAATTCATATTCAGAAAGAGGCAGAATATAAAACCACTAATTTTGAGGACTGCAGGGTTGTTTCAGAGTTTCAGAAATACGAAAGTACAAAAAATAAAAGAAGAAAAGGGGTCGGGAAATCAGAAATAGCACAGAGGAGAGAAAAGAGAAGAACTTGAGAGGGGGAGAGAGAGAGAGAGAGAGAAGAGAGACTTACAGCAGTGAGAGAGAATTTTCCATTTTCTTCATTCATATTGCATCTATTGCATAAGTTCAGCCAAAAAAAAAGAGGCCTACATAGGTGAAAACATGAAGGGGTTGGAACTGCTTAGGAAGTTACCAAAAAAAAAGAAAAAAACTGAACAGGGAGGGAACTGTTCACATGAACAGTGAATTAGGGGGAGGGAGGTGTTTATATTACAATAAAAAAAGAGAACTGAAACTGAAAGAAAAAAAACAGAAACTGAAATAATAGACATAACTATAATAACTGAAATAACAGAAAAAAAAAATAAAAAAAGCTGCTGATCTGCTGTTGCTGCTGCTCCAAGCTGAAAAAACTGCCGGGATGTCCTCATCAAAATTTGTATCTTGATTTTTTTTTAAATCTTAAAATTGTTGCAAATTTAAATGTGTAACAGGACAAAATTTTAGTTAGCTCCTGGTTTTTACCATTTAAAAAAAAGAAAAATGGTAAAATAAATAGAATAACTATTTATAAATGATGATGAATTGTTTTGTGGAGATACATAACTGCATTATACATATTGGTATGGATGGATTGATTTAGAACAGTTAAGAATTTTCTTTCTTTTGTTTCCTCATTTGCCATCATGATTTTTCAATTTTTAAACTTTTGTGTCTATGATATGATGGTATGTTCTTCTGCATGGTTGAGGCAGTGAACTCATTTATTTGTGGTCATACAATTTAGTTATCAAAAAGTTGTTGAAGGTTTCAATTTGATAATTTAGGGTAGCCTATTTTATGAGATAGAAAATGTCCATAATTTGCACAATTGAACTTTATGGTTAAACATGGACATTGTGTATAATTAAAGATTAAGATTTTTTTCCCTTAATTTCCTTTCCAGTCGATGAATGAGATGCCTTTCCCCCCTATAGTTTAGAGCTCTAGATGATTTGGGATTCCTTTTTTAGAAGGTTAGTCATATAAGTCATTTCTATATAACTTTTTTTCCATTTTCCAGCAAATAGTTTAGTGTTTTTTTTATATTTTATTTTTATTTTTTTTATAATCTTGAGTCTTGTTTAGTTTTGTAAAATTGCTAATTTCAAAGGAAAGAGTAATTTTAGGTAACAACAGTATTGCTTTTGCTTTGTCCTCTTGGTTAGAAGTTTACTCTAGTGGGACATGGTAAGGAATTCTATACAGTAATTATATTTAAAACTATTTACTTCTTTTCTCTTGAGCAATGATGTATTAGTGAAGCTTTGTTTTCCTGTATTTGTTCTATAATAATTTCCTCCTATATGGTTGCATGATTAGATGTTCCTATGACTCCTTTTATTACTCCTGATTTAATTGGTGTCACCCTACATTCCATCTGTTTCTTACATAGTTGTCAAGGCATCGCCTAGGCGTCCAGATGCACTGGTGGGGCCTTGATCACCTAGGCAGGTGCCCTGGTTGCCTTTGGCGTCCGTCAGGCTTCCAACGCCTTGGTTCACCTTGGTGCCTGGACAACTATGGTTTCTTATTCTTACTTATCTTTTCTGTTTGCTTTTTATCATATATTTTTATTGACTCTTTGATCTCATCCATTGATCCGTTAATCATCCTATGCACTTGAGACTTCCCTGACCTTGATCCATGAAAATTTTCTTTAACCCTACCAACATTTTTTTAAATTTAAACATCTTTATCCCTAACCTGGGGAAAAATAGTGACTTTCATTAATCTAGATTATGCCCCAGCCCTTGTTTTCAATGTCTTTGGGAGCTTATTTATCACCTTAATCTATCTAATATCATAGCCCACTAAACTACCCGAATATGCATTTAAATTCTGGCAATAAATATCAAAATCTGAACTCCATGAAAAATCTCGTTGTAAACCTTTAGATTACATTATTTGACTTCTGAATTAATTTGAGAGGGTTTCACCGGTTGTCCAGCTGAAATGATCCTCTGGGTGCATGTCATCTTTTTTTTTTCTTACTTTTGTTCCTTCTCTTAGGGGGAATGAACGGGGAAATTCATTCAAATTTATGATTTATGGTGAACACTATGGGACATTATTGATTGGTCTGCTGTCTTTCGTCCTTCCATCTTGTCTTGGAGTGGCAGGGGATGTTGTTGAGAAAGTGCATTGATTGGTGGGTTACTATGTGATTGAGGGAGGCCTTTTTTTTGGTATCAAAAACACTGTATGAAACATATTTAAACTTCTCATGTGTCTAAGAAATATCAATGTAATGGGCAACTCTTTGCTGTCCAAATCCTCTTTCGACGCACTTGTGTTTGCAACTGTTGAACAATAATGATGGGAGTTGGATCCTCACATAATTGTGGCTATATTTTAAGTTAGCTGCTATAATTAATGTTTGTGATGTTATTGTCTTGCTAATGTTAGGTGGTGATGCAGTTAACCTATTTATCACATATTATTTTGCAATTTTTTAGGTGTCATAGGTTAGCCGTGAACAGTACTTGCAGCACTATGCCCCAATTCGTTTCCCAAGTGGGTGGTTCTAGGGATCAAAATGTGTCTCACTTGTTAGGTCCTACTTCCACATCTGAGGTCATGTATTCAAAAGCTTTATGTTCATGGGTTTATCCTCAGTCTTCTCTACCTCTTTCTGTCATATCAGCATTGACCTTGGCTGCTGCTCAGGGAGGTTTGTTATCTGACCCATTCAGTAATATTGTAAAACTTATGTTTTTCCAGGTCAGTTATTAATTTTGTTCTACTGACTGGTTTTCTTTTTGAGCAGATACTGATTTCTTATTAAAAAGACAGCTTGCCTGGGAGGATTCATTTCGGAATCTTTATTACATGCTTAGAAAAAACATTTGTGACATTTTCTATGGTATTAACTTAACTCACTGCTTCACAATTTTCTTTGCCAAACCTTAAAAAACAGGCGTAGTTACTCTATATGGGATTTCTGGATACTATTGTGTTCTCTAAGGCATTATAAATCTGTCTGTGAATTGCATTAGCACATTTTTAGTACTTTATGAGATCCGATTGCTAAATTGTGCAAGTGATACAGTGTGCAATTTCATGTCAATCCTTACTACTTGACAACCAATGGTCAACTTTCACCAAGTGGTGGAAGATGATGTTGTGTGAGTTGATCAAGTGGCAAAGTTGGGTTCATGAAACATCATGGATCAACAAGTACAGCTCAAAGTCTCATGATACACGGAGTCACAATCTCATAATTCTACTTTAGCCTTTAAAAACCTAATTATCATTTTGTATAGATGCCTCAATCTTGGTCCGTCAAATAGCATATTCTATGTTTTTAAATGTTCCTAAACAAGTAGTTAAGCTCAGCTTATAATTTTTAAACTTTCTATTTTGTTTAGAGTCAGGTCAGGAGTTCTATAGTAGTTAGGACAAAATGACCCCCCCAACCCCCTCCCCCCCCAACGTTCCCTGCACTTGCAGTGACAAAATGATGAAGTAAATGTTGGGCAAACATGGGTGTTGTGATTGTTTTATGACATGCCTTCACATCATCGAAGAACATTTAACCCTGCCAACATCTTTAATGAAATTTGAATATGTGGGTAATGAAGGCAAGTTTGGAGTTCACGTTCAAAATATGCCAAAAAATTTGAGTACCATCGATTTTCTTAACTTGGATGGAATAGTGATTGCAATGGTTCTCCTCACATCATCAGAATGTTTTTCTTCTTCCCATGACCTAACCGATCCGCTGGTTAAAGACTTGTTGGGTTACTTCCAGTACCAAAACCAATCCCATTGGGCCGAAAAATAAACCAATGGGATTGACTATGACAAAATGAAATTTTGTCTGGATTTCAGCGGGGCATTATCCTGTCATATTTTTTTTTTATAATTGTAGCCAGGTACAGGAGAGGAAGACAGGAACATCTGTCCTTCTTCCGTGACCTGTTTAGAGAAATGACAAAACTGATTGGTCAAAATAAACATTCCATTTGCTTGCAAATGCATCCATCCAGGTTCTCTTTGACAAAAATAATTGGGTTGCTTGCATCGGCAGAGCTCTTGTTGATTAAAATATAACCTGGCTTCTCTAAAAGGTCATTGGGGAAGATGAACTAGGTGGAAATCAACTCCTTATCTCGTTCCTTCTCTTGCTTGACACTTTTTAATAGAAGACGATCTTTGGATTTTGTGCTTTGGTATTTGTATATTGCTGTTAGATCCTTAGAATGCTATTAATTAATTTAGATAAGAAACTTTATATCTAGAAGACGATCTTTGGATTTTATGTTATGGTATCTGTGGCCTTTGGGTTTTGGTCTTTGTATATTACCATTAATATTTAGACTGCCATTAATTAGATTAGGGTGAAACAGACGAGAGCTGCATCTCTAATTAGGAGTTCTGAAACAGACAAAAGATCCTGAAACTATGGGTTGGTCTGTGGAGTCTGGCAACCAAGTCCGCACAAGGAGCTTGGAACAAAAACTGCAACTGCCTTGCATAAAAGGGGGTCCCAGTGCACGAGACTCCTGCTATTGCAGGGTCTGAGGAGGGTAGAACATACACAGCCTTACCCCCACAACGTGGAGAGGCTGTTTCTGTGTTTCAAACTCGTGACCACTAGGTTGTAATAGACAACCTTACATAAAGATTCAAAGGTTCGGTGCGCTGCCAACACAGAGAAAGTCCCCTTGTGACAAGGTATTATGTATTGGTTAGAATGCCCGACTTTTGGTATTAATGGTACTTTGTACCTTAGTGATGGTTATAACTTTGTAATTTCTGCACATATGAAAATATCTTCACATATTTTACCTTTGTGCCTGACTGTTCAGGGCATTTATAAACCATTCCTTATCGTGCAAGTAGTAATAGCCCATAGGCAGATTCATATGTCGGCAATGAGATGATGGCTTTGATGCACTTGTGCTCTATGTTATCAATCTTCTGTATCAGACATGAAAGTTCTTAAGCAAGAACAGATAGATCAGACCATATACAGTAGAGAAGAAAGTAGAGGAACAGAAACAGGAGAGAGAGATATGGGGAAAAAATGAGAGAGGGGAGAGAAATAATGAAGTTAATTATCTCCTCCTCACCCCTATCTTTATTTATAATAATAATGCTCACCAAAGAGGGAATTCGACTTAAAGAATTCTAGTCTAAGTCACCATTACAAGAGTTGGAATTAAATAAGGAAAACTCTAATCTAATTAAAGCTGGAAACTAAACAGCACTAAGCTAGGTGTCATCTAGACTACATAATCGAAACTGTAAAACTTAATAGTCCCCCTCAAGCTGGAGCTAGAGCATAAATATTACCAAGACTCAATTTGGAACAATTTTGAAGAAACAAAGCCTTGAACAATGTCTTTGTGAACATGTCACCAAGTTGAGAGTTGGAATTTGTGAATGGAGTCGATATCACATGACGGGTAACAGCATCACTAACAAAATGACAGTCAACTTCTATATACTTGGTATGTTCCTTGAAAATCAAGTTGCTAGTAATATGAATGGTTGCCTGATTATCATAGTATATAGAAATAGGCTGTGTAATTGGAAAGACAAGTTCACCAAGAATAGACTTCATCCACATTAATTTTGCCGTAGTATGAGTCATAGCACAATGTTCAGCCTCGACACTAGATCGAGCAACGATAGTTTGTTTTTGCTACGCCAAGTAATAAGATTGCCGCCAAGAAATGTACAATAGCCAGTAGTAGACCTGCAATCATAATTAGTACCCGCCCAATCAGCATCATAATAACCACAAAGATCAATGCGTTGATTAGGGCGATAGAGCAGCCCTTTACCAGGAGCTCCCTTGAGATACTTTAAAATCTGACAATCAGCATCCCAATGAACCTATATCGGAACCTGCATACTCCAACAGAAAAGGAAATATCAGGTTTAGTAACAATGAGATAAATAAGCTTCCCAACAAGACGTCGATATTGATGGATGTCGGCAAAATCCACATCATCACAAGGTAGAGATCTTAAGGTGAGGGTCCGTAGGAGTATCAACAGGTTTGCAGCCTAGCATACCTGATTTAGTCAGAAGATCAAGAAACTAAAAATCTCCAGAAACAATAATGTCATCCACATATATCATAAGAATAACAACCTTGGAATTGCGACGACGAACAAAGATGAGTGATTTGAATAGCATGGTTTGAACCCATAATCAACTACGAATCTAGTGAACTTGCCAAACCAAGCGCGAGGAGACTGTTTCAGACCATAAATTGCTTTTTGGAGATTACAAATTCTGTGGGCTGCAATCTCCCTGAGCTACGTACTCAGAAGGTTGCTTCATATAGACTTCTTCATGTAAGTCACCATATATAAAAATGCATTCTTAATATCCAACTGGAAAAGAGGCCAGTTCAGATTGACTAAAAGGGATATAAGAACCCGAACATAATTGAGACGAGCAATCCAGGAAAAATTATCAAAGTAATCAACCCCATAGTTCTTGCTAAAGCCTTTGGCAACTAAGCGTGCCTTCAGATATGCAACAGTATCATCAGGGTTATACTTCACTGTGCATACCCAACGACAACGAACCACCTCCTTACCTAGAGGTAAATCAATAAGGGACCAGGTCTGTCTTGAAAAAAAGTGCATCCATCTTGACATTCATAGCCTTTTTCCACTCCGGAAGGGTTAAAGTCTCAGTATGAGATTTAGGAATCTCAGTATGGGATAGGGCATAAGCGAAGGACTAGTGGGGCAATGGGTGATGTGAAGTAGATACATATTGTGCAATAGGATAGGTTACCTGTGGTGGCCGAGTGTAAGAGCATATATCTTTGCGAAGTGCAATAGGAAGATCAGTAGACAAAGGATCCGGTGAGGAGGACGATGAGGGAGGAACAAGTGTTGCTACAGGTGCGTGTGCATGTAACAGTGCTGGTGCAGGTGCGTGTACAGGTACGATACTGGTGCTGGTGCTGGTGCTGGTGTAGGCTCTGGACTACGATTGTACACTGGGAGAGGAGATGGAGTTATTAGTGAATGGAACCAAGGCCGGAAGCGGGTAGTAACATCAGGGATTGTGTTTAACCAAACGAGGAGACAACTTGTCTAGGTCAGGTTGAAGGTCATGGACGAAGCAGGTGCTCCCAAAGGTACGTGGTGGTAAGGAAAACAACAGAGAGGATGGTGAACCAGGGAAATAGGGAACCGATCCTGAAGAACCGATGGAGGCATGCGATCGTTTAGGTAGCAGATGGTTAAGACGACATCACCCCCAAAATAGTGAGGCAAGTGCATATGAAAAAGGAGAGAACGAGCAATCTCCAATAAATGATGGTTCTTATGTTCAATAACTCCATTTAGTTGAGGGGTATAAAAGCAATCAGTTTGGTAAATAATACCATTGGAAGCACAAAAAGAAGTGATAGCAGTTTGAGTGCATTCAAGAGCATTATGAGATCGAAAGGTTTTAATACTAACACCAAATTGATTCTTGATTTCTAAATAAACTTGCTTAAAAATGGATTGGAACTCTGAATGATCCTTTAACAGATATAACCAAGTGGCTTAAGAACAATTGTCCACAAATGTAACAAATTAACTAAAACTAGAACGATTCTTTACTTTAATGGAACCTAAATGTTGGAGTGAACTAAGGAAAAGAGGGCATGACTTTTGGACACATCATGAAAAGGGAAGGATGAGCGGTGATGTTTTCTTAGTTGGCATGCCTCATACTCAAATATTAACAAACTTGCAACTTGGAACCATCTTTAGTAATTTGGAGAGAGACAAATGACCTAAGCGATAATGCCATTGTAGTGGAGAAACACCGGTAGTAGTGAGTGCAGTAGCGGACGAGGGAAAGTTGTTTTGATAGTACAGCTCGTCCTTCTCATGTCCCCCACCAATCGTCGGCTTTGTCTGTAGATCCTGAAATACACAATAGGTAGGGAAAAAGGTGACAGAACAGTAAGAGCTTTTGCCAAAGTACTTAGTGAAAGTAAATTCATGGGCAAGCGAGGGGCATAAAGAACATAGGATAATGATAAAGTAGAAAACATAGAGACATCACCCTTGCCAGAAACTTGGGTAGTAGAACCAGCAACCAAATAAACGTTAGATTGTTGAGTGCAATGATCAAAGGACGAAAACCTTGAGGCCTTACCAATCATCTTAGTAGAAGCACCATAGTCAATGACCCAAGGAGTAGAGACTTGGACGCAAGTAATGCAGTAATACCTGTATGTGCCAATGTAGTAGAGTGGAAGTGAAAGCAGATCCTTTAGTATCCAGTTTATTGAGATGTGTGAGCATGCTATAAAAATCCTCTTTAGACATAGAACAGAGGAGGAGACCCGGAACCCCATTGAGGCTTACCGTGCTTCACCCAACACCTATCAAACATATGATTTTGCTTGCCACAATGAGAGCAGATACTCATACGTTGATCAGAAAAGAAATTACCACCACAACCACGGCCTCTACCAAAACTACCACGACCATGGCCACCATTGGTAGTAAATAATGTGGAATTGTCTTTGGTGGAGGCCCCATTAGACTTGGAGGAAGTGGGTGAGATGATGTGTTGAACACGATAGAAGGCCTTATTTAAAATAGCTATTTAATCACCGGCAATGAGTTAGCTCTTGATATGTTGCAACTGAGCACTGAGACTAGAGAGGAAGGTAGCCACATGAAATTCTATATGCTGAGCTTGTAGAGTAGTATGGTCAGTAGTTAGAGGTTGATGGACACTTAATTCTTTTCAGATATCTTTGAGATACTATATTGTTCTATAATCAACTTGTCGTCCGGTTTACAATTAAAAAGTTGTTCATATAAATTATAAACATGAGACAAGTTAGTATCTTGAGAAAAACTCTATTTCAAGTTTGTCCAAACACCTTTGGCAGTGGTATGGAACATGACAGTAGCAGCAATAGAGGACTCCATGCTATTAAGTAGCCAGACCACGACGGTGGCATTCTCATGGATCCAAGTAGCATAATTTGTATCTTTAGAATCAGGAGGATCATTTGTCAAATAAGCCAGTTATCTTTGGCAGTGATGTAAATCTTCACAGTTTGCATCCAGAGCAGGTAATTGGATGAGCCATTGGAAGTGGACAGAATCCACATTAGTCTTCAAATGACTCATACTATCATACTTGTGTAAATAAGAAACATATGTTAAATGACCGTGGAAACTGGAGGATATGTAGATCTGATAAAAGAGGACTGCTCCAACTCGCAGTTCGATCAGATAACAGGAACTATAGTACTGTTGAAACCTCCTATACCAACAAGGATTCTCGAAAAGGTACCATAGATGGGTGAACAGAAAGCGCAATTAGTAGAACCCAATGGATGGTCTTGAACATTGGTAGAACAGTAGATCTGCTCTAAATTGCAGCAAGTTCAGAAGGCTGTAAAACAATCTGCCGAAGTATCTTTCTCAGACAAGGAGTGTTGAAAAGGTTCATTAATGGCCTGCGGTTGAGAAGAACAGGACTGTGGTCATCATTGATGGTGAAACAATTCTCTTGTTAGCCAGGAATCTCGTTCATACCATTTTTAATCCATATGGGCAGCAGCCAAAAAATTATGAAGAACTTCTACAAGGGAAGGAGGGAAGGAGTTTAAAGGACTCTCAAAATTGGTAATGAAGCTGATGCTGATTATCGCTGTTCTGATACCGTGAAACAGTTCTTAAGGAAGAACAGATCAGACCACATACAGTAGAGAAGAAAGTAGAGGAAAAGAAACAGGAGAAGGAGAGATCGACATCGAGAGAGAGATATGGGAGAAAAACCAAGAGTGAGAGGAGAGAAATAATGAAGTTAATTATCTCCCCCTATCCCTATCTTTATTTATAATAATAATGAATAACCAAAGAGGGAAGTCGACTTAGACAGAATTCTAGTCTAAGTCGACATTACAAAGTTGGAAACTAAACAGCACTAAGCTAGGTGATACCTAGTCAAGGCTAGGTGACACCTAGACTTCAGAATCAAATCCGTAAAACTTAACAAACCACGAATAAATAATCTGTTGAATTGCTGGTGTACAGTGTACTAGACATGGGACAAATGGCTTCAACTTTGTTAGATTTGTAAAATTTTCTCTGCATGTATTCTTGCTTGATTTGTATATACGATCCAAGACATTCATTTTATGTTTTTCCTTGTCAATTCTCTAGTTTGTACTTCACAGTTTGTTGTGATGTTCATTGGTGGCAAATGCTTGGGGGCGAAAAAGCGCCTGTGCAATGCTTATGTCTCCCAATCAACAAGAGGCTTACGGTCGTTGCTGAGAGAGCATGTAAGATATGTTGTTCCTTTCTTTAGAGCATTTTTTTTTCTGGTACAATTATTTGAACTGCGTGTGCTGTTTGAAATATGATTTCTCTTTTCTGTTGCATGTTCCCTTTCCACTGTATGGACCATAACATAGTCTTTTTTAATTGATCGAAAACATTTTATTTGATTTTCAGTTTAATTTACATGAAAATGGTATATGTATTTCATGATGGTTTTATTATCCTAATTTAGATTTTGTTACTTATATTGCTTTGAAACAATTCATTTGTTTTGATAGCTTTGTCTTGTGGTGCAACTAAAATGTAGCTAAGATAATGGTAGGTAGCACTTTATATACTATCGAAGGCTTTGCTTGTTGAGTAGTAAACTTTGTGTTGCAGAGATGCAATCACGAGTGAGTATTAACTAAAGAAGATTAGCTAAATCAAACAATGCGATTAATGAGCTGAGTAACATTTCGAGACTGTACTTATCCGCTTGTATGTCTAAAAAGGGATTTTTTTTTTTTTTTTTTAAATCTGACTTTGCAAAGTGAATAGTGTGAAAAGGTATGGTTTGTTTATTGAAGTGCAACCTAAAAAGGTTTCTACCTTGAGGGTTGACTAGTGAAGAAGGACATAGAGCCTAAATTGCAGATCTTTTCTGCCGGGGTCAAGGTTGTCATGGTGACTAGGCAACCCAAGGCGTTAGAGGGCCACCTGAGTGTTTAGGCGACAAGGCTCCTAGTGTCTTTTTTTTTTTTTTGTGGTGTATCCATTATGTCATCTTTTAGATCTCTTTCCTTTTTTACAATTCTCTAATCCTAATATCGTAATCTTTTTTGTCACTACTTTTAGATCGTATATACCGTATTTATTTGTATATATTATCAAAATACATTATCTTGAACAACGCGTGTTGGGATAAGCTAAAAACTGTGGTGGAACAAAATATCTCTCATTTCCCCTTCAAATAGATTTTTATTTTGAATTTCCAAAGGAATGTTGTTATGTTCCCTTGAACGGCGATTCTCATCAAGCAAACCAGCCTATCCTCTGTATGGGGCTTACGCGGTGGTTGGAATAGAGACACATTTGGTTGTGAATTCCAATGTGGCGGAGCAAAACAAGGTATCGAACCTATGGATCTATTTCCTCTTTTTTATTTGTAATTAATTGGTTAGTCCTTGGATCTAGAAATAATATAGAAATAGAATAAAGATCTCTTTCTCGAATGACGGATGGACACCAAGTAGTTGATATTATACCTCCAGGACCAGAACTTCTTGTTTCAGAGGGTGAATCTATCAACCTTGATCAACCATTCCAATTCGATCGATCCGGAATGGATCGGTTAAACATTCCATTAGGGAGCCCGGTCTTGACTCTTCTGTGTGGTATTCATTCTCGTTCGGCTCTTGGAATCACATCCAGCAATGGTTGGAACAGCTCGCAAAATCCAACTGCCTTTGCCGCATCCGATATCCCTAACCAGAGGCGATCGGCAGTGAGGGTGATTCCGGCGTTTCATCGCCGGCTCATTCGTATGGGAGGTCGGCGTTCCTCGAAAACCTCCACCCACGTCACCGTTCAATATTTCTTGGCCCACTATTGGCCAAACCACCTGCGCGCTGGGCCCAATGTGAGTAGGATCGCTTAGCCATGTTTCATAATTGGAGTGTAGCAATAATATATTTATGCAATTATGCTTATATACTACATCAAGAATCAGCATTTAAGGCATATCAATGCAATATGATATAATTATGCTAGTAATAACTTAATATGAGAAAACCAAAAGATAATGAACAAAGTATAGGATATTAGCATATTTATAATAAAAAGCAATAAACTAAGAGCATAATAGTATATAATTAAGAAGTAGAACTATAAAGCATGCAAATATGTAATTCAGTCAGTATTTATTATATACTATAAGCGTGTCCATCTAATGTTTTGGTAACACCACTCCCCATTCCCATCTCTTCAGCATGCAGATAGGGCCTACCTTTGGCTACTTATCACATTATGTTATATCGTTTAAGCGGACAATTCCATTTCAATACCTGCATTAGCTGTGCCATCCATGCCATGGATTTTAAGGGCCTGAGCAGAGAGGGAAGTAGGGAGGAAAAAGAAAAAGGGGCAAAAAGAAAATTGTTACAAAATCTTAGGATGGCTCGACATCCCAACCAGAAAACCTTGGCTTCGTAAAATGAAAAAATGGGTTGGCCACCAATCCGTCTTTTACAATCTGGAAAATTGGTAAATGAGCAATTATTTTACACACTGCTTACCCAACTTTCAAGAGCATATCCCATCCATGAAATTTTTCCTTGTTGCTTGTACATAGATGGGAACTGTTGTTGAGAGAGAGTTTCTAGCAATTCATAGTTCAAACTACCCTTGCAAGGTTAATTTGAAATGCACAGAACCGAAGAGAGTGAAGGTCTTTACAAGGAGGAGGATTGAAGAATGGTAAACTGTAGAGGGCTACTGTTGCTGCTGCTGCCGGAATAAGCGGATGCCGCCAGCTGCTGGAGTCAAAGGCTGCTGTTTCTCTATCTCAGACTTAAGTTCAGGCTTTTCTTGATGCAGTATTATTCAGCCCATGCGAATGGAAATCAAGATCACATCAAGATCAAGTCACAAGATCTCACAAGATCCTACATAATCTCGCAAGATCTCATAAGATCTCACACAGTTTTGCAAGATCTTGTAAGATTAAATCAGATCTCACAAGATAAAATCAGATCTTGCAAAATCAAATAAAGCATTTGATTGGAAAGATCAATCTTAGAAGGATGTGATGTTGCTGAAGCAATTCGAAAAGATATGATGCTGTTTAGTTTTTATAGTAGGAAGTTATCTCTAATATATTTCAATTCCATTAGTAGTTACTTTCCTAATTAGTTTTCTTCCAAGTTAGTTAATTTCCTTTGTCAATTTCTTTCCATGTTAAGAGCCAATTTGAGCTCTATTTAAAGTGATGTAAGGTTTAGGCCAAAAGATAGATCTGAAGGAATGAAAGAAATTTGGTTCATGCCATGTCTATGAGAGACAGATGAGTGAGAGACTCATGAGGTGAGAGACCTCTGGTGGTGAGAAGCTGCCTAGGCCTTAAGGTGAGATGTCTTAGGTCATATCCCCCTACCTTTCTTCCATCCCTTCTTCCCTCCACCTATTGATTCTTTTCCTTTTCTTGTTATATCAAAAAAAAAAAAAAAAAAAACTCACATACACAAAAAGAGAGAAAGTACTGTCTATGTTTTACTTTTCATCGATCCTATTGTGAGGTTAGTTCCTAATTTGTTGAGTTGGGATTGGTCCTACATTATTTGGTATCAGAGCCAGGTTTTGCCAAGGAATTTAAAAAAGGTGGAGATCAACAACAAAATAAAAAAAAAATACTCACTCTGATATGTGCTCAACTGATTCAAAACTCGTGGTCGAGTTTTTTTTGAGCAGGGGAGAGTTGATGCAGTATTATTCAGCCCATGCGAATGGAAATCAAGATCACATCAAGATCAAGTCACAGGATCTCACAAGATCCTACACAATCTCGCAAGATATAATAAGATTTCACGCAGTCTTGCAAGATCTCGTAAGATTAAATCAGATCTCACAAGATAAAATCAGATCTTGCAAAATCAAATAAATCATTTGATTGGAAAGATCAATCTTAGAAGGATGTGATGTTGTTGAAGCAATCAAGAAAAGATATGATGCTGTTTAGTTTTTATAGTAGGAAGTTATCTCTAATATATTTCAATTCTTTTAGTAGTTACTTTTCTAATTAGTTTTCTTCCAAGTTAGTTAATTTCCTTTGTCAATTCCTTTCCATGTTAAGAGCCAATTTGAGCTCTATTTAAAGTGATGTAAGGCTTAGGCCAAAAGATAAATCTGAAGGAATGAAAGAAATTTGGTTTATGCCATGTCTGTGAGAGACAGATGAATGAGAGACTCATGAGGTGAGAGACCTCTGGTGGTGAGAAGCTGCCTAGGCCTTAAGGTGAGATGTCTTAGGTCATATCCCCCTACCTTTCTTCCATCCCTTCTTCCCTCCACCTATTGATTCTTTTCCTTTTCTTGTTATATATATAAAAAAAAAAAACACACATACACAAAAAGAGAGAAAGTACTGTCCATGTTTTACTTTTCATCGATCCTATTGTGAGGCTAGTTCCTAATTTGTTGAGTTGGGGACTGGTCCTACATCTCATTTGTTTTTCACCTTTTATAGCCACTGATCCAAGTACATCTCAGGTGTGCCCTGAGCTGTATGCAGCATTGCAAGCCCAATAAATGTGTTATAAATGGAATCAATCTATTGTAAAAAAAGATAAAAGAAAAGCGGTCCACCCAGGTAGTAAGGTGCCTTGGGCGACACCTAGGGGCGACACCTAGACAGCCAAGGCGCCTGCCTTTTGAAATAAGTATAAAGCAAACCATCGCTCAGGCCCCAGGAATTGTTTGGACGCCTTGATAACTATGACTTGGATTCACACTAGAAAATGGAAATTGATTTCTCATTGTGGATAATGAACTTAGTGCCGGATTAGTGTTGTTTGTAGTTGTCAAGGGGTTGCCTAGTTGGTGCCCTTGATTGGAGATAATGAACTTGGTGTCATGTCCTTATGAAAATTTTTATCCATAGTTTTCAAGGCAAAGCCTAGGCTTCTAGGTGCCCTCTTGGGTCCAAGGCGATCACACACCTTATTTGATGTAAGAAAGATGACTGCCTCGGTATCAGCTAGGTGTTGCCTTGTTACAGAGTAAGGCTTATGTTGTATCAGTTTTTTGACACTTCACGAGTTTACATTGATTTATGTTTATTTATTTGTTTTTTGATGGATATGCTCACATCTTAACCTAATGTTAGATAATTACTATCATAATTATATCATATTGCACTTATATGACTTCTATGTTGCATATAAGTATAATTATATTAAATTATCATTGCTATATTACATATAATGCATGCCTAGGGCACCCGCCTAAGCACTTAGGCATCCTTTCCATGCCTTGGGTCACCTTGACAACTATAGTTTTATCCACAGACCACCTAATTTTAAGGGCTCAAAGACTCTTGGGCTCCTCTCTGCCTCTCTCTTCACCTTTTTCGACCCATGATATCAAGTACTGTGTAGTATCGTATCGATTGTATTGTATCTGTATCAATAGGTATGGATATGATACATATCGTATCAATATCAAATTTTCAAATGTAAGAGAAGTACATGAAACATAGCCTGGATTTCAGATATTGGTAGGATATTGTATTGGTATTCGTTACCCCTAGATGCGATGTGATACCGATATTTTAAACCTTGCTTCGACCCTGCTTTTCTTCTTCATGTATTTGTTTGGTTTATTATTTATCATGTATGTGGTTTTTGTTTTCCTTTATTTAACTGTTTCTTTATGTTAGGAAAAAGAAATTAACTAACTAACAAACCAGCAATGAAATAGGAGGACTGCGCATACCAGAAAAATAGAGTGTGAGCAGTTCGGTAGGTGGTCCTCCTTGTTATATTTATAGAATTTAGGAAATAACTAATAGCTAGAATCTAGGATTCTACAAGCCAGAGTCTTAGCTGAAAACAGAAAGCAATAAACAATAAAGTAAACTCTTAGTCTAATTAGAAGTTCAAATACTAATAGGAGTCCTAGTCCCACACTATTATGACTAAGTAAGAGTCCTAGTCCCATACTATTTTGACTAAGTCAAATCAGTGTTGGTTACAAATAACTATGGCAATACTGATCATAAAGAAAAACTAAAAATAATAAATAAACTAGCAATATCAAAAATAAATAAAACTAAAACTATTGATTATGCCAACATCCCCCCTCAAGTTGGAGCATGGGGATGTGATTTCTACAGCTTGAAAACAGTGAAGCCCCTCACCAATTTTTCACTTTCGTCTGGAGGTGCGGAAATGACTAAGGTAGCATTGGAAGAAGAACCAACTTACTTAAGTAATTGAATGCGGCGAAGTAGCTGATCAACCTCACGAGATGGAGTGCTTGAAGTTAATGCTGGACGCAGGTGTAGGAGCAAAAATAGGTGCAGATGGTGTTGAAGTTCTAGGCTTCTACTGGGGGGTGGGGGGTGAAATTGTGTCTACTTAAAATTTCCCCCCAAAGCGGACTGTTTATGGTACTGTCACAAGAGCCTTGTAAACATACAAGCGTATGAACAACCACCTCACAACTACTGTGTGGCTAGGCCAACTGGCATGTGCATACCTATCCTGTAAAACCACAACACTTCCACAAACATCCACAGTCACAAGGACACAACTCACAAATTACGTAGTTCACCTCCACATTGTGTGAAGGTTATGTCCATGGAGTAATGCCCTCTTGAGCTTCGTATTTACTCGATACTCTCCTTGTTTAAGTTGCTACAACAACTAAGGTGCCACAACACCTACTTCCACCCTTGATAGTACAAAGGCTTGGGCTACAATCCCTTTCGGACAAGCCCTAACTTGTCAAAGAATGCATTCAACATTTTGATAGAAAATTTACTACACCCTCCCAATAATATAAGCAATGGCCTCTAACAGGACTTTTCACAAACACCTATCCTACTAGGCGTTCCAAGGATGAGAGTCTTGATGAAAACGTTACCTTTGAAGCGTGCTTCAAAGAAAGGAATCAATCTTGCCGCCGATGTGCCACTTACATTGCTCTTGAAGCACCCTTCAAGCCTATAACTTCATTGAGGCATTTTGTCAAACACCCAGGCATTCAAACACCCATTGTGTGTTTTTGCTCACTAGGCACTCCCATAAGGCCTTTTCTCACTTTTACTTGAGCACCTTGAGGCTTCAAACACCTCATAAATGAGTTAGGAATGCTTGATTTAGTGTAGGCCATCGATCTGGAGTTGAGAAAAGCCAATCTGATGGCTGAGATTCAAAAAGAACTAATTATAGTGACATGCAGCATGTCACTATTTAAAGTGGTGACATGCGCCATGTCACCACTGGTTGGCTGGCATATCAGCCGTAGGATCTGTTTAAAAAGGTGGGCGGATTAATGGCCATCAGATCCTTTGATGTGATGAAGTGTGGAGCGGGGAAAATGATGGCCATTCAAATGGCATCTTCTAGAACTAGAGTATATGCTTGTGCTGTACACAATCATCTCTTCATATAGTGAAACCAGTTTCATGACAATAAATTGCGACCGCCAATGATGGAGCTCGCGGGAGCATTTGATGCAACATGGTGTTAGTGCCGAAACAATACGCCATTGGATCAGAATAACTTAAATTAAACTCCATTTTATGCGTTGACCTTGATCTGTTTCATCATGGATTGACCAAAAAGCCCTTGACAAACCTCCAAATGGCTTCTATAACTAGTATTTGAGGGCAAATTGACTCAGAGGCTAATACTTTCAGAGAGCTTTTCTCTCTCTTGGAATTACGTCGAACACATGGTGATATTGTCGACACTTGGTCGATTTTCTGAAAATCCTCCATCACACATGAGGCTACCTTGCGGCTGGGCATGCATAATTGTGGCATGGCTTTGTTGACTCTTGGCTGCTGGCCCTGTTGCTTGCGACAGGTGCTAGCATGCCCTTGCTGCTTGCAGCATGGGCCTTGCTGGCCTTGTTGCTTGTGGAAGGGGCCTTGTGGCTTGTAACTTGTAGCAGGTGTTGGCATGGCCTTGCTGTATGGCCTTGGTTGCTGTGGCGATGCTTGCATGGCCATGTGGTCTTGGCTTCTAGGGCCATGTGGCCTTGGCTTCTAGGGCCATGTGGCTGGGTTTTGCCACCACAGCTGCCACCTCAACTTCTCTCTCTCCTCCTCTCTTCAGTTTCTCTCCTTTCTTCTCTCACCACAACACACCCATAAGCCACATCATCAGTGGGACCCACTTGTCCACGTCACCAGTGGGAGGCAGTGGGGCCCACATACTTTAGCCACCACATCAGTGGGACCCACAAATGGAACCCACACTCTCTCTCCAAGGTTGGTCCATTTGCCAACAATTACAACATTGTCCAACAGGTGTGTTGGTAGGTGCTAAATCAGGATTTGCCGAGTCAACATGAGTTGAGTAAACCAAGGAATCAACCCATTCAGGGCGCCCATGTTTGGCCCAACAAGTACCAACATAATGACTAGTTTTCCCATAGAAGGTGCAATAGTGAGAAGACTTTTCAGTAAAGGAATTAGAGCGACGACCACGTCCTTGGCCATAGCCACGACCCATACCAGAAGGAAAGTTGCGGCCACGGGGCCAACATATAGAGCATATGAATAAGTGGGAGCAGCAAAATTGTTACCTTTAGGAGTAGGAATGAAGCGTTGAAGACAGGAAAAAGTCTCTGGAAGAGTAGGAACCTTTTCCCCTATTAGAAGTTGCGCTTTAACATAATGGTAGTCAGGAATAGTAGTTAGGATGGAGACTAGCCATAAATTTAACAACAAAGAATTCACTGTGTTGTGCCTTCTGTAGTTCAAGATTGGTCGTCAAAGGGTGATGGACTTGTAACTCTTCAATGATGCCCTTGTAATGGCTGTAGTATTCAGTAAGCGTGCGGTCACCTTGTGAAAAGGAAAACAACTGCTCATGTAAATCATAAAGACGTGATATATTCTTTTCTTGACCGTAGGTTTCTTGTAGATCATCCCATTCATCCTTGGCGGTGCTATGGAACATAACATTAGAACCAATAGTAGGATCGGATCAATACTATTTCAAAGCCATTTTTGGAGAATGGAAGATTCACGCATCCATTCATCATGGGCTGCAATATCAGCAGGTGATTTTGAATCAATAGATGGAGTATCTTCAGTGATATATTTTAATTTACCCTGAGAGTGAATGAAAGCTTTGACGGCTTGAGCCCACAATAGGTAATTAAAAACACCATTTAGTTTGTTGGTAGTAGATTGTACTGGAGTATGAGTACCTTGGATTGGTGTAGAAGCAGCCATTGATAGAAAAAAAACCCAGCAAGTGTAGCAATAGAAAAGGCAGTACTAGTGGCAATAGGTAGAAAAAAAGGTAGTAGGTGTAGTAGCAGTATTAGTAGTAGAAATAGCAAAAGGTAGAAGCAAAAGGAAGTAGTAGTAGTTAGTAGAAGTTAAAAAAAATTGCAACAAAAAAATCGATAGCAAAAACTGGAAGTAGATTTGATTGTGGTTGCGGTAGGTAATAAGCAAAAAAAAACCGATAGCATAGAATTAATAAAGCAGTACCTTAATAGTAAAAGCAGTACCTTAATAGTAGTAGCAGCAAAGAATGGTATAAATAGGCAGCATAGGTTGTTGCAACCAATTAGAGGAGATCTTTAAGAGACTCTCAAAACCAGAAAAAAAAAGTTAGTCGATAGGCTCTGATACCATGTTAAGAAAAATAAATTAATTAACCAACAAACCAGCAATGAAATAGAAGTACACATACTAGAAAAATAAAGAGCATAGTTGTCAAGGCGTCGCCTAGGCTAGGCGACGCCTAGGCTAGGCGACGCCTAGGCGTGATTCCAGGGCCTGGGCGCCTTATGAATGTTGCCTGGGCGGTCGCCCAGGCTCTCTGGGCGTCGCCTAGGCGCCGCCTTGGACGCCTTGGGCGCCTAGAATGCCTGGGCGATCGCCTTGGGCCTTATGTGTGTTTTTTTTTTCCTTTTGATCTCTGAATTTGCTTCACAGGATTTATTAGGCTAGACAGGAACAACATTTACCAGACAGTACTTATTTAGGCTAGACAGGAACAACATTTACCAGACAGTATTTATTTATGACTAGACAGGAACCCCCTATTTGAATCCAATAAAAATAATTTAAAATTCAAATTCCAGAAGGATAAAAAGTCAACCCTTCAGTTCAAGAACAAAAATCGTATTTTCGGGTGCGAGAGCAATTTTCAACTTAAAAATGCTAGGCTTTTTTTCAAATATAAAAATTTCATAAATCTTATTATAGTAAAATATCACTAAAAACCAAGAGTGCGCCAAAATAATGTCTTGCTTTGATGCCCAAAAAATAATTTACATTCAGACGACTTTTAGCAGCATTCGCGTACTTCGAACAAGGTTTGACCGGAGTGTAATTCCTTCATTATAACTCGGATTCAAGCAATCTAGGATTTGTTGGAAAGCTGATTATACTAGCTTTGCAATGAATTTGAGATTGCTTGAATCCGAAATATATTAAAGGAGTTACACTCCGGTAAAATTTGTTAGAAATAAGTAAATGTTAGTCATAAATACGTGTTGCCTACTTAACTCAATTATTTGTTTCTTTGTTGTTTTTCTTATATTAATTAAGCTATGTCTTAAATGTTTATTTATGTAGAATGCTGTATATATATATAAACATTAATATAGCATTAATATATTAAAAATATAAAAAAATACACTGGGAACGCCTTGGTCGCCTAGGCGGCGCCTAGGCGCCTAGGCGCCCAGGATGGCCTCAAACGCCTTGGATCGCCTTGTCGCCTTGACAACTATGATAGAGAGTGAGCAGTTCAGTAGGTGCTCCTCCTTGTTATATTTATAGAATTTTAGAAATAATTACTAGCTAGAATCTAGGACTCTACAAGCCACAGTCCTAGCTGAAAACAGAACACAATTAAACAACAAAGTAAACTCCTAGTCTAAATAGAAGTTCAAATACTAATAGGAGTCCTAGTCCCACACTGTTTTGACTAAGTAGGAGTCCTAGTCCCACACTGATTTGACTAAAGTAAATAATGGTATAAATAGGCAGCATAGGTTGCTGCAACAAGTTAGAGGCGATCTTTAAGAGACTCTCAAAACCAGAAAAAAAGAGTTAGTCAATAGGCTTTGATACCATGTAATGGCAAAGATGGTTTCAAACAAAACAAATAAACTAATCCCCTTTGCAAAAGGATCTTAAGGCAATCCAGTTTAAAATCAGAATCATAAAACCATAGAAATTTGTACTTATTTGAAAATCCAGCCGCTAGAATCTCTTGAAACTTATAGAGATTATCCTTGAGAAAAGATCTGAACACTAACTGAAATATGGAGTCGATCAGAGGTGGGCTGAGAGAACTATAGAACCCGCATGGCTGGAATTTTAGTGCTGTTGGAGATGTTCTTCACTTTCAGCAATAAGGATTGATCAGAAAACATGAAAATCTGATATTGCTAGCAGAAAGAAGATGTAGGGAATTGACTAACAGAAGTTTGAAATAATAAAAGAAGCAATTAGCATATTCGGTTGAGTCTCACAACCATGGGAGACTCAACCGGAAAAAATCGATAACTCTTTTTTTTTTTTGGTTTAAATCTTTGCGTCCCTTCTCCCATTCATTTTATTTATAATGTTTAAAAGAATTACAAAAGATAGAAATGATTGATTCTTTAAGGAGAATGTCCAAAAATAAAAAGGAGAAAATCTTTCCTTTATATCTGTTAGGAAAGTTTATAAACAAAAGAAACTTCTAAAACTGGAAATAGGAAAGTTTCCAAACAAAAGGAAACATCTAAAACTGACTCATAAACCAACTTAGGCAACAACATAAAACTAATTTAGGAAATAAATCTAACTTATTGAATTTAGGAAGGAAACAAGACTTCCAAAATTCTGGTGGTACTGCATAAACAGTGTTCACGTGAACAGTAGTGTTGGCTGGACTTTTGTCTTCTCCTTCTTGGCATTTTGTCCTTTTGTTTTGGCCCTGATTGGAGGACCTTTTATTCTTTCTAAAGTGTGCCTGTACTGCATCACCATGTTAGGAAAAAGAAATTAACTAACCAACAAACCAGCAATGAAATAGGAGTGCGCATACCAGAAAAATTGAGAGTGAGCAGTTCAGTAGGTGCTCCTCCTTGTTATATTTATAGAATTTAGGAAATAATTACTAGCTAGAATCTAGGACTCTACAAGCCAGAGTCCTAGCTGAAAACAGAAAACAATAAAAATAAAGTAAACTCCTAGTCTAAATAGAAGTCCCAATACGAATAGGAGTCCTAGTCCCGCACTGTTTTGACTAAGTAGGAGTCCTAGTCCCACACTGTTTTGACTAAGTCAAATCAGTGTTGGTTACAAATAACTATGGCAATACCGACCATAAAGAAAAACTAAAAATAATAAATAAACTAGCAATATTGAAAATAAATAAAACTAGAACTTTGATTATGCCAACACTATACATGCACAATAAGGGAATGAGGTCAAAGAACTTAGAAGCCTGATCTGGGGTTAATGGGTCTAATTGGTTTGTCAGTTGAGAATTGAAAACATTTAGATGAATAAATGGTGATGGGTAAGGGTGTACTCCACATTCAAGACTGTAGTTATCTTAATGTATATCTGTACTATTGAAATGCAGAAGAGCTTGTGTGGAGAGAATGGCAACCAACCAAATGTTTTTTATTTAATGGGTTTAATTAAATGGGTTTGCGTATCATTATCAAGTGCAGCTATATGTCTAGGATTCAGATACACCTTGCAATGAAATCCTAGGGTTAGGATACAGGGACTTGCCTAGTTTGGATGTTCCAACTGGATAGCATGACATGTGCATATCATAGATAAGAAATTATATACAACTTTCAAGTGAGCAAAGTAGGTTTTTTTTTTTTTTTTGGATGAAAAAGTGAGCAAGGTAATTGATATCTTGGTGTGTACATTAAAAATGAAAACATTCTAACAGCAAGGTATGCAATTTTGAACTTGGCTACATGACATTAAGAACAAGAGAGCAATAGATTATGAGAAAAGCTACATTCTGTCATTGTGTATTGATCTCGAACACTTCTAGATATTGACACATGAGAAAGCACCATGAAACTTCAAATTGAACCCACCTAATGTCTGAAACCTTGAACCATAAATTTGAAACCATGTTCCTAAACCTTAAACTATGAAACCTGAAACATAACACCCAATGAAGAACCATGAAACCAGTAACCCCATGAAATCCTATTGAACCACATGTGAACAGGGATTGTTGATAAACCTAGGAAGAAAGCCCCAGACAAGGCAGATCATTTGCTTGAGAGGCCCCATCGAATTTGACAGGCAGCCTATCCTGGTATTCTCCTTAAATAATTTTATAAGGATTGTCACATCTACATAAATCCAAAGCTTAGATTGCCAAATCATCAGTCCATGTGGCCAGGAAACGAGGCATGATGGAAAGGTTTCTTGGTAAAGGAATGATGAAAACCTTTTCCCATATAAAGCTATAAAACTTTGTAGCAGTTCAAAATGATGTTTTTACAACTGTCACGTCAAAACTTTTGTTTATATCATGATAAAGATAAATTTTGTATATTTGATAAAACTTGATTAATTCCCTTTTATCCACTTTACAGTCCACTATGGAATTTATTTGCCACATACATAGTTGTGCCATGTGGAAGGGTGACGTAGCAATTCTGACCATTTGATATATAGGGAATGGTTTGGATTCCTTGTGCCAAATTTCAGAGTCAAATTCAATCATATGCCCTCCCATGTGCTGGCATGCATCCTCTGGTAATTCAAGCATTGGCATGCTACGTGCATCATCTTGGTAGTCCAGGAATTTCAATGTTTTATTATGCCACTTGGACAACTTGGTTTAGGATGAAACTTCATATGTGAGCAGGGGACCTTGGGGTTTACCTATCCACAAAATTTAGCCTCATCTGGCCTGTGGCAGAATGATTTGCTTGTCCATAGATTGCATTGTGGATGGCTGTCCAAAAAAATCACTCCCTACGGTTGACTTGGTTACAGTGCTACGTTAATATAATTTTTTAGTAGTTTCTTGCATATTTCTTAAAGTTTGATTCATTTGATATAGCTGCTATCCTCTTGTTCTTGACTGTATAACTTATCTTCTGTTAGACATACTTGCGTAGGAGTATAAAGTTCAACAAAATATGAATTGGATTAAGTAGATTCTTCCCATGCATGTAGTTTCCTGTTCCAAGTAAGAATTTTTTTTTCTTTTTAAAAAAATTATATATTGTCTTACACATCTGTTTGCTCTACTTTTTATTTTTATTTTTTATGAGTGCCTCTATATCTTTTTTTTAATGATACCTTTCTTCTGTTGATTATGAAAATCAGGATGTTTGTTTTAGCATGCCTCTGTGGCACTCTGAAATGGAACAAGTTAATGCTGAAGACCTAGTTGAGCTTTCTGAGATTGAGAAACACAGCCTGGGCCAGGTTTTATTCTATTCTGAATCCTACAAAATTTTGCAATATGGCACTAGTAGAGGTGGCATGGGTTGCATATTGCAGTTCGATTGCCTTCTCTGATAATTCTGGGACAGGATATCCTGAAGAATCCAACCTCCCTGCTTGACTGCTGTATATGTGGCCCATCCAGGTTTATCAAGGACCTGTCATACTTGTTCACCCAGTGAGACCCTATCATCTAGTTTTGACCCTCATGCTCATTCTAACAATGGAACTTTTCATGGCCATTTGGGCATTCAGAGTTTATTTATTTATTTAATTTTTTTTTGAAGGGGGGGGATTAAACTGTTTCAATCGGATTAGCCAATATTTTAATGTAGAATAACCCTTTTGTGTTATCCATAGAGGCACTGTTGTCTGCTCCCCTTGGATGCATGCAATATTTTTGGGACAACCAGGGTTATGCTCCAAACCTGACCATAGTTGTCAAGGCGTAGCCCAGGCGGCCTTGTGAAGCCTTGGAAAATCAGGCGCCCCGTCAAGTCTCCAAAGCCTTGGTTTGCCTTGGCGCCTTGACAACTATGAACCTGACTTTAGTATTTGTTGTTTGTTATTTATTCATCTCAGTGAGGGATGTATTGTAACATATTGGAAATTGTTCATTCTTAACTTTTTTCTTTCTCATTTAATGCAGATACGTCGCCAGGTTTCCATGTCTGACATGGATAATAGTCCTCAGTCACTTTTGGCTTTCAAGGGAAATGAGAATGTACATGGATTATATGATTTTATTATAAATTATAGGTAAATAACATAGTTCTTGAAATCAACTTGAACTTCTGGTATCTGTACTGTTATTACTAGTTGACTGGAGAAAATACCATATAGCTAATCCTGATGTGTATCAACCTTAAAGACCTGCCATTAGATATCAATTTACTAAACCTGTGGGTGTTACCAGGTCTATCTTAAGTTCTTTGACTGGAATTGATGTTCCGCTGCTGTATGGACCAGTGCCATTCCAAAATGCATCACTTTGTGCTCCAGAGGTTAGTATGGCTATTACATGTTTCTAGAACAGAAATAAATGAGCTGGTTGCTTTTCTCTTCCTTTTTCCTTGAAAATCGAAGTCGCTACTGTGCCAAATGTAATGAGAAATTGGATCTGTCCCTACTTGGTTGTATAATTATGATTGGGACTGTTTGACCAATTGTGGAGTTGTTTGATTTATTTTACTCACTTAGGGAAGGAGTTGATTCATTGATCTTATCTCCCAGTGCTCCTCCCAAGAATTAAAAACAAAGGAAGGGGAAGAAAAAAGAAAGAGGTGCTTGAAAAATTTATTATTGTCTGTAAATTAATAATTCATCTGAAATGGGGCATTCGTAGGTTGGAACTGATTTATTGTTTCTATGCTTCAGAAATAGTAAAAAGGGTAATATGTCTTTGAATTCAAAGATAATCTTTTACTCACAACTTCAATTGTTACTTCTTATCTTTCCTCTGTTATTGTTCCTTCAAATAACTAATCCAAGTAATGCTGTACAAATCACAATATAAATTTCTGTTACATACATAAATATTGTTGCAGGGTGAAGAGAACATTTAATTTGTTCTCACTTCAATGCTTTTTTAATGTTAAAGTGGTCCTAGTTAACTCCTGCTGTTATGCTACTAATTTTAGAAATTACCCATAGATCTAAAATAATTAACTGAGATTTATGAATTGAAACTCTTTCCTTCCTATTAGCAATGATAGACCTGCTTGGAATAGCCTATTATTCGCTTTGTTTTGTAGGTGAAATGCAAGGAGATGAAGAGAGCCAGTACTATTGCTTCCCCTGTAAATTCTTCCCATATTGATGATGGTGAACCCAATTCATCAGTTAGGATCAGCTATAGCATTGAAATCAAAGATACATTCCTTCCCCCATGGATTATCAGTGGAGTTTGTGCAGCTTTGGGTTCTGAAGGGAGAAGCTTTGAGGCAAGGTACAGTAAATTCTCCTACGTTCTGGTATTGCTAAATTTGACGTATATAGATCATGTCAGATAAATCTGTCGAAATTGTGAAGTTTCTTCACTTCTTACGAGTTTCAGTAATAAGGATAGATGTGGTTTAAAGATAATGGGAAAGGAGGGTTGAAATCTTTCTAGTATATTTACTGGAAAGCATGAAACTCTTATCCAACAATCTACTGGGGTTCATACTTTTGTGCTGAAGCAACCAGAAATCGTAGTGTTTATGACTGGATGTTACAATGGATTGTGCGATCACAGGTGGGTGGCTCAGGATTTAATTAGTCTGCTTTTGGTCAATACGTTAGATATATGTGATTATGTGGTTTGTAACATTCTCTTCAGTCAGGTATAATGCACTTTTTACGTATCAAAAAAAAGAAAAAAAAGAAGGTATAATGCACTTGTAAACCATTTAGGGAATATGAGCTGAGAAGCATCAGTAGGCATTCATGTTGGTCTTCCACTATTTTGTTATTTGACACCATGGTTGCTTTCATTTGCAGTGCCTTATAATTTTCTTTCTTGTGATTATGCAGTTTTACTACTGAACCTCTCTCTATTGGCTTAAATGTTGCTCTTGAATCTGTTTCCGGCAAATCTGATCCTCAAACAGAAGTTGTAGGCTTGCTGGATCATACCAATGCCTTTAGTGTCCCAGAAGCAATGGTTGTTCCTTCCTTGCATTCTGCTTTATTACGAGGCCTGAAGTATTCAGATGGATCTTACACTGCTTCTCTTTTACCTATATGACTTGTTCTCAGAGCATTCGACACAGTTATATTGAGCCTGCTGTATTGGGGTAAATTTTGTTGCTTTGTTCAATTGTTATTTAAATTTTCTAATTGTAAAAATGCAAGTTTGAGATAATAATAAATTAAGGGGAGTAGTTTTCGAAAGGGGGCTTTTGTGGGTGGTTAGATGAAGGAGAGGGGTATTATAGAAACTTCGAATTCAGGGGGGTGGAGGGTTTTGCACCTTTTTGAGGGTGAGATGTTCTAGATCATGCATCTCCTTAGCTGAGGGGTAGATCAGCAAAACTTGCTCCATAAATTAATCATTGAACAATTGTTCTTCTATAAATATACAGTCTGTTTTGTAGGTTTGTTATTCATGTGGTAGAGTTAACCATAAATTAATATCTTTCACAAAGAATAAACAAAGGAAAATGTGCATTCACATTTTGGAAGAAAAACTATTGTTTGAAAAAATTGTAGTTGCAAATTTCGTTTCAGTGGCTATTTTGGCCATTATTTTCGTATTAATTGGGCATTCTTTTGGAAAATTTGGTCTAATTTTTTAGTGGCTATGTATTTGTATATTTATATATATGGTTATGTATTACATGTATGTTTTCTTTTAATCGGGTGGTCAGTTTCCTTGTTTACAATTTTCTCTGAGGTAGGCCCAACACATGAAATCTGAAATAGAGTTGGAGGCTCTATTTATACCTCAGGTAGACTTTAGAAACCTACTCTCTCGTGGTTCTAAACTAAGATTAAAAAGATTTTCCATTAAAAGAACCAAGTATGAAAAGCTTTCTCTTTATTTGGAAAAGAAAAGGGACCCAATGCCTACCTAGATCAATTGTTTAACTGCTGTTGATTTTGTTTTGTACTGGAATACATTTTGGTCTTCATAACTAATGGTGAAAAAAAAGGTATTATATTCGAGAATGAGGGTATGGCAAAGGGATCCCCTTCTCCCAATTCATATCAATTACTACTGGCAAGGGTCTTGATACCTACTTTATGTTCCAAATAAGCATATTATGATGAAATTTTGCATCATAATGTATTCTTTTGCATTTTCAAAATGCCTTCGACGTTGTCTGATCAATATAACGTTATATTCAATTCATGGTACTTAATTTTTGCCATGTGACAACTTAGTTGGTGTTCAAAAATTTTGTGAATATTTTGTCCACGTAATGACCTCTCAATGTTCTTACATACTGTGCATATTTATAAAAGGTTGAGAATTTAACTTTTGCCAAGAGAATTGTAAGTTTAAAATAAAAGATGGGATCATTATGTACATACATACAGTGGGCTATATGATAGAGATAGGTCTCTCCTCCTCCACCAGCGCTACTGGACGTCAATCCCCTCAAGGTTCACAATGGCATTCAAAAAACAAAAAAATATGATAGAGACTCCCAAACTATCCATCCAATTATTTTCTATGCTCAATCCTCCAAGTGGACCATTAAGGAAGCAATCATCCTGTTCAATTTATTTCTTCCAAAGACGAGTATATTGTTGAAAGTTCACGTAATCTAAGTATAATAAATAGGAGCTATAGCTAGTATATCTCCTCAAAGTGAAACTGCAAGTCCTTTTTATCTATACAAGTCATTCATTGTCCAGAAGAATGTGGATATTTCATTTTATTTTATTTTTTTATTTTTTTGAGTTTTGACCTAAGTTTGAACAATGGTAAAAAAATTACCGCATCATCATTTGTTTGTTTCAGTAGTGCACATGGAGCATTCGTCATAGTTATGGTATAAACCATTGTCACTAGTAAGGAGAAATATGAAACTTAAAATTGAATGATCAAGTTTCATAACCATTGGAGACATATTTGTATGATAAAGTTGACAGGAAGTTTTGTCGTGTTCTATTTGATTGATAGATTGAATGGTTAACTTTGTATTTATAAAAATCCAACAATGAGTCTACATAGAATCCTTATATATTTGGATGAGTTCCAACAGATTCTACCATCAACTTATCTTTCAATCCCACACAGGGTTTGCTTGAAGAAGATGTTCATGAATACAAAAATGACTTTCTCATTAGTATTTTAGCATATCCATATCCAAGAGCCCAAGATATTCATAGATGATGCAGTGAAGGTTCTATTCCCTATCCTTTTACAAAAGAAAGGCTGGATATAAATTTCGTCTAACTACAAGTCAATAGTTTTGTTACAAAATTAAAGCTCCATGTGGTATGTAACTATGTTATCATTTAACATATCAGGGACAACTCCAGTATTCCTGATGAAGTATATATTATATTTCAATTCTACTCTTCTCTCATGTTTCAGCTTTAAAATGGAGACTTAATCAACAAATATATGTAAATTGTTTAACAAATGAAAAAAAATAATATTTACAAAATTAAGAATCTTGATGGATTCCCCCCCCACCAAAAGGAAAAAGTTCTCTACAAATTTGAGCTAAAAACCCACCTCTGCATTGGATGGCATAACCAACAAATGAAAAAAAAAAAGAGGGGAGCTTTTTTCTCAATTCAACAAAGAGGGCAGCTTCTTCCAATTCTGCATATCATGCAGCTAGGGAAAGTTTATATTTGGCCTTCCTTTTCTGGGTTTTCTCCCTTAGAATTGAGTTTTATTTGGAGCTTGGCTGGTCATCCCAAACCAACTCCTTTTTTTTATACTGCTTTGAGGTTCTTGGCAATTAATGAAGAAAGACGCCACTGGAACCTTGCTTCTGTTGGTTTACTCATCCACTTTGTCTTGCTGAGTCTGAAACAATTCTTCTGCTGTAGCCAACTGTCATTGTGCAAGAATCCTTAGCGCATTTTAGGACTAGCTATCCGAAATGAAATCGTTAACCATGTTAAATGTGGCGGCTGGGTAGAAAGAGGCGGCCAAAGTGCCAAACCAGACCTAGATAATCGGTTCTTATTGTGGAAGAAATGGCCAATCTCAGATGGCTTATTTGGTAAGCAAGAAACAATGTCATCTTCAAACAAAGTAAGTTGGATTCTTCAATTGCAAATAGAATTTCTGAAGCTTATTGCCAGCCAAGCAAAAGAACCCACTTCTGGGTTTTAATTAATGATTTCTATCACTCAAATGAACTGTCCAACCTCAAATGGTATAATATTTTCTGTGACAACTTTGGGATCAAGCATTTGACAAAGCTGTTATAGGTGATGGTTTTTCAATTGCTGAAGCCAAGAGATGCAAATGATGATCTACCCCACAACTGGAGGATGAAAGCCATTCGTGATGATGTGCATCTTGCTTTGAGCTTAAACTCCCATAGAACCTGTTGTTCTGTTGATTGCATTGACCGCAAATCACTGTGAAGTTCTTAATGGATCTGGACTATCCCCTCCAAAGATGTCCCCAGTGTTGTCATATCTGATACTGTCCGTCAGAATGATCAGCTTCAACTCTTTCATTTGTCTCATGCATCTCACAGTATGCTTATTTACTGGGAAGAGTCTAGGTGCTACGGGTTTTGACATTATCTATACTTGGTTAACATCTCCCCATTATCCCTTCCTCCCTCTCACTTCGGTTAGGAGGGAAGGAGTTCTTTGTCACTCAAATCACAATCGGTCCTCCCACTGCCCCCTCCGGTAAAAAAAAAAAAAAATTGATGAAAGTAGAGTTGCTGTATTTTGTTAGAGAGATACTTGTCGAAGTGTTCTGTTTGTTACCAGTAATCCTTACAGGAACAGGCACCTCCTTGGAAGTGATGGAATCGGTTCCGATCCCTTACAATTAACTCGCGGCCAAAGACCTTGGAAACCAGTTTTGTTGCGGTATGGCAATCCTCACATACTCTTAGGTTCTTGACAATTCGGATAGTTGTCTGAGCATATGTTTTCATCATGCCAAATGCTATTGCAAGCTTCTCACTGTGCCTGAACAGTGCACTCTCCTTCTCCTCCTCATCTATGTCAAACAGTACGTCCATGGTATTCCCCATGTATCCCGCCAATCTTATTCTCCTGACAATTTCTTCCCACATTGCCTCTATCTTCTCAATCTCCATATGTGATTTATCTCCAATGGTGAAGCAATGAACAATCCCACCTATCTCAATCAAGCTGTAACCGGGTGGCTTTTTAACTCCTCTGTCCTTCATCATTTGCCTTAATTGCGTAACATTATCCCACTTGTTTGCACGAGCATAGATATTAGAGAGAAGCACATAGTACCCACTATGGCCTGGCTGCAACTGAATCAGAATCTTTCCCACTCTTTTCCCGATTTCTACATTTCTGTGAATGCGACAAGCTCCAAGCAATGCCCCCCAAATTGGTGGGTTAGGTTGCACAGGCATTTTAAGTATGAATCTTTCAGCTTCTTCCAACTTCCCTGCTCGGCCTAGAAGATCAACCATGCACCCATAGTGTTCCAACCTAGGGTCAAGCCCATAGTTTCTTTTCATGCTCTCAAAAATTTGGAAACCTTTCTCTACCAACCCCCCATGGCTGCAAGCTGAAAGCACTGCAGTGAAGGTGATGTCCCTTGGTTTTTGACCCATCTTAACCATCTCTGAGAAATATTGCAGTGACCTCTCAGCATGACCATGCATGGCCAGCCCTGCAATTATAGCCGTCCAACTGAGCGTGTCCTTTTCTTGAAGTTGTTCAAAAACCAAGATAGCTTTCGGAATATTTCCACATCTTCCATACATGTCAACAAGAGCAGTTCCAAGGATCAAAGTCACTGTGAGGTTATTCCTCACCACATATTCATGGGCTCTTTCTCCTTGCTCCAAGGCACCAAGATGGGCACATGAATATATCACACTAACCATAACTGCTTCGTTTGCTCTTACACCTTCTGATTTCATGACATGGAACATCTCAACAGCCTTGTCAAAATGATGGTTTTGGGCATACCCATTGATCATTATACTCCAGCTAAACAAGTTCCTCTCAGGCATATTATCAAACAACCTGCGTGCCGATTCGACATCCCCACATTTGCTGTACCCTGCAACCATACAGGTCCAAGAAACTACATCCAAATGAGATATCCTATGGAAGATCTGGCTTGCTGCCTTTATATCACCGCATGTTGCATACATGTGGACCAGAGAATTCTGCACATACACGTCAAATTCAAACCCATGCTTGATGATCTGACCATGGGCTTGTCTACCCATTTGCAGAGAACCAATTTTTGTACATGATTTAACTAAAAAAGGGAAAGTCAGATTGTCTGGCAGGATGCCTGCCTGTTGGAGCTCATTGTAAGTTAGAAGGGCCTGGTCCGAATTTGTGCTGCTTGAATATGCCCTTATCATTGCATTGTAGATGAAGAGATTAGGGTTCTGAATCTGGGAGAAGAGTCGTTGGGCGTAATCCAGTAAGCTTGTTCCGTTTGTGGGGTTTGTGCAGAAGGCTATCAAACGACTGGCTACGAATATGTCTGCTATGATATGGGTTCTGATCAAGTGGGCATGTATTTCTTTCAGGTGAGAAAGGTTGGAGCAGGTTTCCAACAATAAGAGCTTTGGTTCTTTTAATCTTAGTGTCCTGACTAGTGAGCTGCTGCTGCTACTGCTACTGCTAATACAACCATTCATAGTCAGAAACCTGCAATGGTTTGGGTTATCTTCAGGGAAAGAGAAAAAAGGTGATCCAAAAGTTTTCTTTCTATCAATATCAGATGTTCTTATTGGATTTGATTCAATTCTTATCTTAAAAGTTTGGCTCTGGTTTCAGTCAGAGCTTGATTTATTGTTAAGATCCTCTGAATCTTTAATTTGACAAATATCTAAGATTGAAGGTAGCCGACGATGTGCAGAACTTGCTTAGCGCTAGGCTTTCTAATTATCAGACTTGCTCAGATAAAATGATCTTTATACACCTCTCTCACCAATGAAACCAATCTTTACCATGTTTCTCTGGCATTGTTCAATCATGGTTGGGTTCACAATAATAAGACAATAGGAGGGAGGAAGCTAGTGCGTCAGGCCATGGGCGCAGGTGTACATGGTGGCTTACACTGGAGAATGTCGATTCAAATCAATGAATCAGTCAGTGAAAGAATCCTAAATCTGCTTCAGACAGCATGGATGATATCTTAGTGAGAGATTTCGTGGTCGTGAGGCAGGTCGGCAGTGGCAATGAACATGGTTAGAACGCCTGGTTAACATATGTGAACAATGCCCTCCGGGATAGGAGCCAAATTCGCCAATGTCAGTCTCCAACTTTTTATTAATACTTAAGATATAAATGGTTTCTAGGTGCTGGAGTGCCTTGGATTGGTGATTTGCTATGTAAAAGACCTTTGATGAAGGCCTTATTTCTTTTAGGCCCCGTTCGTTTGCTGGGATTGTAGTGGGGTGGCATTACTGGACTATTCTCCCTATCAACGGTTAATTCTGCTTACGTTTGGAAACCTAAGGTGGGATTTGCCTAGAAACTAAAAAAGAAAAACCTTGTCGACTGGTCTGTATCCATTCCATGGTTAGTCGATCTTTATCGAATCGACTCCATGGCTAATCCCTGCTTTTCTAATGAATAGTTTCAGTTTTTACCCTGTCAATCGGTTGGTTTCGGTCGGGCCTAACCAGTTTTCACTAATTTAACACCTTGCACTGTGATCGACATGTTTAATTAATCGGTCTTGATTTGTGTAACATTGACTCGTTTATATTCGGTCCGGTTGGTCTGAGTCCCTAATTGGTCTTATGTTAATCAGTTTAATCAGTCTATTAACGTTTATAATAGGCTATTTTATTCGGTCTTATGTTCGGTTATGCTATTTAGTCTTATGCTATACCATTCGGTTTAACCCTTGACCCATATTGATCAATTGCAATGGGCCATTATTTATTCCACATTGACAACATAATAGCTTATTTTATATTCTTCATTAAAATTTGAAAGAACATAACATATTTTAAGTTCTAAATAAAAGAACATAGTCATGTCTTAAGTAAAAAAAACATAGTCAGGAAACATAGTAGGTGGACAAAAAAAAGAAAAAAGAAACTCATATCGATCTTTAATTGGTGTATACTAACTCGATTTTTAATCAGTCAGTTCGGTCCTACGATCGTCGAGTTGTACCCTTGCACCATGAACGACCTGTTAATAATCGGTCTGGGCCTAGGACCGACACGTTTATTAAACGGTCTGGCTCGGTGTCATTTTTAACCGGTTGGCCTAGGTTGAGGGACACGGTGTGGTCCCAAAATTGACACCCCTTGTAAGACCCACACCCTATAAACCCGATCTAAACCTCTATTTCATGTCGTAACAGGCTTTCCAATCATCACTGGACCAGACGGGACGAGCGGATGACAATCAGGTATGAAAATTGACCAAAACTTATGATAACTTTCATACAGGTCTCATGATACCGGTCTACATACCAGTCGACCGGTATGTCTGCGCGGGTAGACTAGTTAGATCCGAAAACGGATCTCTGTGGGTCATGCTTGTCAAATCTTAGTCCTAGAGACTTTTCTAATGTACGAAAACTTCTAAACTCCAACCTAGCTTATTTAAGGACCCCTAAACCTCTTTAAACCTCTTTGATTGATTCTTACAAACCCTAGAGAGGAGAAGGAGATCTGAAGAGGAAAAGAAGCTGAGAAAGGTTGAAGAGGAGCCTCTATTGGACGAAGAACACCATAGTTCGTGAACCAACCGTGAGTATTTGCACTTCTCTCTAAGTTAAGCATTACGGATGACTGATCAATACCATGCAAGGCTAGGTATTGATCAAAATCCCTAAATTTCCGTTGAACCCTAATTTAGTCGATAAACCCTAGATTGAATGCTAAACTAAGGTTTCTTCGAATGTAGGCCTTGAATGGAATATAAAAACAACCCTAAAACGTTGCTCAGGCCTATAATCTATAGGAGAAACCCTAGAAGCCATAATGGGTGACCGACGGAAGACGAACACCAAACGGGTGGTCTTCTGGAGGCATACCGGTCGACCATACCGGTGGCACTATGTGCGACCGGTATATGCGATCGGTACCTCTCGGGTAGCCTATCAAAGCTATCCGATTGACTATACCGATCACGTTACTGTACAGTGACCTGCGACCGGTATATGCGACCCAGATTGGGTTGGTTTTTGACCCAGTTGGTTTCTGACTAACATAAACCCTAAGGAACTAATCCTAATTAAACCTTAACATCGTGTAGGACCTTGTGATAGTAAGATTGGATGCTGTGACGCGGAGCAAGCAAGCAATCAAGCGTCAGATAAGGGAATCGAACCTAAACCTAATAACTTAATAACAGTAAACCATTGTTAACAACTATTGTTCTATGGAGTGTTGATTGTGCATATTCATATGTCATCTTTACTTTCAGTTATTATATTATTCATGCATACTCGCTATGCTAGGATGTGATTGTTAGGCATGTGATTGTTTTTGTTGGTGTGTAGAATGAGAAGGGTCTGACGTCTTGGATCATTCCTCACACTGACACCTTTTTGTATCACTACTATCTTAGCATGCTTGGTGCGGATAAGGTATCAGGGGGAGGACGTGGCACTGTGGTTTTCGGCCTGACCACTAGACTCGAGCCCTATCTCTATGCTGTAGGGAGCTATGTTGGGATAGGGCCTACTATGATGACATATATGATTGATTAGTTGCGAGACCAATTTGTAAGCCCTCACCAATAGGGGCTTACGTATTGGTATGGATAGGATATCAGGGGAAGTGTTGACGGTGTGTGATTCAGATACTTTAGCTCTATCTCTATTCTATAGTGGGTGCATGTGGGACGACAGTGGTATTTGATCCATTGGGTGGATTCATACACTCGTATATAGGTATGGTGGCCGCCAATACTTTCTATAGCACATTGCAAACTTAAAATCAGACCACAATGAATGTTACTCATGCATATTGCTTGTTGTATTGTTTGATTTTCTTACTGAGCTAAGTTGTGAGCTCACCCTTGTGTACACATTATTTTTAGATATTGATGCAAGTTATACTATGGAGGACTACGTGGATGCTCCAGTTTATGGAGATGTTGCTGCTCTAAAAGTGCAAGTAGGGGAAGACAAGCATAACGCTTCATGCTACTGCCCTTACTGCTTGTACCTCTAGGATGTTCTTGATTTAGTTATTTTATTTATTTCAATTGGATTTCATAAACAATGTAAATATATTTATCTATTTTTGGTATTTTGAATAATTGGATAATTTATTTAAGTAGCAATAGAATACTCAGTTCATTTAATTTAAGACTTCCGCTATATTTATTTGTAGTCTGATTATGATTATGTGCAATGGTTTGTATAAGTGGATACGATCTTATTGAGATCCTGGTGTGAACTGTTGGTTTAGTGGTGGTTCACTCATACTTCTGGTTCAATCGAAATTGGGGTGTGACACCCCTACCTTGAGGTGTGCTTGTCCCTTGTCGATTCTCCCACCCCACCCTATTGAAAGTCCCATGATTTTCGTGGGGCAAAGTGGGGAAAAAGCTGGGGTTAAAGAGAAACTTGTACAATAGTCATCTTCATCTCTCTTCTTCTTCTTGTTATTAAGCTCAGAAGCCAACAAAAATTGTTACCACCAAATACTCACTTCCAAACCAGACGATGGAATGATGGAGGATTACCGATGGATTTCTCATTAAACTAGTTGATTCATCTGCACAGGCAACCTCTGTGACCTTTTGAAGTCGTTGTGATGGAACATTTTTTGTTCCTGCAATTCCACGGATTCAAATCCTCTCATGCTCCTCATGCCGGCATGAAGAAATCCAGTGGCTCTCATCCACTATGCATATATACCAATACATCGGTATGTGCATACAGTAAACTACAACCATTGGATTTTCTCATGCCGACATGAGAAGAATGAGAGGATTTATTTATCCCAATTCCACATAACCGTGATTTGTCTTAGTCGATTCATCTATACTAGAGAAACCCAGAGAAATCCATGGTTTAAATATAAACAATATTAAAAAAAAAAAAACTAGATTAGAGAATGTTAATACCATATTCCACCAACCAATAGTAGAGCGACATGTGCCTATGAATTCATTGGCATCTATATCATAGCACGTGTTTTACACATGGTTGAATACAATTCAAAGGAATCTGTTTCTCAACTTGGAGTAATGAATTGACAGTGTCACTCTCAGACACAGGAAAAAGATACAAGGCCCGTAGTCCTGGATCGTGACCCTGCACCCCCAAGGATGAGTTACCATGCATGATCTTTGATCAGTGGCTCATCACTCCCCCAGTATAGACTCTGTCCTAGCATCCACAATCCCTGATTTGCAGACTCATCCCATTACCACTATGTCGGTCCATAGGGGAAGCGAACCCTTCCTCTTTAAGTGAGTCTATGCTAATACATAATCCCCTATTGGCAAGGGTTTCGGTCGGTCATGATGTTAAATCCTAACCACATATTGTCTATATGCTATCACAAATATAATGGGGCTACAACCCAGTAGAAAAACCCGACCCCAGTCTGTTAGGCATCGTGCTTCCATTAGAGTGCTAGCTATGAAAATGGGGTCTACATGGCCGGTACGACACCAGTCCGTTGGTGACCGTACTCCATACAGACTAAACATCCAAAAACCAACATAGATTACATGTTATAATGCAAATGCATGAACATTTATGAACAGATAATCATGACATGTTATAAACATTTATCATTCATTCACGCATGCATTATTAATCCTTATTTAATCTAACAGAACTCGACCCCTCACCTATTGGCAAGAGAATAACACATATCGATGTCGACTGAAGACTTCTACCGAAATCCCACGTAGATTTCACTAAACAGTTGCATAAGTTTTAGATTTAGGTTAGCAGCTTATTAACCATGGTTGACTAACCTATAAGTCTATTGTACGGGTCCCTAGGCAAACCAGGAACCCTACGGTTAGATCCCCAAGGGATCCTACAATCAGATAGGCTATTTGCAAATTAATCGGCAGAAAGGAGCCTAGTGGAAATATCCACCGACAATAGTCTGTCGGATGGCTTACACTTAGCCCAACGGAAAGTTCCACTGGATTTATTTCACTTCTAAGGCTATCCAGTGGAAAGGAGCCCGGAGCAAAGTTCATCTGGTTGCATCCACCAGTTCAGGTCTCTTTTCTTAAGAGGTTACAGGAAGCACCCGGTGGAAAGTTTTGGTGGAAGTTTTCGCCGGCTTTGTAATAAAACGGTTGGTTATAGAGGCTCCCAAGTAACCAAGGGGCAAGCCAGGGGCAATTAGCTTGGTGGAAATGTTCGCCGATATAAGTCCACCAGCTTAGCCCACCATATAAAAATGTATAAGTGTGGGAGAACCGACGGATGATATCTTGGAAGAAAAGTTCCACCGGCTATATCCGCTGACTGAATCCCAAACACAACATAATGGAGCGGGGGCAAGGGCTAGCCCCTGCAATCTGCTCAGATCAACAGGCGAGCCCGAGAACCAGGCTTGGCTGAGCTGACCAAGTTCATTTAGTTGGGAAAATTAATCCCCATTACTTTCTAAGGCTCTCTTTGGTATAATTTATATTTATGTTTATGAGTTATTATAATAAATTGTTTATAAAAAGAAATTATGAATCATGAATAATAACCATTTAATACTACTAGACATAAAGAAGTAATAATATATTATCACAATAATGATAAACACCGTCTAACCTATTTATAGATTTTATATTATATCAATTTATTTTAAATATTAGTACCATAAATCATACCAAATAACTACATATTTCATACTATATTATAGAAAAAAATTCATCTACACTCCATCAAGGATCTCTAATATCATCTACATCCACAAGAATACGAAAACATCACCTAGGTCCACTTAACTGACGAAAATCACTAAAATTGTTGAAATACAATTTTACCCCTCATATTATAATTTGAAAAATTAAAAAGTTATGTTGATTTACTAATTTGTCCTTCAAATCAAACTGATATTTTTCTCTCCCTCTTTCATTTTCAGTCTTTCTCTCGTGTTCACTCTTACCGAAGCCCTAACCCCTAACATTGGAGTCCCATCTCTTTCTACTGTGCCTCCTCCCATGATGGCATCCTATCTCTAGCATCCCATCTCTGGCTTCCCAGCTCCGCCATTAGCAGCTCCGCCATCAGGTCAGTGTTCGTGCTTACATCTCTTTCTTCCCTTTGTGTCTGTCATCTTCTCCATCATCTCCTCTCTGCGTCATCTTCTCCCTTTATTTCCCCTATCTGTCATCTTCTCCCTCTATTTCCCCTGTTTATCATCTTCTCCTCTCTGCGTCATCTTCTCCCTCTATTTCCTCTGTTTGTCATCTTCTCCTCTCATTTTTTTTTTCTGTCTGTCATCTTCTCCATCTATTTGTAACATAAAAATTGGTACTTGAAATATTATTTTACACATCTTATAGAAATATAGTCACTCTGTACAAAAGTACTAACTAGAACTTCGCCGATGGTTACTAACAATGGTTATTCCTTGTTGATGCTGCTCTGCCAAATTAATCTGATGCTACTCCAATTCCTTCCAATGTGATTTTCTTTTGCTTATTTTTAGTTTGTAAGTTATGTAATATGTAAGTTTCCTCAAGTGTATCACATTGCAAGGGTTTTACTGGATCACTAAATATAGCATGTGAAAGAGTGTAGATGTCATGCTATTCTTGGTCACTTATTGTATGTTTATTGAATTCTGATTTTCTTCAGTTTGTGTGAGGCATCTGTCCATTTAGAAATAACTCCACATGAAAGAGAAATAAGTTATCAATTTGCTTATTCTCCCTCTTTTATATTGGTTCTGATATTGGAAGTATTCAATACTTCCAATAAAAGAAGAAAAATTGATTCATTAGATCCAACTAAAACATCAAATTCAGAACCACAAACAAAAGAGAATTCCATTCTGCATAAACTATATTTCATTACATAACTTTTGATCAACTGTACCATTTACTAATGTAATTGCATTTTATTTAGAAGGAATATGGATCCTAAATGTGAGAACTGTGGTGTTATACTTGTCATACATAGAACAAGGAAAGGAAGAAATATTAGGAGAATATATTATAATTGCCAAATTGAGAAGTTTGTTATGTGGGTAGAGCATTTCAAACAATGTTCATGTAGAGGTGGGCATTGCAAGGTGAGAATGGCCAAAACAGCTGCAAACAATGTACGACAATTCTGGTGTTGCCCACATTCCTTAGGGGTGAGTGTTAATCTAGTTTCATTTTTTAAATATTGGGTCTTAATCATTGTCATATTATTGTAAGTCGTAATATGAGGTTTTGTATAATTGTCTTGCAGGTGGGTAATCCTGGATGTGGAATGTTCCAATGGATAGAGAGAGGTGAATGCTCCCAGGAGAGAGGTGAAAGCTCACAGACCCAGACTGACACTGGTAGAAGTACTTTGTCCAATTATTTGAGAGGTTAATTAAAATGAGCAATTAGAGCTCATGGGCAAAGTTCTAAGATGTTTGAAGACCTCTTTGATGCTGTGGAGAAGCTGGATTTGAAGAATCCTAATGAAAGTGTCACTTTGTGATAGGTTGATTGCAGGTTGTATTATAAGACAATGATGATGCCATATAATGTATTGTCATGAATCTATATATTTTTATTGCTTTGAATGAAGTACGTTTTGAGATGATGCCCAATAATTTTATTGTCATGAATCTGGTGGTTTTGAGATGATACAATTCTAATGAAAATTTGAATCAATTAGAATGGAAAAACTCTAATTCTTAAATTGGGGATTGTTTTGTGTTTTTATGATTGCTTTAAATTTATTGTGAAGTTTCTCTCAATGCCTTGGTAGTTTGAAAGTTCATTGAGACAATTATATTTTCAGTGATGGAACTTGCAGCATTGTTACGTAATAAAGATTAAAGACGTTTGAATGTCTGTTACTTATTTAGAGATGTTAAAAAATCCACAAAGAATTTACTTGTTCGTCATTAAGTGTGCATATGCTAGTTCAAAAATAAGAATGGGAAATAACATAAAAGAGAGCACAAAAAGTGGGGGAGCTGTGTCATGGTCAATTTTATCTTCTTTCTTTCTCCAGATGCTCCTCTAGAAACTTCCACTTCTCTCAAATATGCAACCTTACAGCCCTTTGTTTTCATTCTTTCTCCCACATAGAGAGAGAGAGAGAGAGAGAGAGAGAGAGAGAGAGAGAGAGAGAGAGAGAGAGAGAGTTCTTCACTATCTTATCTTGGAAAATGGACAAGAGCAAAAACCCATGTGTGAAGGAAGAGAAGGTTTACATAAATGAACATTCTGCAACTTTAGACAGATGAAGTTCCCAAGTGCTCTTATATTAGAATTTCTTTCAAGGAGGGATTTAAAGTTCCCAAGTGCTCTTATACTAATTGTGGTGTTTTTGCAACTAACATACCCAAGTAGTAAAGTATCACCAAGAAAGCATCAAATTCAAATTCCAAAAAGCAGGACTGTTATTGAAATTTGGCTACTGTAAAACATCGTCAACCCCCCCTTCATTCAACACAATCATACCTGATTAATGGCTTAATTACAGCCCATAGGTATTAAAAAAGAAAAAGAAAAAAATGAGTTGAAATAGGAATGAACTAGAGAAGTCAAGACTGTACTTCATACAACTTCATGTTCATACATCAAAAGGCCACCTGCTTGTTCATACTTCAATTATCTTCTCCAAAATAAAGCAACATCATACAAAATGACTATTGAAAATTACTGTTATATGCTGTACATAATGAACAGTTTTTTCTATGAAACAACCATCCATCCATCACTGATGAAAAATATGAAACAACCATCAATCCATCATTGATGAAAAACCATGAAACAACCATCCCTGTAAGTAGCATGAAAAACCTTCAAAAAACCATCCATCACTGTATATAATACATGACATAAAAAGCATATTGAAAATGTTTTGTCGGGGCACTCGGGGGGTCCCCCGCAGGACCCCGGAGCGGTCTGCTCGGGAGTTTCCCCACTTTTTCGCTTCCCGCTGACCCATTCGGTGACTTTCGCGGTCGCCCTCAAGCAGCATTAAGACACCAGATAGACATTCCTATTAGTATAGCCTCTTGAACTCAGCTAAATAGCCTCTTGAACTCAGCTAACAAAAAGTTACAAATTATGACACCCCAATTCACTGTTTCCAAACTATTTTCAATGTTTCCAAACTATTTCCTATGCGTTTCGGCCCAAGATCTCCTAAACTTTTCTGCCTTCTCAGCCATTCTTCTCTTTTATTGCCTGTTTATTCGATTGTGTAGATGTCCTAGAAGATTGTGATCTAGTTTGCATCTGTGATCCACTAGGTGCCATCTTGTCATTTCTTCTACATAATCACATATAAGAATAATATTAGTAGCAAAACAAATAGTATTGCAATTGTTATGTAAGCATAGATCCTACCTGTGTAATGGTGGATCTTCCCTCTTGAGTAACATCTTGTTCTTGAGAAGTGCCTTCTTGCCTTGTTCTTTTTATTTTTTCTCTACATAATCACATATAGGAAAAATATTAGTTGCCAAAAAACAGTATTGGGATTTTTTTGTAAGCATAGATGCTACCTATGTAGTGGATCTTCCTTCTTGAGTTGCACCTTCTTTTTGAGAAGTACCTTCATTCTTTTTTCTTCTTTTTCTCTACATAATGACATTTAAGAGAAGGATTAGTAGCAATGAAATTTATTGGGGAGAACCTTGTTGAGAAGCACCATGTCGAGAAGCATCATTTTTCTTCTTCTTAAAGGAAGTAGCATTGTGACTAATTCTTTTACATTAGGAACAATGGACAGTAGCATTCCTCTTTCTAAACTCAATTGCTGGATCCTCTTTAGCTGCTCTCCTCTTCTTTCTGCTTGGCCTACTAACTTTCCTTTTATATTTAGGTGGCTGTACTATAGGCTTATGTTCATTGATTGTAATAGTGTCCAAGCCAGACATAGCATGAATGAACTCAGAGTAGGAAATCATAAATTTCTCAATTGAATAAAATGAAGAAACATGGTCCTCCACATTCCCCCTCATGAACAAGATTGTAGCTATAACATGCTTACATGGAAGCCCACTAACTTCCTAAGCAGCACACTCACATGTTTTTTTCTTCATATCTACTACATACCTACTGTGCTCATCATTGATCTCAAATTCCTTTGGTCCACAAGACGTGATATGACATTTCCTAGATGCATCTTGAGCAGACAATAACTTCTTCATGAAAGCAGGTGTTATCTTCCCATTGAAATCACAACACTTTTTGTACCTATCTTGCATCCTATTTATAAGCTTTATCTTGAGTTCATCAATTAAGGTCAGAATAGGTTTTTCTCTAAAGGGTTGTATCCAATTGTTGAAACACTCTGACATGCTGTTAGTAACATGATCACTAACAATCATGTGGTCAAATGCATGTCTAGCCCATGACGATATAGGATGTCTCATCATTCATTCATACACTTCCTTTTTGGTTGCTCTTATCTCATTCATTGCTTTTTCAACTTTGTGGCATTGTATGTCTTGCATGCTGCCTAGAATAGTCTTCTTAACAAGAGGCCAGAAAATTCCTTCTGAAAGTTGCTGTATAGATGTCTATAGCATACATAGTCTTTGATTTGCAAATGAATTTTTTTTTGAAATTGCCTCAGATATGCCCTATAACAATACAAGAAAGAAAAAAACATGTCAGGGGCTATCCATTGGAACAACTTAACTATATAAGAAATTCCATGGTGGATGCATGTGGGACGATAATGATATTTGATCCATTGGACGGATTCACACACTCATGTATAGATGTGCGATGGCCTTCAATCATTTCTATAGCACAGTTGCAAACTTAAAATCAGACCAAAGATATAAATTGAATGCATGCATATGTTTACGCATTATTTTGTCTGCTCACTGAGCTATGATGTGTGCTCACCCCTCGACGTCAAATATTTTTAGTTGATGATGCAGGTCTTACTGTGAAAGATTATATGAATGCACCGTCGCATAGATACATGGTAGCCATGGACATGGAAGCTTTGGAGGAAGCGCATGATCCATCATGCTAATGCAACTAATGTGTTTTTGATTAGTTTATCTATATTTGAGAAGTGGAACATGTAATAGACTACTTTACTTTATGTCTTGAGTTATTTGAAGATAATTGGATTTAATTAATTATTTATCATTGTTAGACCTCAGTTCAGTATTAATAAAGACTTTCACTATTTAGTTATTATCTCTTATTATTATTGTGGAATGTGTTTTGGTTTAACATGGTTGGCATGGCCTATACGAGATCCTGGTTTGAACCGTTGGTTCTTATGATGGTTCATCACACTACTACTTAGTCTAGAATTGGGATCTGACAACTTGGTATCAGAGCACTCAAGCTCTGCCCATTAAACCTGAATATTTTTACAAAAGTCATGAACTGAGTTAGGATGAAATTAAAAGCTGTAATAAGAACATACCATAAGCACCTTGTTATTTGAGACCTAAATTAAGAAAGAGAATAATGTACTTATGTAAATGAGAAACAAAATATATATATGCCTAAAATAAAAGTAAGAAACTATATATCCTGAATTAGAGTATGATCCACAGTCCAGACAGTTACTTTGTAATATAAGTAAAAAGAGAAAATGAAACATCTTGTAGCTAGAGGAGTAGGAGGAGGAGTTGCCTCTTGGTCCCAATCATAGTCCTCTGTGTACACCCTCGTGAGCCAGGCTACCTGTGTCTGGATTGCTGAGAGACTGGCTGCCAGATATGCTACCCGTTGGTCTGCAAAACGCCGAGCGGCTCGAATCTCTAGGAGTAGCACCATCATGTCATCTAGTAGTGGGCGCGAAGGACCAGCCGAAGAGGTAGTCCAAGAAGGGCTAGCCTTAGCAGAGTAATGTGGTGAAGGAGGAGGGATGTCATCTACATCCATATACATGCGGTCATCATCCCCATCATCATTCTTTGCTACTGCTGCCTTTATCGCTGTCGCACCTGCTGCTGCCACCCGAGTAAGAGGACGCTTCATAGCCTCTCATCATCACTGACTTGCCCCTCTAGCATCCCCATCATGCAGATGGCGTCCCAGTCAAGATCAGCTGAAAAAGTATCATCGTAGATCCTCTCTTCCTCTAAGTTCACCTGCAGGCGAGAGAGTAAAGTGGTGATTAAGCGTCCATAGGGCAAGTTACCCCTTAAACCGGGTGTAGTAGCTCTGTGCATGGTTCTGATGATGATATATAGAAGGCAGACAGGCTATTTGGTGCAGATACAGTAGAGAAGGTACTGGGTCAGCTGTGAAACCATCTCATAGTGACCACTTTGCAAAATCAGATTGTGCTGGATGATCTTACAGTATACTGTGGTTAAGGATGGAGATTGACTACCTTCATCTATTAACAATCATCCCGTAGAATCTGACAACACACCTCTATGTGCATCCTCTCTGAAAAAAAACTTAGTCTCTTTAGGAGCGCAGTAGACCAACTGACCAGCGCTCGAGATTTCCAAAAGATCTGCTAACTGTTGGGTGTTGAAAGAGATAGAAACCCCTTTTACCAAACTGGTGATCCAAAGCTCTCTCCCGTTGTCTATGTCCTTTGGGTCACCTTTCAATTTGAGGTTGCAATAAAAATACTTGACTAACTCCGGATGAGTGCAACCCTCATACTGGATCACAGGGAGCCAGCCCATATCCTTAAATTCCCTCTCCACATCGAATAGGGCTAGACTGGGCAGGTTGACACACTGACCCATCTCAACCTTCTTTTGCCAGTACCATGGATACTATGCCTCAGCTTCGGCGAAATAGAAGCGAGTTGCATCATATGGTCTGGGCATTTTGGTTCGAGCCATGTTAGCTGCAAGATAGAGAGACATGGGGAATAAGTTAGAAAGTTAACAAATTAGACAGAATAACGATGTAAAATGGGTAAAAGCCTCACTTTTCATCCAAAAACTTGGACATGAGGACTTACATGGTTCACAAACCATCCTGTAATGATTAACCAAAAGGAATTACAACAAATTTTAAGGATTTCAAAGGAATTCAAGATTTGGGCAAAATCCCTAATTTCTAGGTCAAAAGATCAATTTTTGGGAGTTTGGCCAAACCAACTGATGAAACCCAAATTTTCTTGAGGGTTTTCGTCTGTTCAGCACCCAACATCTAACCCAAGCAATAAAAATTGAATTTTTACAATTAAATAAGTTTTAATTTGAAGAAAACAGTAAAAATGATGTAAACCTAGGTTAAATCGATAAAGAGAAGAATGGGGATAAAGAACAAACCTTGAAGAGAGAGTATGTAGTTGTCGAAAAATGAAAAGCCACCCAAATGTGTGGTCGACACTGTTGAAACCCAGTGGTGGCAAGTTGAGTTGAGACTCAGAAGAAGACAAAAGTGAATGGGAAGAAAAGGCTTGAAATAGGTTTAAAAATCTGATTTTTAAATCGCGCGGTTGCACAATTTGACCAAAAGAGTTGACCACACCATCGACTACACAGTAGACCACAAGGCCCCAAGAAGTTGTCAAGGTTCGTATGGTCGCACCTGTGGTCGCATGTTGTGCGATCGATCGATATCGACCACACGAGTATTTCTTTTGCTATATTGCTTGTTTGGACTTTGTGCTTTGAAATTTGCTTCGTCTATTGTGGGACTAACATGACACCACTATATGTTGTACTTGTCTTACATACCTTTGACTTTTCAGACATACCACAGTCGATAGTAGGAAATGACTGGGTGTAGAGCAACCCGGAGGGGATGTAACCCAAGCCCACCTCTACCACCACTTGTGGAGGCAAATGCCAATGAACACCCTGAAAAACAAGCCAAAAATAATGGGAATCGATTAAAACATTACGCCTCAAGAAGTACAAACTCAGGCCAATCCAACCAACTTGCCAACACCACCCATAGATTTGGTCACAGTAGTGATGAATCTGGCACAATAAGTACAGTAGTTACATTAGATGTAGACGAACATGCAAGCTGCCTTGGGAGTTGCATCCTCAGCTACAAATACCATACCAACACCTCCTCGTGGTAGCGTTGTGCCTCTCGCTCCTGTTGTTGATAATACAATGCCCATTATACCTATGGAAAATAACACCATACCCACAGTGCAGCAGACTCCAGTGATGCATACCCTTGTGTAAAATCTCGAAGTACAATGGGGGACGAATAACCAAGGGAGTTACCATAATCAGCCACTAGCATATGGATATTATGAGCAAAATCAGCTTAACCACTTTAGGCTGATAGAGCGGCTTTTGAAAATGAAATCAAAGGAGTTCACGGGTAAGCCATCGGATCCTTTGTAGCTAGCACTTTGGATTGATGAGATAGAGAGAAATTTTATGATGATGAATATTACTGAAGAAGAGAAAGTGCTATGTGCCACTTTTATGTTGAAAGGTGATGCATATCATTGGTGGAAGTCTACTCGAGATTATCTTCTTACCAAACACACTCATCTGACATGGGCTATCTTTAAAGAGGCTTTCTTCGAGAAGTATTTTTCTAGAAGTTTTAGAGATATGATGGAAAAAGAATTCTTGAGTTTGTATCAAGGACAGATGACTGTTGATGCTTACCAGCAACGTTATGAAGAGTTGTTCTTCTTTGCTCCCTCTAGTATGCAAGAAAAAGATACCAAAATCTAAAGGTTCATTATGGGACTTAGGGGAAGCATCCGAGAACATGTGTTAGGACTAGAAAAGAGGATATATAATGAAGCCATGTAGATTGTACGAATTCTGGAGTCAAGTCAGAGGGAGAGTTATTTTGCTCAAAACAGAGGTATTAAGAGGCATAATGGAAATTCATTTAATGGAGGGAATTTAAGGACCTTTAAACCATTTTGCACTCAAGGCTTCAACGCAGCAGCCAAGACTATACAGCTGGCTCAACCTCAACAGAAGCAAGGAAATGCTCGAGTTAAATGCTTCAACTATGATCAAGTATGGTATTATTCTAAGGACTGCCCTAAACCAAGGAAGCAACTGCAGTAAGGAAAGGTTTATGCCGTAACTTCTGAAGATGTTGCTGCATCACTTGATGTGGTTACAGGTATGACCCGACCCTTTGTTTTGCAATACCTTGTATGAGCATATAGACTAAGTTAGATAAAATCACAGGTATTGTATTTATAGATGACATACCCACCAGAGTACTCTTCAACTCTGGAGCCACCCACTCTTTTGTATCTGTGTCGTTTAGAAAGAAACTAAATGTAACCCTTAGACCTTTATACTCCAAACTCCTAGTACAATCGCTTATGGGATTAGAAGCAGAGCTAGACAAATGTTATGGACCATATCCAGTTCTTATTGGTGGAGAAACTATGGATGCAATCTTAATTCAACTTGAGATGACAGACTTTGATGTTATCTTAGAAATGGATTGTTTAGCTCAGCATTCTACAAATCTATTATGTACAAAAAAGAAATTGACCTTCAAAGACCAGGATGGTGTCGAATTTAGTTTTCAGGAACTAAACTTCCTCGTAAATAAAAACTCATTCTCTCCGCACTGAAGGCTAAGAGATGCTTGGAGAAGGATTGAGTTGGATACCTTGTATCTGTAGTGGACCTTACCAAAGAGGCACCATGAATGAAAAACATAAAAATTATGCGGGAATTTTCAGACGTATTTTTTGAGGATTTACATGGGTTACCACTTCGTCCAACGACAGAGTTCGTTGTAGACCTATTGTTAGGGTTGACATTGTAAGACCCGTGTCAATCTAACCCGGTCTTACCACCTTGAACCAGGTTTACCCATTATGGTCGAGTCAAATGGACCAAGGGCGTGAAGGAGATCGAGATCCCAGGTATTAAATCGACCTAAAAACACTTAAAATAGGGGAAGGGTCGCATACCCAGCTAAGCAGGGTCGGACCTCCCAAAACAGAAAGTCAGACCCTCATTTTTGAAGGGAGGGTCGGACAGCTTAAGACCCTAGGGTCGACGGGATCATCGACCCTCCCATCGACCCTCGGATTCTGCCGAATATAGAAATTAAGAAATTTCTTTATTTTTTGATTGGGAATCTTTCCAAATCTCAGAGGGACTTATTTAGGATGTTCCTACTCTATTTAAAGGACGTTCCTAAGCCACTTTCACTCCTTTCACAACCCTAATAGAATTGAGAGGAAGAGAGGAGAAGAAAAAGAGGAAGAAGAAAGGAAAGGAAGAGAATTTAGCAAAAAAGAGAAGAATTTCAGAGAAAAAGTTATCTTCTCAGGTATGGATACTAATTCCATGAATTTCTACAGACCTTAGATTAGTAATTGTTGAGAGTGTGATCTCGGAGAAACCCAAACCATCAATCTATGGTTAGGTTTCTATGGAAAACCATAGAAGAATACATGAAAGCTATCTAGGTGGGTTATACATGGTTTCAGACCATGGAATGAATGTAGAATGGAATGTAGGAGCAAGCCATAGGATTCTAAACACGAAGAATGGATTAAAAGAGAGAATTGGACCAAAGTGCACCGAGGATCGCACTAAGGGTCGATGACCATCCGACCCTAGGTGTTCCTGACCATCGACCCTCAATGTTTGGGAAGTTCAGAGTTAAGGGAGGGTCGCACCCAGGGTCGATCCTGACTCCGACCCTCAATTAACAGTATGGTTTTTAAATTCTGAATAAATTCTAATTAAATTCTATTGACTTTGTTAGGGCTTCTAGCAATACAATAACACTGTAAAGGTGATTCTAAAGCTTGGAAAAATATCTATTAGCAAGCTAAGGTGAGGAACCAGAACCCCAAACTAAATTGGTTAATAACAAACTATTTTTTTATTTTCTTGAGTCCTATGCTATGCTTGATTCTATGCGAATATATTTTTAATATGCATACAGCATGCCATCCAATATTTCTATTACTTGTTCATGCATATTTACTTTATTGTTTATAACATGATGATGATGATGATGATATGAATAGGCATGTGCTTGTATGTGTGTGGTTGGTGTACTTGATGCGAGCGAGTATCAGGGGAGGTGTGATGAGAACATCAATAAACGTTAACCTTTGGCGGGTCTCAGCACTTTAGCTCTATCTCTAACTCAAGTCTTGTGCATTAGCATCGTCGTATCGCCATTACTTTAGCAGAACTATTATGTTGTAGAGTATCAGGGGAGGTGGTCTCGGTCCTTGTAGTCTCTGACTCTACCGGGGGGCCTTAGCTCTATCTCCATGGACATTCTGAGGGATGCTGGGGTGGGGCCTTGGATACACTTTTGGCATTAGGATTGGTTAGTTGCGAGCCCAGTTTGCAGCCCTCGCTAACAGGGGCTTACGTGTTGGTATGACACTATATAGCAATAAACGTAACCTTTGTTATATAATGTTCATGATTGGGTGCATGTGAGTTGACGATAAACGTGATCTTCGGGTAACGTTACACACTCATGTATAGAGGCGGAGTCAATAAACGTGACCTTTGGCTACCTAAACCTTTCTATTGCATACTGTAAACTTATATACCAGACCAAAGATATAAATTGACTTTTTGCATGCATATGTATTGTTGCATTGTTTTGGCTACTCACTGAGCCGTGATGTGTGCTCACCCCTCAACGTTGAATATTTTTAGTTGATGATGCAGGTTATACCGTTGATGACTATGTGAATGCGTCTACGTACGGGAACGTAGCGGCGATGGAAGCTGAAGCTGAAGTGGATACACACGACTCCTCTTGCGAGTGCAACTCGTGTGTATTTGATTAGATATTTTATAGGTTCTTTATTGGATTTATTAAGACATGTATTTGATAATTAATTATGTCTTAGTTGAAAACAGAATAATTTGCTATTAAATTATTTATATCATTTAGTTTCTCAGTTCATGTTATTATAAGACTTCCGCTATTGTGTATTTACTCTAACTATGATTGTGGATGTGCGTGAGTTTGGATAACGCGGGGATAGTCTACTCGAGATCCTGGTTGAACCATTGGTTTGCTAGCGGTTCATCACATCATTCTAAATAGTACAGAATTGGGGTGTGACAACTTGGTATCAGAGCATCTCAGGCCTTGCCCGCCGAACTAACACACATTCAAGACCATTGTGAACTGAGATAGGATAAATTATAAGCTTTAATGCAAATACACTGTAAGCACAAGTGATGATTGAGACCAAACTTAAAAGAGAATAATGCATCTATTAAAGGGAAAACAAGTTACATATAATGAGTGAGAAAAACAAAATGTATATGCATAACTAAAGCAGAGTACAGTCCACAACCCGGACAGTACTCTGTAGTACAAGAAAAATAAATACAATCAAGAAGCTGGAGGTGAAGGAGGGGGCGGTGCCTCACGATCTCGGTCATAGTCTTCAGCATAGACCCTAGTCAACCAAGCCACCTGGGTCTGGGTCATCTGGAGACTAGCTGCCAAATCGGCTACTCTCCTATCAGTCGCCTGCTGGACCGATAACAGCTCATCCACCCTCATACGCTGAGCGTCTAGCAACTCCTCCATCCTCAGATCAGATCTGCGCTGAGCCTCCCTAATCTTCTGCAGCATCTCCATCCTATCAACAGGTGGGCGTGAAGGACCAGCAGCATAAGAAGGACTAGTCTCAGGTACAGGATCCGCCGCAGAAGAAGTACCAACACCAGCCGCATGAGTAGGTGAAGGCGGTGGTATCGCGTCAACATCCATATACATGCGGTCGTCATCGTCGACGGGATCCACATGAGCTCTAGCAGCGGCAGCAGCAGCCTCAGCATCAACCATCTCGATACGAGTGTGAGGGTGCACCATCGCGTTCCTCTCCTCATCACTAACCTGGGCATCCTGCATACCCATCTTGCAGATTGCCTCCCAATCTAGAGGCGACGAGAAGATCTTCTCCTGGATCTTCTCATCTAATAGGTCAACCCCCAGACGGGTCAGAAGGACTGTAATCATGCGTCCATAGGGTAGATTACCCCTATGCCCGGCCAATGTAGCACTAATCATAGTTCGCATAATGATGTAGGGGAGACAGACGGGCTGACGAGTGCAGATGCTATAGATCAAAAACTGGGTCAGCTGAGAAACCCTCTCATAGTGCCCACTCTGCGGGATCAGATTATGCTGGATAATCTTGCAGAAGACCCGTGGAGCTAGATGCAGATAACAAGCTCTCATCTGCCAACGATCAGGACGAAGCAACTGGTTATCGATCTCTGCCCCCATCTCCATCTCAACAAAGTGTGGCTCTCTAGGCGCACAGTATACCATGGGGCCATCATAAGGAATGCCCAACAAGTCGGCCAACTGCCGATAGTCGAAGGAGATATCTACCCCTTTGACGTAGCTGGTGATGCGCAACTCCTGACCATGCTCAATGTCATTGTAATTCCCCACCACCTGGAGATTACAATAGAACTGACGCACCAAATCCGGGCAGGTGCACGCGTCGTATGTAATGACAGGAAGCCATCCCATGTCACCAAAGGCTCCCTCTACGTTGAACACGGCTAACTCAGCCAAGTTCACCATACGACCACACTCAACCTTCTTACGGGCATAGTCAGCATACCGTGCCTCGGCTTCATTGGAACAGAAGCGAAGGGGATCACGAACTCTGGGTACTTTGGTACGAGCCATGATATCTGCAAAATAAGAAAGAGAATGAAACATAAGGAATTAGTAGGATAAAAATCCAAAATTTGATGTAATAACGACGTAAGTTGACCATAAAGCCCATTCCTCACCATACAATTGGGCATAAGGACTTACGTATGTTTAAACATATCCTACAACCCACATGCAGTAGGAAATTTTAATTGACGATGTCCAATTTGAAGAAATTCAAGAAAAATCGAAAATGTCGACAAATTAGGGCAAAAAGAGAAAATTTCAAGTTTCTCGATAACCAACCGATGAAACTCAAAATTTTTTGAGGGCTTTCGTTCCTCGAGACACCAATAACAAAAGCCCCCAATAAAAATCAAATTTTTACGGTTGGAAAAAGTTTAATTTGGAAAATACAAGTTAAACGTGCGAAAACCTAAAAATGGAAACCTAAAAACAGGTAAAAATGAAAAGACATACCTGTAGTGATGACGTGAACGTCGAAACCTGGAGTCAAACCGATCCAAAACAATAGAGTAGCACTGTAGCAACTCAGAGAGGAGAGACGAGTCGAAACGGAGGAGGAATAGTGAGAAATGACCCAGAACCGGATCTTAAAAATCTGATTTTTGGTCCGAGGGTTGGACAATTCGACTAGCACAATCGACCCTCGAATCGACCCTCCCATCGACCCTCGGCTCTCGGAAATCTGACAGAAAATCAAGGGTCGGAACTGAGGGTCGGATACCCATCGACCCTCGCATCGACCCTCAGCTCTCGGGAAGAATAGGTCATTCCCAGGGTCGAATACCAAGGGTTGGACATACCATCGACCCTCACCATTGACCCTGCATAGAAAAGATAGTATTTTTTTTATAAAATGAGCTAGAATTGGAATTGATTATTGGTTAGCGTGTCTACATGAAATACAAATGACTTCTCACCTATTTTGATGATTTTCAGGCACCACCAATCACAGAAAAGAATTATGTCTAGACGTAGGGTGACCCGACAGACCCGAAATGCAGTCCCACCACCACCACCCGTGGAGGAGACTAGTCAAGAGAACAATTATGCACCGGGTAATCCAGAACCGGCAAACCCTACAAATTTGCCACCTCCACCACCAGAGCTAACAACCGTGGTGATGAACTTGGCACAGCAGCTGCAACAGATGCAACACGCACAAGCTCAGATGCAGGTTGCCATGGGAATTATGTTTCAAGCCACTCAGGCTGCACCCATGCACAGGACAAGCCAGTGTAGCACCGGTGGATAACCACCCAACTCATCAGACACCTCAGCAACCAGCTGCATAGATTCCAGTGCAGGTTCCAGGAGCAGCTCAGGGTGATTACCAGTATCCACACAACATGTTTGGGGCAAACCCCCAAAATCAGCTGGACCACTCCCGACTAGTGGAGAGATTTTTGAAGATGAAACCTAAGGAATTCAACGGCAAACCGTCTGATCCATTGTGGCCAACACACTGGATAGACGAGATGGAGAGAAATTTCCTCATGATGACTATCACAGAGGAAGAGAAAGTACTGTGCGCTACCTTCATGCTCAAGGGCGACGCACATCATTGGTGGAAATCAACGAAGGCATATCTACTGACCAAGTACGCCCTACTGACCTGGGCTATATATAAAGAAGCCTTCTTTGAGAAATATTTTCCACGGAGCTTCAGAGATTCGATGGAGAAGGAGTTCCTGAGTCTTTATCAAGGACAGATGTCAGTGGATGCGTACCAACAACGTTATGAAGAGCTGTTTTTCTTCGCACCACTGAGTATGCAAGAAGAAGAAACAAAAACCCGTAGGTTTGTCACGGGACTAAGAGGAAACATCAGAGAACATGTTCTGAGCTTAGAAAATAGAATTTATAACGAAGCTGTCCAGATCGCTCGAGTAATAGAATCGAGCCAGAAGGAGAGTTACTTTACTCAGAACAGAGGCATCAAAAGGCTAGCCGGAAGTTCTTACAACGGAGGCAATAACAAGACATATAAGCCTTTCCGTCCTCAGAATTTTAATGCTGCAACCGAGACTACCCCAGCAGCTCAACCTCAGCCAAAGCCAAATTCTGAAGCCCCGAAGTGTTTTAACTGCAACCAGCCGGGACATATGGCAAGGGAGTGCCCTAAGCCCAAGAAGTAATTCCATCAGGGACGTGTATATGCTGTTACGTCCGAGGATGCGGCCGCATCACCCGATGTGGTCACAGGTATGATTGAAACTTTTAAAGTTGTAATTACATTGAATGAGCATGTAGACTAAGTAAAGATAAATCACAGGTATTGTACCTATAAATGGCGTATCCGCCAGAGTACTCTTTGATTCCGGAGCTACTCATTCATTTATATCGGTGTCATTTGGAAAGAAGATGAAATTACCCATCAAAACATTAGACTACAAATTACTTATACGATCACCGATGGGGTTAGAAGTGGAACTAGAGAAAGGTTATGGACCATGTCCAGTTCTCATTGGAGAGAAGACTTTAGATGTAACCTTGATACAACTTGAGATGGCAGACTTTGATGCCATCTTGGGAATGGACTGGTTAGCTCGGTATTCTACAAATCTATTATGCGCCAAAAAGAAGCTAACGTTCAAAGACAAAGAAGGAGCAGAATTAAGTTTCTCGGGGACCAAACTTCCCCGGAGACGCAAGCTCATACTTTCAGCACTAAAGGCTAAGAAGTGCCTTGAGAAAGGGGCAATCGGGTATCTAGTATCCGTGGTCGACCTAACCAAGGAAGCGCCACAAATAGAAGATATTGATGTCGTGCGGGACTATCCTGACGTATTTCCAGAGGAACTACCCGGATTACCACCCGACCGAGCCACAGAGTTTGTGATAGACCTTATACCTGGAGCCGCACCTGTATCAAAAGCACCTTATAGGATGGCTCCTACGGAACTGAAGGAACTGAAGGTGCAACTACAAGAATTGCTGGACAAGGGTTATATTCGACCCAGTATATCGCATGGGGTTCACCGGTGTTGTTCGTAAAGAAGAAGGATGGTAGCGTTCGATTATGTATCGACTATCGGGAGTTGAATAAACTGACAATCAAGAATCGATATCCACTACCGCGGATCGATGACTTGTTCAATCAGTTACAAGGAGCAAGAGTATTTTCTAAGATCGATCTTCGATCAGGCTATCATCAGTTGAAGATTAAAGAAGGTAATATTCCAAAGACAGCATTCAGGACCAGATACGGACATTATGAATTTTTGGTTATGTCTTTCGGATTAACTAATGCACCGGCAACGTTCATGGAACTTATGAATGGAGTTTTCCATGATATGTTGGATACGTCGGTTATAATATTTATTGATGACATATTGGTATATTCCAAGGACAAGGAAACCCATATCAAGAACCTAAACGCAGCCCTACAACGTTTAAGGAAAGAGAAGCTATATGCCAAATTTTCCAAGTGTGAGTTTTGGCTAAGTGAAGTTGCCTTTCTAGGCCATGTAGTATCCGCTGAAGGAATCAAAGTGGATCCCAGCAAGATCGAGGCTATTGTGAAGTGGGAAGCATCAAAGAGCGTTTCAAAAATCAAAAGTTTTTTGGGTCTAGCTGGTTATTATCGGAGATTCGTAGAAGACTATTCTCGGATTATCATACTTCTCACCAGTTTGACTAAGAAAGGTGAAAAGTTTGTGTGGACCGATAAATGTGAGAAGAGTTTCCAAACACTGAAGACCAGATTGATATCCGCTCCAATTTTGACTATTCCTATTCCAGGACAGACATTTACTTTATACACTGATGCGTCGGGACTGGGATTAGGATGTGTGCTTATGCAAGGAGAGCAAGTAATTGCTTATGCTTCAAGACAGTTAAAGGTACATGAGAAAAATTATCCCACTCATGATCTGGAGCTAGCGGCAATAGTACATGCTGTCAAGATATGGAGGCATTACCTATACGGAGAGAAATTTCAAATTAAGTCGGACCATAAAAGTCTTACTTATTTATTTAATCAGAAGGAGTTGAATATGAGACAACGAAGATGGCTGGAACTATTGAAAGACTATGATTGTGATATCTAGTATCATCCGGGAAAAGCGAACATAGTAGCGGATGCATTAAGCAGAAAAGCAATGATAAAATCTCAAGGAGAAGTTAGCACGACCGCAACAATGTGTACCACCGGAATGGTATTCAATCACGGCAACGAGCAGTATGTGATAGATACAACGGATGAATCAGCTAACCAAGGGTTTATTCATCGGTTTTCAAATATGTTCGCGGCATTGAAGATTATACCGGATATAGTGGATGAAGTGAAGACAGCTATCAAGGCAGATCCTTATCTGAGAACAGTACAAGAAGATATTGAGAAAGGTAGGACTAACCCTGAGTTCACCTTGGATGACGAGAAAGTTCTGAAATACAAAGGAAGAATATGTGTACCTGAAACAGAAAGTATGGACATTAGACACCGACTGATGAAAGAAGCCCATACCACCATCTATTCGATACATCCTGGAAGTACAAAAATGTATCATGATCTAAAGAAACTATATTGGTGGAGGGGAATGAAAGCAGATGTAGCCAAGTCCGTGTCTCAATGCCTAAATTGTCAGAAAGTAAAGGCCGAACGACAAAAACCCGCAGGACTTTTATAGCCATTACCGAAACCAGCATGGAAATGGGACTGTATCACTATGGACTTCGTCACGGGACTACCATTGACTCCTCGAGTAGTTGACGCAGTTTGGGTGATTGTGGACCGTCTGACTAAAACAGCTCGCTTCATACCTATACGACCTCAGTATACTTTGGAAAGGTTAGCGAAGCTGTATGTGGATAATATTGTTCGATTACATGGTGTTCCAGAAAGCATTGTGTCAGATAGAGATCCACGATTTACTTCCAAATTTTGGGAAGGATTGCAAAAGGCTATGGGAACAATGCTAAAGTTCAGTACTGCATTCCACCCACAGACAGATGGACAGTCGGAGCGTACAATTCAGATTCTAGAAGATATGCTATGAGCATGTGTAATTGATTTCAAGGGATCATGGGATGAAAGGTTATCACTGATCGAGTTCGCTTATAACAATAGCTATCAGGCTACCATACAGATGTCACCTTATGAAGCACTGTATGGCAGGAAGTGTCGAACTCCCTTGTTTTGGAATGAAGTTGGAGAATGTAGTATTGTTGGACCAGAATTTGTTGAAGAGACTTGTCGAGTGGTCGATATTATCAAGGAAAGAGTGAGAACAGCTCAAAACCGTCAGAAGCAATATGCCGATACTCGATGAAGAGATCTAGAGTTCGCCGTAGGTGATAAAGTATTTTTGAAGGTATCGCCTATGCGAGGATTGAAGAGGTTCAGACAGAAAGAAAAATTAAGTCCAAGATATGTCGGGCCGTATGAAATTCTAGCTAAGCATGGAAAAGTGGCTTATCATCTAGCACTACCACCATCTATGTCAAGTGTGCATGACGTATTTCATATTTCCTTATTGAAGAAGTATGTCAAGGACCCAACGCATGTTTTGACAGTAGATTTGCCAGAATTGACTGATGATTTGACATTTGAAGTAACACCAACAGAAATCACTAGTCGAAAGGTTCAACGTCTACGCAACAGAGATATCTACTATGTTAAGGTCACATGAAAAAGTAGAGACATGGAAGAAATTACATGGGAAGAAGAGAATGCTATGCGAAAGCAATACCCTCATTTATTTGATTCAGAAGGTACGTACAATTTCGAGGATGAAATTTTTATAAGTTGGGGGGAGTTGTAAGACCCGTGTCAATCTAACCCGGTCTTACCACCTTGAACCAGGTTTACCCATTATGGTCGAGTCAAATGGACCAAGGGCGTGAAGGAGATCGAGATCCCAGGTATCAAATCGACCCAAAAACACTTAAAATAGGGGAAGGGTTGCATACCCAGCTAAGCAGGGTCGGACCTCCCAAAACAGAAAGTCAGACCCTCATTTTTGAAGGGAGGGTCGGACAGCTTAAGACCCTAGGGTCGACGGGATCATCGACCCTCCCATCGACCCTCGGATTCTGCCGAATATAGAAATTAGGAAATTTCTATATTTTTCGATTGAGATTCTTTCCAAATCTCAGAGGGACTTATTTAGGATGTTCCTACTCTATTTAAAGGACGTTCCTAAGCCACTTTCATTCCTTTCACAACCCTAATCGAATTGAGAGGAAGAGAGGAGAAGGAAAAGAGGAAGAAGAAAGGGAAGGAAGAGAACTTAGCAAAAAGGAGAAGAATTTCAGAGAAAAAGTTATCTTCTCAGGTATGGATACTAATTCCATGAATTTCTACAGACCTTAGGTTAGTAATTGTTGAGAGTGTGATCTTGGAGAAACCCAAACCATCAATCTATGGTTAGGTTTCCATGAAAAATCATAGAAGAATGCATGAAAGCTATCTAGGTGGGTTATACATGGTTTCAGACCATGGAATGAATGTAGAATGGAATTTAGTAGCAAGCCATAGGATTCTAAACACGAAGAATGGATTAAAAGAGGGAATTGGACCAAAGTGCACCGAGGGTCGCACCAAGGGTCGATGACCATCCGACCCTAGGTGTTCCTGACCATCGACCCTCAGTGTTTGGGAAGTTCAAAGTTAAGGGAGGGTCGCACCCAGGGTCGATCCTGACTCCGACCCTACCTCCGACCCTCAGTTAACAGCATGGTTTTTAAATTTCGAATAAATTCTAATTAAATTCTATCGACTTTGTTAGGGCTTCTAGCAATACAATAACACTGTAAAGGTGATTCTAAAGCTTGGAAAAGTATCTATTAGCAAGCTAAGGTGAGGAACCAAAACCCCAAACTAAATTGGTTAATAACAAACTGTTTTTCTATTTTCTTGAGTCCTATGCTATGCTTGATTCTATGCGAATATGTTTGTAATATGCATACAACATGCCATCCAATATTTCTATTACTTGTTCATGCATATTTACTTTATTGTTTATAACATGATGATGATGATGATGATGATAGGAATAGGCATGTGCTTGTATGTGTGTGGTTGGTATACTTGATGCGAGCGAGTATCAGGGGAGGTGTGATGAGAACGTCAATAAACGTTAACCTTTGGCAGGTCTCAGCACTTTAGCTCTATCTCTAACTCAAGTCTTGTGCATTAGCATCGTCGTATCGCCATTACTTTAGCAGAACTATTATGTTGTAGAGTATCAGGGGAGGTGTCATTGTAGTCTCTGACTCTACCGGGGGGCCTTAGCTCTATCTCTATGGACATTCTGAGGGATGCTGGGGTGAGGCCTTGGATACACTTTTGGCATTAGGATTGGTTAGTTGCGAGCCCAGTTTGCAGCCCTCGCTAACAGGGGCTTACGTGTTGGTATGACACTATATAGCAATAAACGTAACCTTTGTTATATAATGTTCATGATTGGGTGCATGTGAGTTGACGATAAACGTGATCTTCGGGTAACGTCACACACTCGTGTATAGAGGCGGAGTCAATAAACGCGACCTTTGGCTACCTAAACCTTTCTATTGCATACTGCAAACTTATATACCAGACCAAAGATATAAATTGATTTTTTGCATGCATATGTATCGTTGCATTGTTTTGGCTACTCACTGAGCCGTGATGTGTGCTCACCCCTCGACGTCGAATATTTTTAGTTGATGATGCATGTTATACCGTTGAAGATTATGTGAATGCGTCTGCGTACGGGAATGTAGCGGCGATGGAAGCTGAAGCTGAAGTGGATACACACGACTCCTCTTGCGAGTGCAACTCGTGTGTATTTGATTAGATATTTTATAGGTTATTTATTGGATTTATTAAGACATGTATTTGATAATTAATTATGTCTTAGTTGAAAACAGAATAATTTGTTATTAAATTATTAATATCATTTAGTTTCTCAGTTCATGTTATTATAAGACTTACGCTATTGTGTATTTACTCTGATTATGATTGTGGATGTGCGTGAGTTTGGATAATGCGGGGATAGTCTACTCGAGATCCTGGTTGAACCGTTGGTTTGCTAGCGGTTCATCACATCATTATGAATAGTGCAGAATTGGGGTGTGACAGACATTGTGCCCAAAGCACCATATCGAATGGCTCCAACTGAACTGAAGGAATTAAAGGTTCAACTACAAGAGTCACTAGACAAGAGATTTATCCTACCTAGTATATCACCTTGGGGAGCGCCAGTGTTATTCGTTAAGAAAAAGGATAGTAGTGTTTGATTATGTATAGACTATCGAGAATTAAATAAGCTTACGATCAAGAATCGATATCCCCTACCTCAGATCGATGATTATTTGGTCAATTACAAGGAGAGAAGGAGTTTTCCAAGATCGATTTTCGATCAAGGTATCATCAGTTGAAGATCAAGGATGGTGACATTCCAAAGATAACATTTAGAATTAGATATGGATATTATGAGTTTTTAGTCATGTCTTCCGGACTAACCAATGCACCAGTATCTTTTATGGAACTTATGAATCAAGTGTTTCATGACATGTTTGACACTTCGAGCATAGTTTTTATAGATGACATATTGATTTATTCCAAGGATGAGGCGACTCATGCGACGAATCTTAGAATAGCCTTACAATGATTGAGAAAAGAGAAGCTTTATGTAAAATTCAAGATATATAAGTTCTGATTGAAAGAAGTACAATTATTAAATCATGTAGTGTCTTTAGAAGGAATTAAAGTGGATTCCAACAAGATTGAAGCTATTGTAAAATGGAAAGCACCTAAGAGCGTTGCAAAAATCAAAAGTTTCTTAGGTTTAGCTGGGTACTATCGATGGTTCGTAGAAGATTACTCCAGAATCACTGTACCTCTCATCAGGCTGACTAAGAAAGGAGAAAAGTTTGTTTGGATTGACAAATGTGAAGAGCATTTCCAAACACTGAAGACAAGACTAATATCGGCTCCCATCTTGACCATTCTGTTACCAAGACAACCATTTATCCTGTACATCGATGCATCTGGATTGGGTTTGGGATGTGTTCTCATGCAAGGGGAGCAAGTAATAGCTTATGCTTCAAGACAATAGAAGGAACACGAGAAGAATTACCCTACTCATGACTTGGAGTTAGCAGTGACCCATGCTGTCAAGATATGGAGACATTATTTGTATGAAAATTTTTTTTCAAATTAAGTCGGATCTTGAGAGTCTTACATATCTCTTTAACCAGAAGGAGTTAAACGTGAGATATATGTCACACCCCAATTCTGACTGAACCAGAAGTGTGAGTGAACCGGCTCTAAACCATGATTCACACCAGGATCTCAATAGACCGTGTCAACCAATCATTCCCAAGCAGTCTAACATAATCAGAGATTAATACATAGCAGCAGAATATAAATAAATGAACTGAGATCTATGTGGTAATTTAAAATAATTATTCAACTTATTCCACCATTCACAAATTTAAATAATAAAAGTATTACAATGTATTGTTCAGAAATAAAATCCCCTCTAAAGGAAAACACAAAAGGAGCACTCGCATGATGCGTCATGTTCGTCCTCTACTGCCTGGGTATCAATGGCAGCAACTATACCGTACACTGGGGCAGTCATGAAGTCATCAACTGTGTACCCTGCATCAAAATCTGAAAAGAAGAATATATATATTCGGGTGAGCTCGCAACTTAGCTCAGTAAAGTACAAGACCAATGTAACATACAAAATGCATGAGATAACATTACAATTTGGGTCAGGTATAACTTGCAAATATGCTATGGTAAGGTTTGACGGCCACCGCATCTCCATGCACGAGAGTGTGAGCACACCCAACAGTCAGGCACCTACCACACTACTGCTGTTTCCCCACATCACTCACTCCGGTATGGAGATAGGGCTTGAGTATGACGGATAGGAGGAATCACAATCCCACGTCCTCTCCCTGATACCCCACACCGTACCAATACCTAAACCCTTACTAGCAAGGGCTTGCAAGTGGGTTCCGTTTCTAACCAGTCCTAAATGTCAATACAGTATCAATGGCCTTACCCCAGCATGGCTCCCTGCGACATAGAGATAGGGCTCGAGTCTAGCAGGAAGGAGGAACCACAATCCCACGTCCTCCCCCTGATACCCTATTTGCACCAAGTCTGCTAAGGTAGATGGCGGTACGAAAAAAAGGTGTTAGTTGTGGATATATCCAGGGCACACCCCCCTTCACATTCCACACACTAACTAAATATACACATGCCTAACATCTAACAAATCCTAGCATATGAAATGTATGAATAGATAATAATAATAAAAACAACTAAATGACATGTGATCACGACAACAATGATCCATATACAATCTAGTCACAAAGGTTCCTAGCGGGTTTTTCATGGTCTACAGTGTCCTATATAATCATATAAAGAGTTAGAATTAATTTATTAAGGTACTATAACCTCTCCGACCCCAAACAAACAAACTAACATGACATGTGAAATGTCACCGGTATATACATCAAACAATGAATTCATATACAATTTGAGTCACAAAGGCTTACTCTTAATTAATTGGTGATTTAGGGTTTGGAAGGGGTCTTGTCCCTATACCTTTCCTATGCTAGATTTTTTCTTTTTAAGCCAAACCAAACCAAGGGGTTTGATATCATTGAACCGAATCAGTATCCATTAACGATTGCCCACGTATCACGAATTATTCCGAAAATCGGGTTCACCATCGTAGTTCGGGTGATTAAAGTTTATGGATGTGATTTATGCTTGTGCATGATTAAGTTTATTTGTTCAAGTTGAAATTTATGCTTGAATGGTTGAGAAATCCTATGGGTTAGGATCTGGATAGTCCATGTGGACTGATAGATAGTCTTAGTGGATCTAAGAATAACCCTATTTGGGTTGAAATATGGATAACCCATTCTGGGTTGAAATGTGGATAACCCTATGTGGATCTATGGATAGTCCGAGTGGACTAAGGTAAATATCCTAGTGGATTTATGGATAATCCAAGTGGACTAAGATTTGGATAACCCTTTTTGGGTTAAAATATGGGGGGTATCCTAGTGGATCTATGGATAGTCCGAGTGAACTAAGGTAAATATCCTAGTGGATCTATGGATAGTCCAAGTGGACTAAGGTGTGGATCCGAATTTGAGTTTCTCCCCCCAATACCCCCTCCCCGGGGGCCGGCCGAAACGGAACCGCGTAGTTCGAAACGGATAACCCTATTTGGGTCAAAATGTTGGTAAGTATCCTAGAGGATCTATGGATAGTCCAAGTGGACTAAGGTTTGGATAACCCCTTTAAGGTTAATGATTGAGAACCTATTCTAGGTTTAGGGTTTAGAACCTATTCTAGGTTTAGGGTTTAGAACCTATTCTAGGTTTAGGGTTTACCGAGGGGAAAATCGTCCTAAATTACCCTTTTCATTCTGAATTCTAATTTTAGAAGGTTTGGCAAAGAATTCTCTTTCTTTATTAAGGTTTTATTATTCCCATTATGCCCTTCCCAAGAATGTGGGTGTCTAAATGCACGTCCCCACGCCTAGATTGTCTTCTAGAAGTGTGCAGATATGGCGGTTTGACTAGGGTGTTGCATAAAATAAATTATTGCCAAAAAAGATATTCTATCAAATATGGCACATAAAACATTTATGACAAGAAATTCACATACGAAGATTGTTTAAAAATCTTTCAAATATGGCATGTATTGCAAATAAGACAAGAGCCTATATGGCATGATCTAGTAGGCTATCTTCTAAGCATGGCAAGACCCTAATTGTCATTATCTTTCCATATTTAGGGTTTCTATATGGCATGATCTAGTAGGCTATCTTCTAAGCATGGCAAGACCCTAATTGTCATTATCTTTCCATATTTAGGGTTTTCTACCCTAATTGCTATTTTCTTTTCATTTTAGGATTTTCTACCCTAATTGCTACTTTCATTCCATTTTGGGGTTTTCAACCCTAATTGTAATTTTATTTCCATTTTTAGGGTTTTCTACCTAATTGCTATTTTCTTTCCATTTTTTAGGATTTTCTACCCTAATTGTTATTTTCTTTCCATTTTAGGGTTTTCTACCCTAATTATTTTCTTTCCATCTTTAGGGTTTTCTACCCTAATTATTTTCTTTCCATTTTTAGGGTTTTCTACCCTAATTGTTATTTTCTTTCCATTTTTAGGATTTTCTACCCTAATTGTTATTTTCTTTCCATTTTAGGGTTTTCTACCCTAATTGCTATTTTCTTTCCATCTTAGGGTTTTCTACCCTAAATGTTACTTTCTTTCCATTTTAGGGTTTTCTACCCTAAATGTTACTTTCTTTCCATTTTAGGGTTTTGTACCCTAATTATTATTTTATTTCTATTTTTAGGGTTTTCTACCCTAATTGTTACATTCTTTCCATTTTAAGGTTTTCTACCCTAATTGTTATTTTATTTTCATTTTTAGGGTTTTCTACCCTAATTGTTACATTCTTTGCATTTTAGGGTTTTCTACCCTAATTATTATTTTCTTTCCATCTTAGGATTTTCTACCCTAAATGTTACTTTCTTTCAATTTTAGGGTTTTATACCCTAATTATTATTTTATTTCTATTTTTAGGGTTTTCTACCCTAATTATTACATTCTTTCCATTTTAGGATTTTCTACCCTAATTATTATTTTCTTTCCATCTTAGGGTTTTCTACCCTAAATGTTATTTTGTTTCCATTTTTTAGGATTTTCTACCCTAATTGTTATTTTCTTTCTATTTCTTAGGGTTTTCTACCCTAATTATGACAAAAAGCATTTAATATAGCATGTGAGTATGATCATTCCAATCATGGCAGTAATCATCCAATTATGGCGGTGTGACCATTCTAATTATAGTAGTGTATGCATACGAGCATCCAAACATAGCATGTGAACAAATATAGCATCAAATATGGCATGTGAGAAACAACCAAAGCATATGAGAATCAATCAAAACATGATGGAACATGCAGAAGATAACAGCTTTGTCGGGCTGGACCAAAATGGGCACATAGGGCACGTACTTACTCAAAAAAATTCTTAAAAGATATCTTCGGAAAGAGGGACTCAAAGGCCAACATTTTGTCTCGAGGAAGCTAATCCCGAAAGAGACCATAGGTAGGTCGAAAACATTCCCCAAGTACAAGCAAATACCCGGTCGGATCAGTTCCAGATTCTGGCTAGTGGTACTATAAAATCAATATAAAATCATATAGCTCATGAAAATAAAATATGAATACATGGTCAGAAAGAGGACTCAGAGGCCAACATTTTATCTCAAGGAAGCTAATCCTGAAAAGACCATAGGCAGGTCGGAAAATATTCCCCAAGTACAGGCAAATACACTGGTCAGATCTGTTCCAGATTCTGGCCGGTGGTACTATAAAATCAATATAAAATCATATAGCTCATGAAAATAAAATCCGAATATATGGTCAGAAAGAGGACTCAGAGGCCAACATTTTGTCTCAAGAAAGCTAATCCTGAAAGAGACCATAGGCAGGTCGAAAACATTCTCCAAGTACGGGAAAATACACTGGTCAGGTCTGTTTCGGATTCTGGCCGGTGGTACTATAAAATCAATATAAAATCATATAGCTCATGAAAATAAAATCTGAATACATGGTTAGAAATAAGACTCAGAGGCCAACATTTTTTCTCAAGGAACCTAATGCAAACAGAGGCATCTTCCTAATGCTAGGTACCAATCTCGGACATGCATTTGCGGTATGCTTTGACTTTGAAAAAATAAGCCGACAAAGTGATGGGTGATTCTTACCTCGGGCTTCTTCTCTCTCCTTCTCACCTTTGCATCTTCTCATCATCCTCTTTTCTGCCTCTCTGATCCTTCTCACTTTTTCCTCTAGATCTTCTCTTCTTAACACCTCTCTCTCTCTCTCTCTCTCTCTCTCTCTCTCTCTCTCTCTCCTCTCTCTTTCTCTATTTTCTTCTTCTTCTCTTTTCTTCTGATTTTTTCTTTCTCTCTCTCACTCACGTTTTCTCTCTTCATGGTCTGGAAAAAGGATCCTCCTCTTGCCTATTTATAATTTTCACTCATTTTCTAGAAGATCTTTTTCTAAAAAATCTTTTTCCTTCCTTTTTCTTTCTTTTTTTCTCCTCTCTCTCTTTCACGTTTTCTTTAAGAAAGCGTGAAGGGAATCTTTTTCCCCTTTTTTTCTTTATTCCTCTCTCTTTCCTTTTTTCTTCAAGATCTTTTGGATTATCTCAAAACCCTAAATCCCCTTCTCTTTCATGTTTCTCTCTCCCCTCTTTCCTTTCTTCTCAAAATCTTTTGGATTATCTCAAAACCCTAAATCCCTTCTCTTCCACGTTTTTTCTCCCCTCTTTCCTTTTTTTTCCTCAAAAATCTTTTGGATTATCTCAAAACCCTAAATCCCCTTCTCTTTCACGTTTTCTCTCTCCCCTCTTTCCTTTTTCTTCTCAAAATCTTTTGGATTATCTCAAAAACCTAAATCCCCTTCTCTTCCACATTTTTCTCTCCCCCTTTCCTTTTTCTTCTCAAAATCTTTTGATTATCTCAAAACCAAAATCCCCCTTCGGTTTCACGTTCTCTCTCCCCTCTTTCCTTTTCTTCTCAAAATATTTTGGATTATCATTTACATACAATAATATATATTATATACATATATACACTTATATTTAATAACATACATACATATACATACATATACATACATAATATATATATATATATATATATATATATATATATATATAAAATATATAATATAAATATGTGCACATAGATGACCGATTCAAAATGGGTTGAGGCCCGACTTAGGTTGACAACCGATATGAGTTGAGATAGGTTGGACCAAAGCGGTTTGAACCGAGTTGGTTGGATGATTGGAATTAACCGGGTTTCTTCTCCTTGTCATTTCACGGGTCATCCATTGTTATCCCGCATGGAATTTTTTGATGGCCTCTATTCCAAATTTTTGTGTTCATTTTGTAGAACATTAAAAATGAGGAATATAGGAACGAATCACCTCATTTGGAAGTAAAATGGTCAACTTAGGAATTTTGAAGTTTAAGCGGACCAATTATCGATAATTTGGCCGACCATTCCGCATGAGATCCTTCGAGGCTTCTACCGAAATATTTTACGTACACTTTGTAGAGCACTAAAAATGGAACATAATGAGACCGGAATTATCCGAATCCGATGTAGAGCGGGAAAGATATGAAGCTTTGAAGTTCGACGATCATTTTGCATGCAAGTTTGCATGGGACCCAGTGACTTCTACCGGGATTTTACGTTCACTTTGTAGAACATCATAAATGAAGAATAATGGTCTTGGAATCATCTCGAATCCAATGTCGGATGATCAAGATATGATGATTTGAAATTCAAACAATCCGACTTAGGATAATTTGCATGAAAGCCCCGGGATTATTATTTATAATAATTGAAGCCTCCCTATATGTATCATCCGGACTAAAATGGGGTATCTTCCCTCATTTGATATCCGATGAGCAATTACCTCGTTTGAAGATAATTCCATGACCTATGCATCTATGCGGATAATAGCCCATGACCCTACCGTGGGGGACGGAGGTCGAAACCTGCCATATTGGTTCACTTATGCCGAGGGTGGCAAAAATGGGGTGCTTACAGGTACATACCAGTCTTAGTTAGTGAGACCGGTATGTGCCTGCGGTATATACCGCAGGCCCATACCGCTGGACCTTGCGTCCCACCGGTATAGTCCGTGGTTTGGATCCGAGAGCAAGGTCTTGGATCTCCCTTCCGTGTCGGTTATCGGCTAGGTTTCTAGGGTTTCTCCTAACCCACACTAAGGTCCAAGTATCCTAATGGCCTTCTGATTTTGGCTAGGATGCCGTATCAAACCAGATCAGATTTGAAAGAAGAAAGATCTAAGGTTTTGGATTGTCACGCCGCTTCGCGGCTCCGATCCGACATCCTAGTATTACTAATAGTATACAGCACTTACCGGCGGTGTTCGTCGGTTGGTGGCGAGCTCCTCCAACAGAAATCTCCTTCTTGGGCAGCCTCTTCCTCCTTGCTCCTTCTCAACTCTCCTCTAGATGGCTAGGGTTTGAGAAGGATCAATGGAGTGTGGTAATCTTTATTAATAGAGGAGAACAGTTCTTGGGAAGGTTTTCCACGATTGAAAACTTTCCAAGTTTTCATTCGGAGTGAGGGACCCGCTGGAGTCCGTCTCCCTCAGAAACGAAGCATACCGGTCGCACATACCGGTCTGACTGACTCAGACCGGTATAGTCAGACCGGTATACCATACCGGTTGCACCATATCGGTCTGACTGACTCAGACCGGTATAGTCAGACCAGTATGATTTTTTACAAATTTTGAGTGGTTCTCATACTTGAAATTTGTGTGGTTCATCACCCGGCTTTGCCTTCCGGTTCGGTTATGATTGGAACACCTATCATCATATAAAACCACGGGTTAGACCCGGTTTTTAGAACACGGTTCTTACAATATAGAAGATGGCTAAAATTGCTAAAAGATTATGATTGTGATATTTAGTATCATCCAAAAAAGGCTAATATAGTTATTGATGCACTGAGCTGAAAAACAATAACAAAGCCTGAGGAAGAAGCTAGCACAAATACTGTCATGTGTGTCGTGGCAAGAGTATTTGATTATGACAATGAGCAATTCGTGGTCGATAAATCGGGCGGTTTCACAAACCTAGGGTTGATTCATAAGTTTTCAATTATGTTCGCTACATTGAAGATTGTTCCTGATCTAATGGATGAAGCGAAAATGGTAATCCAATCAGATCCTTATCTGAGGATAGTACAAGAGGATCTAGGAAAGGGTAGGACGACTCCTGATTTCAGTCTGGATTTTAGAAGAGTATTAAGGTATAAAAGAAGGGTGTGCGTACCTGAAAGTAAAAATTCAAATATCAAAAACAGACTCATGAAGGAAGCCCATTCCACCACTTACTCAGTACATCCTAGAAGTACGAAGATATATCACGATCTAAAGAAGCCATATTAGTGGAGGGAAATGAAAGAAGATGTAGCTCGATATGTGTCTCAATGTTTAAATTGTCAACAGGTAAAGGTGAAAAAACAAAGACTAGCAGGCTTATTAAAACTGTTACCTGAACTAGCCTAGAAATGAGACTTCATTACTATGGATTTTGTCACGGGTTTACCATTAATCCCACGGTCTGTAGATGCGGTCTGGGTTATCGTTATCCAACTCACGAAGACAACTCGCTTCATTGCTATATGACCTCAATATACTCTGGAGCGATTAGCCAAGCTGTATGTGGATAATATAGTTTGACTATATGGTGTACCTAAAAGCATAGTATCTGACAGAGACTCACACTTTACTTTGAAGTTTTGGGAAGGATTATAGGAGGCTATGGGTACAACGTTGAAGTTCAGTACCACATTTTACCCTTTAAATCAATGAGCAATCGGAGCGGACCATCAAAATTCTAGAAGATATGCTTTGAGCATGTGTGATTGACTTTAAGGGATCATGGGATGAGAAATTACCATTAATTGATATCGCTTATAAAAATAGCTATCAAGCTACTATACAGATGTCACCTTATGAAGCACTGTACAGTAGAAAGTGTTAAACTCCTTTAGTTTGGAATGAAGTTGGAGAGCGAAGAATTATCAAACCAGAGTTTATCGAAGAAACTTATCGAGTAGTCGACATAATTAAAGAAAGAGTTAGAACAGTTCAGAATCGTTAGAAATAGTATGCAGATAATCGATATTGAGACCTTGAATTCGCTGTAGGTGACAAAGTATTTCTGAAGATATCACCTATGCGCGGTTTGAAAAGGTTCGGTTAGAAAAGAAAACTGTGTCCTAGATATATTGGACCTTACAAGATTTTAGCTAGACGTGGAAGGGTGGCGTATCAGTTAGCATTACCACCATTTATGTCTAGTGTACATGATGTATTTCATGTCTCATTGCTGAAGAAGTACGTCAGAAATCCAACACACGTTCTAACGATGGATCCACCAGATTTGACTCAAGATTTGACATTCAAAGTGGTACCTTTTAAAGTCACCAGTCAAAAGATTCAACGTCTTCGCAATCATGACATTTATTATATTAAGGTTACCTGGAAAAGCCAAGATATGGAGGAAATCACATGGAAAGAAGAGAATGCTATGCAGAAGCAATATCCTCACTTATTCGACACGGAATGTATGTGTAAATTTTGAGGGTAAAATTTATTTAAGGGGGAGGGAGTTGTAAGACCAGCACACTACTAACCCGGTCTAACCGTGTTGTGCCAGGTCTTTCCATCATAGTCGGAATGAGTGGACCAATCATGTGAAGAAACCACTAGACTAGGTAAGTGAATTGATCCAAAAATAGTCAAGTTTAGTATTGTAGTTGACTACCTGAACTGGTATGGTCGACCATACAATGAGGGAAGTGAAACCAGTTTAAAAAGACGTGTAGTGAACACTTGTAAGGGGTGTGGTCGATGGATTTTACGACCACATCATCCACAGTACCTTGCCAGATCAGACTCTATGATTTGGAAACTTTCCAAATCTTAGGAGATATCTTTCTTAATTGTAGGAGGACTCTATATGAAGAGTTTCTCTCCATATAGAGAACGTCTCCCTATTCTCTCTCACTCTTTTGGATCAATCTCAAACCCTAAACCCAAAAGAGAAAGAGAGAGAAAGAGAAAGAAAAGAAGACTTGGATAGGAAAGCTTGGAGAAGGTTTTGTAGAGAAGGTTTCTAAGTCCTACAGCAAGCTTAAGGTATGAACCTTGTCTTTGTAGGTATAGATCACATAGAATAAGATTTTTCACTGTAAACTGAGATGTTGAATCGATGTAAGATCTCAACCATGAGATTCCATAAGCAAATCTCAAAGGAGAATCATGGAGAGTAGGTTAGGATAAATAGCTATGTAAAACTATAAATTAATGGTCATATATTGGTCGTAGAATGAACCCTACTGACGAACTGAGAAATCAACTCAAGAAGAACTCGGACTGAAAGTGAAAACTTACTAGAAATCATGGTCGCATGATATACTACCACAGAGTTGACCATAGCCATTCGGGAAGTTAACAAAAATCGTGTAGTTGCACGCTGTGGTCGCATGATGCACGACCATAAGGTCGACCGCATGGCGTATAGTCGCACTAAACATGAGCCCACATGATCGATCTGTCGCCCATTAATGGTTCTGTTTTAATTTTTGACTACTATAACTTGATACAAATGAACCCTAACTTAAATCCATACATTCTCTAGGTTTCCACGTAGTACAAAGTGACTTTTAAGGCTTAGAAGAAGGTTACACATTGTTTATAGGTGAGGGAACATGACCTAAACTAAAAGGCTAATAACAAGGTACCTCTTTTATTTTGTTTTCTGTTATTGAATATGATGTCATGCTTGTATGCTTGTAATGTGCATCTCATATGTCATTCAATAATACTGTTATTTCTACTTATGTATATTTATTTCTGTTTATTTATAACATGTTGATGATGATGCTAGGGATAGGCATGTGTTTGTGTGTGTGGTTAATGTGTTGAATGCGAGTGGAGCATCAATGGAAGGACATGGTACTATGGTTCAACTTGGTCACCAAACTCTAGCTCTATCTTTACTCAGTCCTACCCACTGACATCGTCGTGTCGCCGTTATCTTAGCAAAACTATTACGTCGTAGGGCATCAGAGGAGGTGGTCTCGGACTGTGTGATCTTCGACTCTGTCGAAGGGCCTTAGCTCTATCTCTATGGACGTATTAAGGGATGCTGGGGTGAGACCTTGGATACATATGGATGGCATTAGGATTGGTTAGTTGCGAGTCCAGTTTGTAAGTCCTCGTCAACAGAGGTTTACATGTTGGTATGGGTAGAGTATCAGAGAAAGTATTGACAGTGTGTGATCTGGAAACTTTAACTCTATCTCTATTCCATGGTGGGTGCATGTGGGACGACAATGATGTTTAATCCATTAGACAGATTTACACACTCGTGTATAGAGGTGCGATGACCTTCAATCCTTTCTATAGCACAGTTGCAAACTTAAAACCAGACCAAAGATATGAATTGAATGCATGCATATGTTTGAGTATTATTTGTTTGCTCATTGAGCCTTGATGTGTGCTCACCCCTTGACATTGAATTTTTTTAGTTAATAATGCATGTCCTACTGTGGAAGATTATATGAATGCACCGTCACACGGACATGTGGTGGCCATGGACATGGAAGCTATGGAGGAAGCGCATGATCCATCATGCTAATGCAACCAATGTGTTTTTGATTAGTTTATCTATATTTGAGAAGGGAAACATGTAATAGACTACTTTACTTTATGTCTTGAGTTATTTGAAGATAATTAGATTTAATTAATTATTTATCATTGTTAGACCTCAGTTTAGTTATCTCTGATTATTATTGTGGAATGTATTTTGGTTTAACATGGTTAGCACGGTCTATACGAGATCCTAGTTTAAACCATTGGTTCTTATGATGGTTCATCACCCTACTGGTTAGTCCAGAATTAGAGTGTGACAACTTGATATCAGAGCACTCAGGCTCTGCCTACTAAACCTGAGTACTTCCACAAGAGTCATGAACTGAGTTAAAATGAAATTAAAAGCTGTAATAAGAATACAATTTTCTATTAAGTACATCTAGGTTAAACAGTCCTAGACTAGTTTTTAATTTCCATGCTAATTCATAGAACTGACTGTCAATGATAAGTATTTTGAGGTATTTAATCATTACATGCCCACAATTATATGTAAATAATTACAAGCCTACGATTAATACCAAATAAAATTAGCTAGCAAAAATATATACATAATATGTATAAGCTAATTTATATCTTTGAAAAGTCAATCGAACTACACACACATCCTTTGGGATAATATGTGCACTGGTCCTCTCGATAACTATGCAATAACTATGAAGGGATAATGACTCTAAAAAATCTCACTACCTTTAGGTGTATGAAACCCCTTAAAGTTAAGATCTTTCAACCATGTGGATAAGTTCTTTATAAACTTTGACAACGTCACCTTTGGGTGGACAGTGTCGTTCTTTACTGCATCTATAAAAGTAGAAGTTTATGTCAGTATTACTTTTGGGTGAATACTGTACTTCCTTATTGTAGCTTGTAATTACACAAATATTAAATTTGAGCATATTATGATTGAACCAAGGTTGTCACTTTGGTGGTTACACCAAAATTCTTACACAACAGTTATAGACCCTAATTTAAACAGACTCAGGCAATGTCATCTTTGGATGAACATTGTCATTTTCTAAAGCATTTACAAAGCACATACCCTTGAATTTGAGCGCATCATAATGAAATAATGTTGGCACTTTGATGGTCACACCAAATTCACCATGATATGAAAAAAATCCCAACCTGTAGTTTATGTGGGATATATATTTAACAATGAATGTTTAAAAAATATAATTTTACAAGTCTAAACATTTAAATAATCATGTACAATAGCTCAACAGTCAATTTGGTACAATAAATTTAAGAAAAAATCAATAGAAACATTGTAAATCGAGTCTTCATAGGGTATTTTTTTATAATAATACATTTTTTAATAAACTTAAATGAACCAAAATATATACCAGATTGAAGAACATAAAAAATGGAGTCCAATGGAACAAATCGGAGATCAATCCAATCTTCTTAGCTCCCACAATCGCAATTTAATGTCGGATTGGGCATGTAGTTTAAAAATTGCAAAACAAATAGGCCCTTAAGTTTGGGACCAGACCAAACCATGGGCTGAACCAAATTAGGGTTGGTTCGGTCCCATCCGAGACGGTTTGGTTCTAACCCAACCGAATATTTCATTTTTTTGTAATTTCTTTCTCTGGACCAAATCACACTGGTCTGGTTCAAGGCCAAACCAAAGAATTGGGTCTACAGTTCAACCAATGGGCCAACCCAGTTCAAAATTTTGGGTATTTGAATCAAAATTTTGGGTTTTTAGGGTCATGTATTCGGGTCAACATATCGGGTTATCAAGTCTACCGAACCAGCTCGTTCACCGGGTTGTCGGGTCAATTGACTGGGTTAGGTCAAAGCTTAGTCCGGCCACACGTGTTGCTCGCCCACATGACAATGGGTTAGGCCGAGTCAACTCGGTCTGAGTCCTGGATAATCTGGTAGGGTTTCCTAGTTAACTTGACAATGACTGGGTCAATGCCGTCAGACCTTCTTTTTCTTTTTTTTCTTAAAATCCCTCCCTTGAGTGAGATCCACTCGCGGCTATCGCCGGTGATTGACGAAGCCTCCAACGGCCGGCGCTGATGAGTTTGATGTCGCTGAAACCGTCTCGTCAAGAGCTTTCCATTGGTACATAATTTGACACCTTTTAATGGTCGAAAAAATTCATTGGTGGGAAACTCCGATAGATTTGATCCAAAAAGCAAGAAAAATTTCTCTTTCCATTCAGTCATTCATTACAAGTCTTTACAATCAATTCCCATTGATTCTAGGTCTATATAGTTGACTCTGATACCAACTGTTAGATATTAATGTGTTTAGGGTTTCAATTAAACCCACCCCAATCCATACATAAACCTTAGAATACAATGGAGAAGCTATAAACTAAGAATCATAAAGACATAGAATACAATGGAGAAGCTATAAACTAAGAATCATAAAGACATACTTGTCTGTGGAGAAAACAATTCTCGTACGCTCCAAGTCACTCCAAGCTTTGATCGAAATTCCTCGGCTACAGTCTTCCACAGCCTCCAGAAGATATCCTTATGTCTCTTGCTAATGGGTGTAGAGAGAACTTCATTAATTGTGGCAGTGGAGTATCTAACCCAGTATTTATAAAATATTGTTGTAACCCTAAAACCCTTCACACAATAGAATTAAGATTATCAAACCTATCTCATACCATGTGAAGAAACCAAACCAAAATGTATTTACCGTGTCAATCAGACTCTCACTGAATTAACTGATTTAGGTAATTAATTAAGCCCACATATAAGTCTAACACTTAGGATTTTATAAAAAAAAATAGTGGTCTCAAGTCTCTATCAGAAGATGAACTACTACCAAACTGTTGCTTGGTTTATCGTCTTATAGATTCGTTTATTTTAATTTTTTTTTAAAATCCTTTAGGCTGTGTTTGTTTCCATGTTAAGAGGAATTAAAAGAAAATTTTCTTGTAAAATAAAATTTTCAGGCACCACTAATTTTGATGTAAAATGCACAAAAAGGAAATAAAAAAATTCCGAGAAAATTTTCATGTAGATTATTATTTGTATAGAAAATTTGAAAAATTTGTTTATAAGGGTATGCACCATTAAACGAAGGGATTGGATTGATTCTTGTGAGTCTGTGTGACACAAGAGTCAAGACCAGCACAATATAATGTGTTGCAGGATTTTTTACCAAAATAAATAAAAATAATAGGTATATGATAGCAATTATTAATAATTGCATAAAACAAAGTTAGTATTGGTTCTTTTTGCTGTGTAATTAAGTGACTTGTCATGTTTGACAAGCAAGTGAAATTACACGAGTAATTTGTAATGTAAATGGGGGTTATAATTTCTCATTATATACATTCTCGGTTTACTTTGAGTGGTAAATATTAAATTGTGATTCGGTAACATCTCATAAATATGGGGTATTAGGATAATGTAGTTTATTTTATATATGAAGGTCAAATATAAAAAATGCTTAGTTGTACATGTAGCACTATTGGACATTTTTATTACATGAGGTGTTTCATTTTGAAATTAAAAATTACATAGATAATGATAATTGATAGTATAGACCATGGTATACTTGTAAAGTACCTAGAAGGTTGAGAATAGTAAATCCCATAATTGTAGGGATTTTATAAACTTGTGTTTTTTGTATAGTGGATTTTTTTGTAAAGAGATAAATAAAGTCAAGTAGAACCTAAATCGACTGTGCTATTGTATATAGTGGGAATTGCATATATGTGTAAGGATTTGTAAGACATTTATGTCTTAGTCGATTGTACATAAATCTAGATAGGTTAAGGAGGTATTGCAAACTCAATAGTCATGTAAAACTAACTAGTACTAGTACTTAGTCTCTGACCACTAATGTGGTATTCATCTAAATGAATAAGCACCTTAAAGCCTGTGGCAAAAGTCATGTGATGGATACCCAACCTATGTGAAGAGGAATTTTCCTGAATTAAGTTAAAGGTAAAATGAAAGTCACCGGATGACTTGATTTTGTAGTACTAAAATTGGATTATTTTGGTTTGATGGGAAAGTAGTATCCGTCATGAAAATAAGATGAGTTCTAAACTCTTAATCAAGCTGATTCACATGAAATGTGAGGGTGTGTTAACTATGGTGCACACTATGGGTTTACCTAAGTGGATGTAGGAGGTGGAGGCTGCCTATCGATGAGAATTTAAAGGCGAATTCTCTAAACATCCATGAATCTAAGATAGAGATACAGGCGATAAAAGTGATATCCTGAATGTCTACTGGTAGGATTTGGATGGTAGGCTAGTCGGCCACACCAATAAGAAAAAGTTCAAGAAGTCTGACTTCACCCGTACTTTATAGCATAGTCCATTAGATCTAGTGGAGGTTTAAGTCCGAAAGACACTTGCAACGATGGGTCCTATTATGTTTAATATGCTCAATTGGATATTTTATATATTTTGAATCTATGAGGGATTGTTGTAAATTTAATATTTTAAATTTTAATAGAGTCAAAATATTATTTTATTATTTTTCATATGGTATTAAAGAGGTGTATCTTTTTTTAATAGGTACCTTTACAAGAAGTGTAGAGGGGGTGTGTCTTTTCCTAATAAGCACATTTACAAAAGATGTTGAAGGGGTGTGTCTCTTCCTAATGGCATCGAAATGACAATAAATGTGACTATTGGTAACATGTCTAAATGGTCAGTAGACATGTCTATTTGTAGATACATGATGATTGGACACACTCTTTGGAGACAATTGGTAGTCTCTTCTTCTCCTATATATATAGAGAAGGTTTAACCTATTGAAAAACAACAGTAAGTAACTTGATTAACAATCCCATTAGTGTTCATTTTGATTTTACCTATTGAGCATAGATTTTTGAATCTTTGAGTAAACCATGAAAGTAAGCGTGCAACACTTTTCAGTTTTTGAGATTTGTTTTATCTTGTAAATTGATTCACATATATATGTATGTATGTATGTTATAAAATATATGTGTATATATGTATATAATATATATTATTATATGTAAATGATAATCCAAAAGATTATCATGGGTTGAGCTAGGTTGGACCAAAACTGGCTTGAACTGAGTTGACTGGATTGATTGGAATTAACTGGGTTTTCTCTCCTTGTCATTTCATGGGTCATTTCCGCTGTCATCCCGCATGGAATTTTCCGATGGCCTCTATTCCAAATTTTTTGCGTTCATTTTGTAGAACATTGAAAATGAGGAATATAGGAACTGGAATCACCTGAATCCGATGTAGAACGGAAAAGATATGCAACTTTGAAGTTCTGACGATAATTTTGCATGCAAGCTTGCATGGGACCCACTGGTGACTTCTACCTGGGATTTTTTACGTCCATTTTGTAGAACATCATGAATGAAGAATAATGGTCTTGGGATCATCTGAATCCGATGTCGGATGATTAAGATATGATGATTTGAAATTCAAACGATTCGACTTAGGATAATTTGCACGAAGGCCCCTGGGATTATTTATAATAACTTCATAAACCTCCCTTATATGTATCATCCGACTAAAATGGTCATATCTTCTTCATTTGATATTAGAATTGAGCAATTCTGGTCTCATTTCGAAGATAATTCTATGACCTATGCATCCATGCAAAATTATAACCCATGACCTTGCTGTGGACCCATTGAAAACTTCCTCAAATTCACAGTCAAGAATCCAAACTTTCGATCACCTTTCTTCCTTTTGTTGTCCACACACCAGCAGGACTTTGTTTAGCTGGGATGGCAAAAATGGGGTGCTTACAGTTAGCAGGGCTGAATGTGGATTTCTTATTAGAATCCTTTGTAACCATCAATGCAACCGATTGGCGGTGATTGATGATGTACAGACCTTGCTTAGTGCCACAATTACTAACATGACAGTTGCTTAGATAGCCTTAATGCTGTTGCCTCATGGCAAAGTGTCAAGAATGATCTTTACCCCTCTCTCACTAATGGAACCAAGCTCCAGAGTATATCTCTAACATTATTCATTGATGGTTGGGTTTACACTAATAACACATGGAAGGTACAAAAGGTAGGAAGGAAGCTACTCCAAGCAATCTTGGGTCAGGCCTTAGTGTATCAAACTGTGGTTGTGAGCTAGGATGGTAGTGGCAATTTCACTACCATTAGTGATGCCATTGCTGCAGCCCCAAACAATACAAACGGTGTGTTAGAATAAGTAACCGACACATGTATTGCAATCAATGGACACGTGTACATCTGTTATTATTTTATTTTATCTTTCTTTCGTATATATAGATAGACTTGTACTTTTCTTTCTCAGTTGAATAGATTTTACATTCAGGTACCAATTGCTCTCTGTTGAGTCTTGTTCAACACTCTGTTCGACACTCTGTCTGCTTCATTCTTGCGCTCATCTTGACATGGTATCAAAGCAAGATTTTCTTGATTCCGCTTCGCTTCCATGATTTTTTTCGTTCTCTTTGAGATATTACTTTTACTCGTCTTCAAAAGTTTTTCCCCATTCTGATTTCAGAATCTTGTTTGTTTCGCCTTTAGGGTTTCACTTTCTTGATCAAGTTGATCAACTGTTATTTTCTACATCTCCTTCTTCAGATCTGTTATTGTCTTTGTTCCATTGTTATTTTCTGAGCTATTACTTGTATTTCTTGCTTTCAGATCTGTGATTCTTGAAATTTTTCCCAGATCTGCGATTCTTGTTTATTTCTCTCAAATATGCGATTCTCGCAATTTTTGTCTCCGTAAATGGCTTCTTCTCAGCATTCTTCTTCCCAAAATCTTCCTACCATTTCATCATTATCTCCATCGGTTCTTTATCCTTCGGACAACCCAGGGCATGACCTGGTTTCAAAACCCCTGGATGGCAACAACTTTTCGACTTGGCGGAGAGCCATGCGAGTAGCTCTCGGAGCCAAAAACAAATTTGGATTTGTTGATAGCATGTTCAAATGTCCAACTGAAGATGATGCTGCCATTGCTGCATGGGATCAGTCCGATTTAATGGTAATGTCCTCCTGGCTGTATAACAGCTACACGACACCGTTCTGTATGCCAACACCTCCAGAGATCTTTGGGTTGATCTTGAAACCTGATTTTCCAAAGGCAATGGCCCCAGATTGTATGAACTAAAACGTCAGGTTGCTCTCCTCAGGCAAGATATGATGTCTGTTTCTAGTTACTTCTTTGCTTTGAAGATCTTATGGGATGAAATAAATTCTCACCTATACCCACCATCATGCACCTGTGGTGCCTATTCTGCAACCTGTCCTGCACATTCAACAGCTCCTAATCATCTTGAAACAGAGAGGGTGTTCCAATTTTTGCTCGGCCTCAATGACATCTTTGGTACTATGCGTACCCAAATTCTGACCATGGAACCTCTTCCGCTACTGGTAAGTAAAGCTTACTCCTTAGTGTTGCAAGAAGAGCAACATCGTGGTTGTATTTGCAACAATGGGTAAATCCTGACTATGGCTCTAACTTCAGCTTGATTTTCTTCTCGTTCTACTGCTCCTGACAATACTGGTCGTCGTTGACCTTACCGTACCCATTGCCACAAGCATGGCCGTTATCGTGATTCCTGTTTTGAACTTCACGGTTATCCCCCAGGTTTCAACCGTCGTCAACCAAAAATCAACCCTTCACAGCCTCATTCATCTACAACACCTTCCATAGGATCATCCATTAATATGTCTCAGTTCCACCACCATCTCATTCATCACCGTAGGCTCATATTGCTGATATTTCATCAAAGTCTTTTGCTCTACCTTTGCCTCCTCTGACAGCCACACAGTATCAGCAACTGTTACATCTTCTCCATTCATCAGCATCTACTACAACAAACTTTGCAGGTACTCAGCATTGTTTCTCAGCTACATTACCCTCATCCCTAGTCTGGATAATTGTTTCAGGGGCTACCAACCATTTTTCCCCCACCCATTCTGCTTTATTGATCCCAGTTTCTTCCACTTAGAAACCTGTCATCCTTCCCGATGATCCCACCCACCCTATAACTCACACCACCACCCATACCTTATCCCCTACCATTTGCTTACAAAATGTCCTTCATACACCCAACTTTAGTTTTAACATTTTATCTGTCAGCCAAATTACTTCATCTTTAAAATGTTTAGTAACTTTTTATCCTGTTTTCTGTGTGTTTCAGGACTTATCAATGAAGAGACTGATTGGTCAAGGACGGCTCTATGATGGTTTATATCACTTCATTCCAGAGGCTTCCTCCACCAACTCTGTTACTTCTTCGGCATTTACTACTCAATCTTCTTCACAACTGTGGCACTTCAGTTTGGCCATCCATCATCTCATACATTCCACTTACCCATTCTTGGTATACCTTCTGCACATATTCCTTGTGCCATATGTCCACTAGCAAAACAGACCCTATTACCCTTTCCTTCCAGCACATCTAAATCTCAGCACGTATTTCAGTTGATTCACTATGACATTTGGGGTCCTTTTTTTACCCCCAGTTTGAATGGCTCTCGATATTTTCTTTGTATTGTTGATGATTTTTCTCGGGCTACATGGGTTTTTCTCATGAAATTTAAGTTTGAATCATACACATTTCTTAGTCAATTTTTTTTGTTGATTCAAAATCAGTTTTCTCATACTGTAAAGAGTATACGGACAGATAATGGATCTGAATTTTTGTCTACTTCTGTACAACATTTGTTTCAGTACTCTTACAGCATACTTCATTAATTAACCTCTGTTTACACTCCACAACAAAATGGAATTGTGGAGCGTAAACACCAACATTTACTTTAGGTTGCTCGTGCATTGCGTATTCAGTCCCATGTCCCCTTGAAGTTTTGGGGTGATTGTATCTTAACCGCTTGTTACCTTATAAATCGTCTTCCTAATCGTTTTCTTTCTGATAAATCTCCATATGAAATTTTGTTCAATAAACCACCTTCATATCACCATTTCAGAAATTTTTGGTTGTCTCTGCTATTCCAGAAATCCATCACCATCACATAAGTTTTCTCCTTGTTCTTCTAAATGTATATTCATTGGTTACCCTACCAACCAGCATGCTTATAGAGTTTTTGATCTCCTCACTAACACTGTTTTTACTAGCAGAGATGTCTCTTTTGAGGAAAATAGTTTTCCATTTCAAAATCCTGAGTCCATTTCTTTTTTAAATGACCCTAATCCAAACACTGTTATTCTTATCCCTGTTCATTCAGATATCACTAATCCTACTCCATCCACTACGGTTCAGCCCAATCCATCCATCATAGACCAATCCAATTCCCCCACAGAACCCGTTTCCTCTTCTAATTTTAACACTGACCAGCCCAGCCCAGTTTTATAGCCCTGTTCCCTTCCATCATCTTCCAATTCTAATGCTGACTAGCCCATCATCCCACAACATTCTTTTCATCCTAGACGATCCTCTAGAACTCGTCTTCCTTCTACCATTCTTTAGGATTATGTTTTCAATACTATCATTCAACCGTCCCTCATCAACAATCGCTTCGATAACGGTAATCCTTATCCCATAAAATATCAGATAAATATGTTTACTGCTACATGTCCATCTTTCCTTGCTTTATTTTCTGGCCTATGTACCAAAATTGAACCCAAGACTTACACCCAAGCCCATAAAAGCCCACAGTGGCAACAGGCTATGACTGAAGAACTTCTAGTCTTAGCTGAGAATAATACATGGACTGTAGAGTCTTTGCCACCTGGAAAACAACCCATTGGCTGCAAATGGGTCTTCAAAATAAAAAGGAAGGCTGATGGGTCCATTGAGAGATACAAAACCCGTTTGGTCACCAAAGGGTACACCCAGCTAGAAGGGTTTGATTTCCATGAGACTTTTGCACCAGTTGCAAAGTTAGTAACAGTTTGCTATTTGATAGCATTTGCAACTGCTAATACATGGCCTTTATATCAAGTTGATGTCAAGAATGCGTTCTTGCATGGTGACCTTGACGAAGAGGTTTACATGTCCCCACCTCCGGGTTATACACATAATGGATCCCCTCTTGCACCAGACATGATATGTCACCTAGGTAAGTCCCTATATGGCCTCAAATAGGCCTCACGGCAATGGTTTAGAAAATTTGCCGATGCTTTACTAGATATGGGCTTCACACAATCTTTGGCCGACTCATCTCTATTTACATATTGTAATGGTTAGACATTTACGGTAATTTTGGTCTATGTTGATGACATACTTGTCACTGGTACAAATACAGCCCATCTCACTTCTGTCAAGGCCCAAATGCAGTGATATTTTCACATTAAAGATCTGGGCCATTTGACTTACTTTCTTGGAATTGAGATTATTTCAAATCCTAATGGGCTTTTGTTAACCCAACAAAAATATACTTTGGATATTCCCATGGATTCGGGGCTTCTTGGATGTAAACCCTGTGATTCTCCTATGGAGCAACACCTGAAATTGGACCCGGACAGTGGTATCTTGCTTGCAGATCCAACTTCTTATAGGTGCCTTGTGGGCCGCCTCATTTACTTGACTGTGACTAGACCTGATATTTGTTATGTGGTCAATATTTTAAGTCAATTTATGCATTCCCCTCGTGACACTCATATAACTACAGCAACCCGAGTTCTATGGTATCTCAAAGGGTCTTTGTCTTTTGGTGTTGATTTGAACAACAATTCTGCACCCACCATTTCTGGTTATTGTGATTCGGATTGGGCAAGCTGCCCCTTTACAAGAAGATCAACCACCGGGTATATTACTTTCTTTGGCTCCAGCCCTATCTCGTGGAGAACCAAGAAGCAAAATACAGTTTCTCATTCTTCTGCCGAAGCCGAATATCATGCTTTAGCCAATCTTACATGTGAACTTACCTGGTTGAAAATGTTATTTCAAGATTTGGGCTTATACATTCTTCTCCATGGACATTTATTGTGATAATCAGTCGGCATTACACATTGCATCGAATCCGGTCTTTCATGAGCGAACAAAACACATAGAAATTGATTGCCACTTTATGCGCGAGAAGATTCAAAGTGGATTGGTTCGGCCCAAATATATCATTACTCGTTTTCAGTGTGCCGATTTGTTTACCAAGGCACTGGGCCAGAGCCAATTTCATTTTCTACTTAGCAAGCTGGGCCTCCAACGCCAGCCTACTTGAGGGGTGTTAGAATAAGTAACCGACACATGTATTGCAATCAATGGACACGTGTCCATATGTTATTATTTTATTTATCTTTCTTTTGTATTTTGTCTAGGGAGAGCCGCCGCCCGTCTTTTTCTCAACCCATACAGCGACCTTTCTCCCCTTTCCTCCCATGACAAGATCTTAGCTATAGGTATACTTGTACTTTTCTTTCTTAGTTGAATAGATTTTACATTCAGATTCCAATTGCTCTCTGTTGAGTCTTGTTCAACACTCTGTTCGACACTCTGTTTGCTTCGTTCTTACGCTCATCTTAACACGGCGGAAATGGCTACTACAAAATTCATGTAGTTGAAGGGGTCTATCAGGAGTATGTCTCCATTGGTCAAAACAAGAGTGGGTCGACTACATTTAATTCTGCAACCTTGGGTTAGTTGGCTACAACTTTGAACATTTGATTGTTTTATGCTAGAAAATTTGATGTAGGAGCTGTTTGTTATGGGATTATATGTGAATGCAATGATCCCACATTGGGCCGATGTGGGATAGCCCAATGTGGAGGCTTATAAAGACTTTGACACCCTCTTTTTATGAGCTAGTTTTTAAGGACAGGTTCTATTTGAGTCCTAAAATTGTTTTGAGATCCTATAATTATCTTATGCATTAAGATAGCCCGATGTGGAGGCTAATCAAGGCTTAGACACCATCTTCTTATGAGCTAGCTTTTAAGGACAAGTTCTATACGAGTCCTAACATTGTTTTAGGATCTTATAATTATCTTATACATTAAGGTTGCCCGATGTGGAGATTTATAAAGACTTTGGACACTATTTTCTTATGAACTAGCTTTTAAGGACGAGTTCTATTCGAATCCTAACATTGTTCTGGGATCTTATAAATATCTTAATAATAATACATTGTGTATCATTCTCTAATTTTAAGAAAGATCGATTTAATTTTGCAGCTGTGATTGGACAAGGGTTTGCTGCAGTTAATATAACTGTACAAAACACAGCGGGGGCTATCAATGGTCAGGCTGTGGTGGTCCAGACTCGTGCAGACATGTCCACATTCTATCTTTGTAGCTTTGAAGGGTACCAAGATACTTTGTAGACCCATTCCCTCAGGTAGTTCTATAGGGAGTGTGATATATATGGGACTGTAGATTTTATATTTGGCAATGCTGCTGTGGTCTTCCAAAACTGTAACATATATGCAAGGTTGCCTATACAGGGACAATCTGATCCCTTGAGAGCACAAGGTAGAACAGACCCAAACCAGAACACTGGAACTTCAATTCAGGACTGGAATATTGAAGCATCTCTGGAGTTGCTCCTTAGCAATTATACTGTATTGACATACCTAGGGAGGCCATGGAAGGCATATTCTAGGACTGTTGTTATGCAGTCCTACTTGGGTAGTTTGATAGACCCTGCTGGTTGGTTGCAATAGGGTAGTGACAACTCTTCACTAAGTACACTTTATTATGCAGAATTCAACAACACTGGACCTGGATCACCAACTATAGCCAGGGTTACTTGGCCTGGTTACCATGTGATCAATGCTACAGATGCAACCACCTTCACTGTCTCGAACTTTATACAGGGAGACTATTGATTACCGGCAACAGGAGTGCCTTAGCAAGGTGGTTTATTCATATATATGAAAATGAATTTCGAGAGTTGAATTTTTTTTTTCCAGTTGTCTTAGTACTTTGTTTCAATTATTAAATAAAATGTAATAGAAGATTCAATTAGGTGACGTAGTACCTCGGGCTAAGAATAAGAATAGAAGAAAATATTGGAGTTGAAAATTGTTTGTTTTTGTAGTTCTATTGTATGTCCAGCTCGTGGAATAAGATGATCATAAGAGCATTTTTATCACTCTATTGGATCATGGACTCATTTATGCAGTTGGAAGTGGGAACATCCACACGTACCTTTTAGTAAGGTATGAATGTGTCTGTTCAATCCGATTTCGGTCTGGTTTAGATTTGGGTTTGTATTGATTTGATTTATTGAGCCCTTATCCATCCATTATTGATACGGTTTTAGTTTCCTATATCACATGGATACAATGCTTCTCTTGGGCTTTGTTCCAAAGCGGATAGTATCACCTGTATACATTGTTCCTTTTGGACTTTGACTCAAAGCGGACAATATCATCTAGGTAGATGCTCCTCTTTGGCTAACACTATTGATTTTTGGAAAGATGGTTGGGCGATAAATCTAATATTAACATCACTGGTCTTGCTTCTTTGGTTTTCAATTTTTTTTTCTATCAAAATTTAAGATTTTATTGTTGATAATGCTTGTCCTTTTTTTTTTTTTTTTTTTTGGGTAGATCTAATGCTTGTCCTTTGCCAATTGTATGTTCTGCTGTTATGCAAGATGATTTTTTTTTAATCTCATTAAACAGACTCCTGTTTTATCAGAGAAAATCAATGACATTTGTTACAGGCGAGCTGATGATAATAGTAAAACGGCAACTCATGGAGAAGAAAGATATACTGAGGGTTTTTTTGGAGAACTTAACAATAAACCATTTAGGTAATTTTACATTTATTAAGGGTATTTTTGTCTTAAAGAAATTTGACATTCTTCCGTTAAGTTGTAAGTAACGGTGTGAGTGAGAGTGTATGAAAGCAATGTTAAAAGGGTAGTCTGTGTAGTTTTTGTAAAGACAAAATCATTCTGTGTATTTTTTCAACTATAAATGGATGTCTTGTATAATTTTTCCTTTTATAAATATATGGCTGGAAGAATAGAAGAAAACAAAATAAAGGGTTTAGGGATTTAATTTGGGAAAAGCTAAAAAAATTTTCTCTTAAAAATATTTGGTATAAAAGGAGGGTGAAGGCGTTTGCTGATAGAAAAGGGAGTGACGGTTCGGAGCTTCAGTGAGGATTATCTAGGGTTTAGATCTTTGATCTTCGAATTCCAGTGACATTTTATTGTCCCCATTCCATTCTACCAACCTCAAGATTGTAAGTGACAGAGATCTCCGATCAAAATTAGGAGAGATAATTGTGGGATCATAGGATATTCTTTCCATTATTTGTATTTATATATTTTTTTAATTCTGATTGAACTTTGAAGAAATCACAACAATCTCATAGAATGCCAGAATCCGGAGTAAACAGTCCTGAATAAGGTTTCATGTTTTGGGGAAAAAAGATTTGGAAAAAAAAAAAAAAAAAAGATTGTATAGTGCGCAGTTCACCTCCCCACTTGGTAACCGTCTAATGCCTTTGCCAGCCGTTGATGGATGTGGATCCCATACTCCATCCACGGCTCCCAGTGGCAGGGGATGAGTACTAGGTACAGGTAGGGAGGTGAACCGGTTTGAATAGCATCTCTCCCTCTCCATTGTAAGTTCGTTTGGTATGGGAAATACGTCGCCTAACGTGGGTGTGGGAAGGGCTACTACTCTCCCCATGCATGTGGGAGGTGATCCGGATTCAAGCCTAGAACCAGAGGTCCTGAATTCGTTTTCTCTTCACCTCTTGGTGCCACCTAGACAAGATTTGATGGTTCTCTGGCATTGGATGAATCTGGTACATGTAGTTAATGTGATTTACATGGACTCCGTCTTTATTCCGTCTATCTGAAGGATGGGCGTGCAATGGTTTCCTCATTATCAAAAGAAAATAAAAAATAAAAATGGAAAAAATTACATGTACTATCATTGAACAATAGACTAATTACATTTACCATCTATTAGTTTTTGACAATTACACATATCACCTCTAATTTTTGAAACTTATAACAGAAAGATTCATTCCATTAATGGTATTAAGTTTAAATTTTAAAAGACAATTTTATCCTCATCTTGTTTTCAAATTTTTTTCTTAAAAAAAAAAAAATTCATATAAAGAATCTTGTTTTCACTTTGATCTTTTTTTTTTTTTTTTTTTTTTTTTTACCATTGAATAATTCAGGGCGGGCATGCCTCATCTATCCACCCAAACAAAAGATATTTGAACCCTCCTTGGGGAGAGACTACAAGTAGGAAATACTAAATTTCTTCAACTGTACTGAGAAAGAAACAAGCCTGTTCGTCCAAAATCAACGACTGAAACTGCATCTCATGATAAAGGTTTATGCACGACAAGATCCTAAAGGGGACTAAGCAAAGGAACAGAAAAGGCATGTTTTTCTCTACTGCATCATTGCCTGGTCATTATTACAGAGCCAGGAGTATACAAGATCTCCAGTCATCATTGACCCCATCAGACATGCAAGACAAGACCGAGATATCATGCATGGCCACAATTCTAGCAGAAACATTGAGAGGACTCGACCTTGCAGCTAACCTCTAGGGTCAATGTCGTTTGGAAAAGTTCAATGAGTCACTATATTTGCTCCAAATATGGCTCACCGAAAGAATGGGTTTGGTAGAAGAACTCAAAGCACCAAGTTTCGACCGTTACCAGTTTGCAAGAAGAGCATATGCCACCGCTTGTCAAGTGGGTACATATTAGTCAAAACGCCTCAAGGAGACTACCATTTTAGACATCAAATGAAAGTGCAGTTGGTCGACCGAGGAAAAGAATGTCACAAATACTCAGGACAGTTCACACATCCAGATCATGGATTTAACCCACACTTCATTTTATTCGCTTGCAGGGTTGTTCTGTCAATATGGGATACCGAGAAACATCAGCAAGGAAGAAACTGATTGTGAGGATCCCAGAGAGTTAAACTCTGATCTGGTCAATACTTTTGCTCACAGGTGGAATCATTGGATTTTTTAAAAAAACTCCCTAGAGTTGTCCCAACCAGAAATTTAACAGTGGATTGAGCATTCATCCAGAGTTTTATTTCGACTATTTTCTTCAAAGCTGTAAAGACAATGCCCGATGAGCATCATTTCAATTTCAATTATAAGCATTCCCCTCCCAACTTCACTCGGAATGTTCATTCTAACAGGGCTCTTGCCATTTAGGAAATTTCATGGCGCTTGCCATTTTAGGAATGTTTTATGGCTCTTGCCATTTTTAGTAAAGTTCTTGGCTCTTGACATTTAGTACGTCGAGTGCAAAGGGAAGAAAGGAAGGAGATGGGGCTCTATTTATAGAGCTCAAATCTCCCCCCAAGAGTCCCCACCTTTCAATTCCCAAGGATACGATCCATGTGGTAGCCTTTGAGCACGCAGTACACAGACATAACAGCTCAAAATTCAAGTTTTTGATGAGGCGATCCACGTGGCACAACCCTAGTAACCGAGGGCCCAAACATAATGAGTGCCATAAATGGAAAGGTGCATGCCTTTTTCCCAAAAAAAAAGAAAAGAAAATCAACTGTTACGTACGCATGGAAAAAATTTAGTGACTCTCGCGTCACCTCTGCAAAAAGGTGCCATGATGACAACCTAGGTGCCTTGTTTCCCTTCGACTGACGGTTCCATGTGGCAGATCATTACTTACAAAGAGTCTGCCGTGATAAATGCAAGCCAGATATCCCACGATCAGCTAAGATATCTACGAATATAGCATTAAATGCAAGTAAAAATTAGCATATAGTGCCATACTTGGCAAAAAGATCTTCGAAAAAGTCATCCAACAGGACTCTTAACAGTCAAGTCATCCAGTATGGCTCATTTTCGGACAGGCCATCCGGCACACTCTTAACAGTCAGGTTGTCCAATGCGGCTCATTTTCGAACAGGTCATCCAGCATGACTCTTAATAGTCAGGTCATCGAGTATAGCTCATTTTCAGATAGGTCGTTCAGTACGACTTATTTTCGGACAGGTTGTCCAGCAACACTCTTAACAGTCAGGTCGTCCAGTACAGCTCATTTTCGGATAGGTCATCTGTAAGTACCCCATTTTTTCCATCCCCAGCTAAACAAAGTCTGCTTAATGTGTAGATAACAAAGCACAGGGGAGGTATCTGAAAATAGGAAAAGTACAAGGGAAGTGAGTGTAACCTTCCTTTAAATCTAATAATCAGTTAATCCCTGCGTGCTCCCTATAGTGTTCTAAGCCGAACCAAGGTGATCCCCAGTATGCGGGAGTCCTAATGAACACATGCGGTAAGGTTGCGGGTCCTAACCGTCTGCTCCCGACCCAAACTTCAAAAGGAAAGTCAAAGGATGAAGTTGAGTCCAGGCCATATGTATTGGTAGAGGGCGGGGGCTCCCTTCTATTGAGATCGATGGCCCAGTAGCAGCATCTATTGAAAACGCAGCAGAAGAGCTAGCTTCAGATGACCCAGGCAAAGTTACAGGCTTCGAAGGAGAGACGGATTCTGATGATCAAGAGAGAGATTATGATTTGGATACAAAGTTTGGTTTTGAAATTGCAACTTTGAGGCTATTTTTGGTGGGCCCGTAACAATGTCATGGGCAGTAACCTATTTGAATGGGTAGGTCATCGAATTATCTTCAAAATGACACTAGAATCACTCAATTTCGATGTCAAACGAAGAAAATATCGCGATTTTGGTTAGATTGAAATGTGCGTAGATATATGAGGGGTTTTTCTGTAGATTATCATAAATTGAGGGCTTTTATGCAAATTATCGTAAGTTTAATTATTTAAATTTCATTTCATCATATCTTAATCATCTGATGTCCTAATAAGACAATTCAAACACCATTATTCCCCATTTTTAATTCCCTTTTGTATGAGAATGAAAAATCTAGGACATAGGCCACCGAAAAATTGCATAGTGAAAAAGAAATCTGAAATGACTTGTAAAGAGTGAAAAAAGAGAGAGTTTAGCTCGACCCAGCCCAATCAATAGTGGCACAGTCTAGTCTAGATTAGACCAGTTCAACTAGTGGGAGAAACCCAAGAGTGAGAGAATATAGAGAGAGAGAAGATAAGGCCGAGAGGTTGAGAGAGGGGGGAAACCGAGAGGTAGAGAAATAAGGGAGAGATTGAGAGAAAGTGGGAGACCAAGATAGGGAGAAGTTGGAAAGAGAGAGAAACTTGGGAGAGTGGGAGATTGAGATAGGGAGAGAGTGGAAGAGAGAGAAACGTAAGAGAGAGAGAGGTTGGAACCAAAAGGGAGAGAAATAAGGGAGAGATTGGGAAAGAGAAGAGAGACCGAGGGAGTTTGAGTTGGGAAGGGAGGCCAAGATTGAGAGAGAGTGTGGGACAGAGAGAGTTTGAGTGAGAGGGAAATACCGAGATTGAGAAAGAGAAGATGGGCGGAGATTGAGGGAGAAAAGATAGGCCGAGAGAGAGGGAAAAAGATAGGTAAGGGAGGGACTTCAGAGAGAAACAAAAGAGATTGAGAAAGAGTGGGAGTCTGAGAGATAGAGAGATAGGAGAGAGAGAAAGAATGAGTAGCCGAGAGAGATAAGAGGGAGAGAGAGGATACCAAAACAAAAGATGAAGATTGAAAGTGAGAGGGAATCCGAGAGAAAGGAGAGAGAATATTGAGAGAGTAGGACCGAGATAGGGGGAGTTTTAAAAAAAAAGATTGAGATGAGTTGGAGACTGAGAGAAAAAGAGAAAGATTAAGGAAGAATCTGAGACGAGAAGAGCAGAGCTTTGAGAAGAAAGCCGAGAGAGAGAGAGAGAGAGAGAGAGAGAGAGAGAGAGAGAGAGAGAGAGAGAAAGAGAATACAAAAGGGAGAGAAAAGGTGAGAGAGAGAGGGAGGGAGGGAAAAATCGAAAGGAGAATTTGAGAAGGAGAGAATGAGAGTGTGAGAGACTGAAGAAGAGTTCGACAAAGGGGAATTAGAGAGTATGTGGGTTCTAGAGAAAGAGAAAAGAGAGAAGGAGGCCAGCAGCAGGTAAGTTCTTTATTGTTTTCTTGGTTTTAATTTGTGAATGATGAGTTCTTTTTTGGAAAAATTTCACGTAGACCCCAAGAAGTATTCTAACATCATCTACCACCCACAGGTTTGGAAAATCATTAAACGCACCCACTTAACTGACGAAAATCAATTAAAATATTGATAGACATTTTTACCTTTCATATTATCAAATGAAAATTTTAAAAATTAGGTAGAAGTACTAGTTTGACCTTCTATTGAACCCTTTCATTTTCACTCTCTTCTTTCCTTCTGTGACACTACCACTACAACCACCGATTAGGCCACTACCACCAGAACCATCAACAGTGACCCCGCCATTGCCGTCTCTGTCACTGCCTCCTTTTACCCCACCATCGCTTTTGTCTTTGCACAAAGGATAATAAGCAAACCAGAACATATAGTTCAAACACATTCAACTGAACATGGTAAGAACCCTGAAATGAGTAATCCTTAATCCTCCCATTGAACAACAGACATAAATCTGACAAAACATAACAATCTCTCTCATTCTAGAGCATAAACCTGGCCCATACATTCTGGTAATCTCTCTACTGGGAACACATATTTCACTAGTGAATGCCGATCTACAGCAAAGATCGATGAAATCAAAACACCAGACAAAGAAAGCATATCGAAAACCATATCTGTAAGCTCAGAATCACTAGAAGTCTAAATCTGATCAATCCTCATTCCAACGCCTCCATGCAAGGACCAGGACATTTTGATCGCCAACCACCTGCACCTCAGATTGCCAACCTGCTGATTTCCCTAATGCCCAAGGCTTGCTCCCCTATTTTCCACAAACCCTGAATATTACTGGCAATTTTTAGGCTGATACCAGAATTTCGATTCTCCTTAGTCACGCTTTCCACACTTTGCTTCCCTGGGTTTTTAGTGTGACTCAAAATAGATTAGCGAAGAAGACAAAGAAGATGAAGAAGATGAAGAGGGAGTCATTAGCTTTCACTACTGATCTATCTCCTTTGGCGTTCTCTCTCGATTTCCCTCCTCCTTTGCTTAGTTTCGTCCTCCAATCGGCTTTAATTTTGTAGAATATTTTGATCTTCCTCTGTTTACAAAATCACCGGAAGTCTAAATCTGAACTATTCATGTTTCTAAAGCTAATAAAGAGAGGATACAATTCTACGCCTTTCGACTATTACTTTTTTTTCTCCAATTTTCTCTCCATTTCGTCTCCAACAATCAATATCCTTTTTCTCTCTTAGCTACCTTATCTGTTCATCATGGGTAATTCAATCTCTGAACTCTTGTTTTGTTCTTAAGATCTTTGTTTAAATCTAAATTTTTAACTTTTTTTTTCTTGGTTTGATTTGTTTTTTAGGTTCTCCAAAGATCAAGATGGGAATCAATGGTACTTTTTCGTTATCTTGTAACGGAGCTTGTTTGATCCTTTTCTTTTCGTTTTTTTTTTTTTTGTATCATTTTTTTGTACATCTTTTGTTTGAGGATTTGGAAGGATTAGTCGTTTGGTTGCTAGAGTTGCTCTTTAGAGGGATGATGTTGAGCTCATTGTCGTTAATGATCCTTTCATCTCTACCAATTACATGGTAACCACATCCATTTTGATCTACGGATATTCTATACATCAAGTGATTGTCATCATTTCTCATGTTATTGTCAGAGCTCTGGAGAGATCCATTCAGAATAATGGTGTAAGTCTCCTTGGAGCTTGAGAAGGATGAAATGGCGTTATCACTCCTATTAGGGTTAACTGGAAAGAGACTCTCTCCCTAAAATTTGAATAAAGGGTAAAATGATCTTTTACCTTCACTCTAAGGGTAGTATTATCCATGAAAAGTTCCATTTGAGCTAACATCAACATCTAACGGGACTTTGTTAACGGGATGGGCCTATTTGATTAACGGTGCAAAAATTATGGGTGGTAGTTGATGATTTGCCAAACATGTGGGTGGTAGATGATGTTAGCAATTCTTCTTGGAGTCTACGTGAAATTTTTCCCTTTTTTTTTTTTTGGTTTTAATATATAAGAATGAGATTGGATGATGAGTTCTTAGTTTTTTTTTCTTTTTTGCATGCAAAACATAAGAAAGAGAGAGAGAGAGAGAGAGAGAGAGAGAGAGAGAGAGAGAGATTTATTTATATTCTTTGGTTTGCATGCAATCCATAAGAGAGAAAAATTTATTTATATCTTCTGATTCCATGCTTACAAGAGAGAGAATCCGAGCTTGTTGTCCACATGGATAGGTTTCTTTAGGAAGATTAGTTCTTTTTTAATGGATTAGAATTGTTTATGAGATGCTTGTGTGTCTCATATAAGATGGTAAAATGGAAAGTTTATGGTTGTTTTCATTAATAAAATTTCTGGTTTCATGTCTAAGTGATATCTGTGCTAGTTTTCATGAAAGGAAAATTTATAGCTACATCTCTAAGTGATATTTGTGTTAATTTTCATGAATGAAAATTTCTAGTTTCATCTGTAAGTGATATGTGTGTTAGTTTTCATGAATTAAAATTTCTAGTTTCATCTCCAAGTAATATCTATGTTAGTTTTCATGAATGAAAAATTCTATTTTCATGTCCAAAAGATATCTATAATTGTTTTCAATGAAGAAAATTTTTGGTTTTGCTAAGAGTGATATCTATGATTGTTTTCAATGAAGGAAAATTCTGGTTTTGCTAAAGAGTCTACCTCTGATTATTTTCCATGAAGGAAAATTATAGTTATGCTAAGAGTGATATCTATGATTGTTTTTTATAAAGGAAAATTCTGGTTTTTCTAAGAGTGATATCTATGATTGTTTTCAATGAAGGAAAATTCTGGTTTTGCTAAGAGTGATATTTATGATTGTTTTCAATGAAGAAAAAAATTCTGGTTTCATTGAAGAGTGATATTTATGATTGCTTCATGAGAGAAAAATTCTAGTTTCCTCTAAGATTAATGACTCATGATTTGTTTGCCTGAGAAAATTCTGGTTTCTTAAGAGTGATATCTTATAAGGTTTTCGTGAAGAAATAATAGATTATTAGCATCACTTTGATTGAATAAATTGAATTTTGATAGCTCTCATTGCTGTCCAAGATTAGAATGCCATGAGTCAAATGTTTGCTTACTATATCTAGTGATAACCATTCTTGGAAACATTGCATATGTTTATCTAATATTTTTAGAAATGATTTTCTTGTGGAGATCCCACATGTGTCTTACTACCATATTTTGACATCTTTATATTTGGGAATGTCTACTATCATAAATGGAAAACACTAATTTTGGGATGATACACCTCTCATAAATCTTGAGAATATGGACAAATAGGGAACGTGAAATTTTAAGATGGAAATAACAAATAAAGAGAGAAAATCTTGCATTAATCTTGAGAATATGAGAAAATAAGGAAAGTGAAACCCTAAAATGGAAAGAATAGATAAAGAACGTGGAAATTTGCATGAATAGAAAGAACAGAGCAAAAAGGAAAGTAACCCTAAAGTGAAAATGTAGAGATAGGCAACCCGATAAACCTATGGTAAAAATGTAGGGATAGAAAACCCGATAAACTTAAGATGAAAATGTAGGGATAGGAAACTTGATAAACCTAAGGTGAAAATGTAGGGATAGACAACCCGAAAAACCAAAGATGAAAAATATCAATTTCATAGTCTTGGAAAAATACTTGATAATTTGAAGCGATTGTCGATCTTCTTTCTCTCAAGGATCTCCTTAAAACCTGTGGCTCAGGGTTGGTTTTCTAATTCTGGATCATAGGTTCAGCGACAACTAGTTCCTGATGTGGTAATTTATCATGAGCTGGTGGTAGTTGCTCATGAAACACAAGTATCACTAGTAAAGGGATAAAAACCTGACCATCAGATGTGAAAGGAATTATCGAGACATCTTGTTCATTGAACTCAATATTTTGACCCTGTATACTAGCACTGTTGTCACCATCCTCTAGAAATTTGGTAACTTTATACTCTACAATGGTAAGTATATATGAGGAACATTAAAATTTGGATCCTTTAGATCTTTTAGAGTATCCAATGAAATATCTACTAACTGTTCTAGGGTTCAGAATCTGAAGATGTTGATTGTAGACTCTTATTTCAGCTCGACAGCCTCGACAGCCCCATATGCGAGTATGCTTCAAATTAGGTTTCCATCCATTCCACAACTTAAAAGGAGTTTTGAGAGCCGACTTGGATGGTACCCTGTTTAAGATATATACCACTGTCTTAAGAGCTTCACTCCATAAGTTTAGAGGTATACTAGAGTTACTAATCATACTTCTGACCATGTCCATAAGTGTACGGTTCCTTCTTTCATTAATGCCATTTTGATCTAGAGATCCATGCATGATATATTGAGGTACAATACCTTGCTCTTGAAGATACCATGCAAACGAGAAAGGTCTTTGATCATATTCTATGGTTCTACCGTAATATTCACCATCTCTATCAGATCTCACGATCTTAATCACTTTTTCAATCTATTTATCTACTTCTATCTTGAAGTTCTTAAAGGCTTCTAATGTCTCATTTTATGAATTAGAAGATAGAGATACATGAATCTTGAGTGGTCGTCAATGAAGACGATAAAATATCTCTGAACATTCAGACAAGGAGTAGGAAAAGGTCCCCAGATATTTGTATGTATGATTTTTAAATTCTCAGTTGCCCTTCTGGCATATTTTTTGGTTTTGTTGGTTTGCTTTTCCTTAATGCAGTCCATACAAGAACCTAGGTCAGTGAAATCAAGAGTCTTAAGGACTCTATCATTCACTAATCTTTTAATTCTATCACTAAATATGTGGCCTAACCTAAGATGCCACAACTTAGAGGAATTCTCATTCACATTCATTCTCTTTATGCCAATATTATTTATAGAATATAATTACTTTCATATGTTGGATCTAGATTCAAGAGAAATAAACCATCAATTAAAGAAGCTTAGCCAATTATTACATTGTTTTTCAAAATCTTTAAAATTGTACTAGAAAAATTAAACACATAGTCCAAAAGTGTCAATCTGAAAACAGAAACCAGATTCTTTGAAAAAGATGAAACATAAAAAGTATCTCCTAAATCCAACACAAATCCGGACTGCAGCACTAATCTGTAAACTCCAACAACTTCCACCTGAGATTGCATCATTTTTCTTGAATGGATGTGTCTCTCACTTTCCTTCGGAAGTCTTATCTGTAGAAAGCCTTGCAAGGTATTAGCCACATGGCATGTTGATTCAGAATCAATCCACTAGTTATTTGAATGAGAATCAATAAAATTATATTCATGGCATACAAAAGAATAAAAGGAATTACCTTTCTTTTCCAGCCAATTCTTGTACTTGGGACAATCTTTCTTCATATGTCCTTTCTTCCTATAGAAGAAGCATCTAGAAGGAGTTTTAGTATCATCATTCTTTATTGGTATTTTTCCATTATTCTTCTTCTTGAAAGACTTATTTTTCCCTTTGTAGCTAGAGCTGTTAATTTGATGTGCATTCTCCATATTGTTCCCCCTAAGTCTCCCTTCTTCTTGTACACACATGTTCAGTATTTTATTAAATATTTATTTTGCCTCTTGTATATCAATCTCCAGATTTTTCAACTTAGAACTTAAGTCCCTTATGTGCATGATATGCTCATGCACACCTTTCTTACCATTGTACCTTGTGATGCTTAACTACTCTAATAAGGTGCATCCTAATGCCTTGTTAGCACTTTCAAATTGAACGTCAATTACCTTCATATATTCTTGAATAGTTTTCACATTCAGGAATTGATCCTCTCATACTCTTATCAATGTTATTCATGACAATCATTAAGTTCAATCGGTTAGACCGTACCCACTTTTCATGGCGAGTGATTTGGATTGACGTACTGGAGTCTGTGAGAGCAGCAGGCTGATTAACGCAGAGCGTCATATCCAAATCCATGCACCCTAAATTTATGTACACCTTTTCTTTCTAATCTGGATAATTTTTCCTAGTAAGCATCGGTAAATTGCAAACAAACAATAAGGAAGTTTAAATTTATTGGCATACAACTTTGTATTGATATCAACCCTTATCAATAATCAGTCATACACTAAAATTTATTATAATCTACATGTGGGCTGAACTTATAATCAATTTCAGTATGTATAAACTTTAAACTAAGTTGATTTACATCAAACTTAAGTGGAAGATTGATGTATGCTATAAAATTACCTGCGGTGTAAGACCCGTGCCCAAACCTCATTACAGTTGACCATTTTGGGCATGTGTCGGGTCTTTCCACTTGCAAACGTATCGTATTGATACGATAGAAGACAATGACGTACCTGTGAGGTGACACAAAACCAATATCGTAAACCTCCTATGTCATTAAAGCCCACAACGATGTACTAAGAGAAGTCTTGGACCCAACCTATAAGATCACCAAGTGCCTGATAAGCTTGCACCTAAGCTAGCTGACCCAAGAGGGAGGTCCGACTGTAGATAAAGGTGGTGCGGCAGCACACCAGCCGCACGCTGTGCCGTCGCACCTCTAGGTGTGAAATTGGTCAGTGACCAATTAGATGCGGAACCCACCGATTTCAAATTCAATCTTTCCTCTGCATGTAAAGCTTATCACCACTGAACCAAACAAGGTAGGAACGGAGGGAAATCTTCCTTATTTCCATATTGGATCCTCTCTCTAAATCCTTCTTTGGAAACAATGCTTTCTCTACCCATTTGGTTCATCAGTCAAGGAAGATAAGAAAGGAAAGGTTTGAGAAAGAGAATGTCTAACGCATGGATCTGAAAGAGAAGAGAGGAAGAAGAAGAAGAATAGAGAGGAAGAGCTTCCTCAAAGTACCGCCCAAAGAGAAAGAGAGAAGAAGGAACAAAGAAGAAGAAGAAACGCAGATAAAGGAGAAGGAGGAAAAGAGAAAGAGGAAGAAAGGAAGAAAGGAAGAAAGGAGCTTACCTCTGGATCATTGGATTGCTCAACCAAGAACTTGAGAGAGAAAACCTGCTATAAGTATTTCTCTCTCAACTATAAATAGATTATAAAACCTATCAGGTAGATATGTGAATAATATAATGAATTTACATCCTTCACATTAATGGTTAGACATATTGGTAATGATGGTAGAGGAAGGAATGTTAGCCACCATTGATGATGGAGTTTTGAACCAGGTAGACTATCGTTCACAGATCCAAATAGTGGACGGTAGTGTACATGGCTTAACAGATAGGCAAAATAAGTGCATAAAATGGACTAAATTAATTATCTGTGATATATAAGAGACTATTTGGATACCCATGAACTTTCAAAGACTTTAGGATGACTGTAGAAGACTCAAATTCATGAATTTATGATGGATTCAATGTTTAGAAATCAGATCTAGAGTCTATATACCAGATCTAGTATTTTGGTTAGTTGTCAAATCAAAATGGTAATGAAACCGTAGTGTAAACATGGAGCCAGGAGTTCAAACTCCTTATTCATAGTTAGAAAAATGTGGGAAACACCTTGGAGAAAGATGTTGGCCATCGAACCACATTTCGACATGCGGTTAACGGACCAGCCGCACGACCTGGCAGTCGTGACGTACGGCGATGCCATCAGCCGTATGTGATGCCAACATTGGATCTCAGTCAAACACAGCCAGTAATTTTATATAATTTATTTTAAATTGTTTAAGGGTTTAGAACCCTGTAATCACTTTTCTATGAGGTAAAACCCCTTATGCTTCATGAATACCAGAGGGGGAGTTTGGTCTACACACCAAAACGACCAACTACTCATCACCTCTGTAATCTAAGACCCTAAAACCAACCTACAGGAACTAGGAAACACCATTGAGGTGCTGGCATTGTCAAATGGCCACACAAAAGCGTGTAGCCGCAAGCACCAGCCGCACGCCTAACATCAGGTGAGGTGCAGCCACAGCCATCGACTATACGCCTTTTTGGCTATTGTACTTTTCCGTGCTTAGCCAGTAGCTACTCCTTAGCCTTAAGACCCCTGTTAAGGTGCTAGAACACCCCTGGCCTCATTAGAAGAAGTCCTTCTTAATATTAAGACTAATAGAAGTGGATCATGTCTAATGAGTGTGTTGTCTTGTGGAGTACCAATCCGCACTTTAGCTACCTCGTATAGACAACATGTTTATTATAGGTTAGAAGTACCTTAGACTATAAACGGATATGAATGAAATTAATAAATTAACACTTAATGCTATTTATGATAAACAGACAATATATGGTAGGCATGAATAACAGGCAAGTTAATAACACGGTAAAACTAGAATAATTCTATTTGGATAATGAGTTAATGAATAATATTGTATATGATTTTGATAAAGATGCGAAGACTTCGATAGGGAGCTACTTGATCGGGATTACAATAGTTTTCTCTTCTAACTTTCGATAAGGGAACTAAACCTTTGGATGCGTATGTTTTCTCTATTTTATTATACTGTGTGATAGTGTGAGATTGATAACATGCTCTTACATAATAACATGCCATCCAATATACTATTTTGTGTGATCATACATATGCGTCCTTGCATTTGGAGTCAGCAGTGCCATGTAGTGATGGGAATGAGTGGAATGAGATGCTCGTGATCCCATGAATGCGATTGATCCATGTTTGATTCATGATGTTTGGTTAAGTCAGTAAGGAGGAAAGTAGGTGAAATGAGACTCTTGCACCACTTCTTGCTGGCGCTACTTTGCATTGATCATATGTAACTTAGCCAAGTCACAATGTCCTAAGTGGGGACTGGACGGGGTCGGAAGCTTGGCGACGTTACGATCCAGTAATATTGCTAATTAGGTGGACATGACTAGTTGCACATTAATCACCCATATAACTGTATTCCTAGCTATTAGGGGGTTATGTAATGGCATGAGTTCAATAAAAAGGTGATATAAACATAGCTGCGATGCTCCCCATACCCGACGTGGTATGGATGGATGGACGAGTCAACTAGTGGGATTATCATTTTCTTAAGTGCCACGTGGTGGACTTGGGATGAGTTGTGGTTAAGCAGACCAAAACGACATACCCATACATGGGGATGTTGTTGTACATTGAGTAAGGCCGCATCATTTTAGAGAGGAGACCCGTGCAACCTGGAGACTCCATGTGTGGGGTATCTTGAGCTAGCACTTATAGTTATCATATTTGATCGTAGTTGATAATTGCATGCATTTGCTTGTTGCATGTTTTGTTTTCTTACTAAGCTCGATGGTTGAGCTTACCTTTATGTGTACAATTATTTTTTAGATTTTGTAGGTTTTTCATTCGTTGTTTCAGGTAGCTTTTCATCCAGTGTGGAGGATGAGGACAACAAACCTGAGGAAGATGTTCGTGATCCTTAGGACGATTGGTAGTGTAAGATGCACTTCACTAACTTGGTCTAACCGTGTTGTGCCAGGTCTTCCCATCATTGCTAGACCAAGTAGACTGACCATGTGAAGATGGATCACAAAACCAGGTATGAATCGAGTTAAAATGCTCAAAAGTATACGTAGGGTCGCATACCTGGGTAGGTATGGTCGACCATATGGAGAGAAACAATGGTCACTGATCAATGACCCTACGGTCAATGTTTTCAACCCTACGATTGGCGGATTCTACGACCATAGGCCATCGACCATGAGACCCCATACTAGACTCTGAGTTGGAAACTTTTTTAATTTAAGGGGGATTTCTTTCCTAATGTTGGAGAACTCTATATGGAAAAGTATTCTCAATATAAAGGACGTCCCTCAACCTTTTTCACTCTTTTAGAACATTAGTAAACCCTAGAGGAAGAAAGGAAAGGAAGGAGAAGAAGAGAAGACTAAGGAGAAGGTTTTGCTGAGAAGATTTTAGCTCTCTACCATAGGCAAAGGTATGAACCTAATTTCTGAAGATGTAAATTCTATGGAATAAGGCTTCTATGGGGAATTGGAGATGTCAAACTAGTATGATCCATGTGATTCCTTGAGTAAATCCCAAGGCTAATCATGAGGGGTGAGTTTGGTGATATTGGTTGATGAGAAACTACTAATGATGACCATAGGATAACCTTAATATGAACCCAGAGAAAAACTGAGGAGTTGACCTAAGAAGAACTCAAATTGAATGTAGTTGGTGACCAGAAGTCTGAACGTCGCAGCTACGGTCGACCATAGCATGACCAAAGGATCGACCATAGGCATTCGAAAAGATTTCAGAACCATATGGTCGCAGCTACGGTCGCAGCATATGCGACCATAGGGTATCGACCGTAGGCAGTAAGGTCGACACAGTATGAGACCATATGACCAATCAGACACATATCAGTGCTCTATTTTGATTTTCGACTACTGTAACATGTTACATATGAACCCTAACTTAAATTCATATAACTTTTAGGTTATTAAATCAATTCAAAGAGAATTACAAGGCTTGGAAGGAGATCAAGTTTTGCTAACAGGTGAGGGAACAAAACATAAACTAATTGAATAATAATAAACTGTTTATTTATTTGAGTCTAATGCCATGATTGATTCTATGCTTGTATGTTTGTAATGTGCATCTCATATGTCATCTAATATTCTTGCTATTACTGCTCATGCATATTTATTTATGTCTATTGATAATATGATGATGATGATGATGGTAAGAATAGGTATGTGATTATATGTATGTGGTTAGTGTGCTTGATGCGAGTGGAGCCTTAGAGGGAGGATGTGGCATGGTGGTCTTGACCTGGTCACCAGACTCTAGCTCTATCTCTACTCAAGTCTTGTTCACTGACATCATCGTATCACCATTACCTTAGCAGAACTATTATGTCATAGGGCATCAGAGGAGATGGTCTCAGACCATGTTGTCTTCGACTCTGTCGGGGGGCCTTAGCTCTATCTCTATGGACGTATTGAGGGATGCTGGGGTGAGGCCTTGGATACACTGAATGACATTTAGGATTGGTTAGTTGCGAGCCCAGTTTGTAAGCCCTCGTCAATAGGGGCTTACGTGTTGGTATGGGTAGGACATCAGGGGAAGTGTTGGTGGTGTTTGATCTAGACACTTTAGCTCTATCTCTATTCCATGGTGGGTGCATGTGGGACGGAAATGGTGTTTGATCCATTGGATGGATTCACACACTTGTGTATAGAGGTGCGAGGGCCACCAAACATTTCTATAGCATATTGCAAACTTAAAAACCAGACCAAAGATATGAATTGAATTCATGCATATGTTTGTTGCATTGTTTTGTTTATTCACTGAGCCATGATGTGTGCTCACCCTTTCAACGTCAAATATTTTAGTTAATGATGCAGGTCTTACTGTTGAAGATTATGTGAATGCGTCGATGTATGGACACGTTACGGCCATGGACGTAGAAGCTGTTGAAGATGCGCATGATCCTTCATGCGAGTGCAACCAATGCATTTTTTATTAGTTTAGTTATATTTGGTTATTGGGACATGTAACGAATTATTTACCTTTATGTCTTGAGTTTTTGAGAAATAATTAGATTAGATAATTATTATATCATTGTTAGACACTCAGTTCATTATCTGTAAAACTTCTGATTATTTGTTATTTATCTCTGATTATTTCTGTGGAAGGTGTGTGTGGTTGATATGGTGGGTATTACCTAACAGAGATCCTAGTTGAGCCGTTGGTTTATTTACGATTCATCACACTATTCTGGTTAGTCTAGAATTGGGGTGTGACAGGTAGATATTACTCATAGGCCTAAGTTGTGCTTATGATTTTATCTTTCCTTGGATTGTTGGGATTTCTTTTGAGATATGTTATTGGATAAACTTTAAACATCGTTTATTTATTTTGGGGATAAAATTTAATGTTCTTTTATTTGAACTTGGATTAATTTTGGAATTTAAACTTTTATATATCAGCAGAATAATTGGCTTTTAATTATAAGACTTCCGCTACATAATGATTCTCTTGATTTTTAATAAATGTTTTCATTGGGAATGTACATTTTGAAATATTTGTTACTATGATAATTCTAGTAAATAATGGTTGGGGTTGATTTGTGGAACACCGTAACATGCAATCCTAAAAGGGGATTTCTTGTGTCCTAATAGGATGGAGAGATTCCGTTGCATTCCATAGTACCGATACGTTAGGAATAGAGTGTTACTTAACGGAGATCCTAGTTGAGCCATTGGTTTATTTACGGTTCATCACACTATTCTGGTTAGTCCAGAATTGGGGTGTGACAGGTAGATATTACTCATAGGCCTAAGCTGTGCTTATGATTTTATATTTCCTTGGATTGTTGGGATTTCTTTTGAGATATGTTATTGGATAAACTTTAAACATCGTTTATTTATTTTGGGATAATATTTAATGCTCTTTTATTTGAACTTGGATTAGTTTGGAATTTAAACTTTTAGATGTCAGCAAAATAATTGGCTTTTAATTTATAAGACTTTCGCGACATAATGATTCTCTTGATTTTTAATAAATGTTTTCATTGGGAATATACATTTTGAAAGATTTATGTTACTATGATAATTCTAGTAAATAATGGTTGGGATTGATTTGCGGAACACCGTAACATGCAATCCTAAAAGGGGATTTCTTGTGCCCTAATAGGATGAAGAGATTCTGTTGCATTCCATAGTACCGATACGTTAGGAATAGGGTGTGACATGTAGGCTAAAGTTATAGTATACACCTATCTAGGACTTTAACAATTAGACTAAAATGTTCCACAAATAATAAAGAAGGAAATTATACACCTGTAAGCAGAAGAAAATCCCTTCATCTTGTAGTTTCCTATCCTATCTTATTTCAATTTCTTAAAAAGAAATAGATGTTTCCCTGTGGGGATGATATCCGGTTCAATTGCAGAAATTACCATTTTATGATGCTTAATACCACTAGAAGAGTATTTCAGTCTTTTATGACATCATTAAATAAGCACTTATAAGTGTTAAAATAAATCTAATTATTTTCTTGATTTTAACATAAATTTTATTACAAAGGCATATTTGTCATTTATGGCATCTCTTAAAACAAAACACCTATGTGTTAAAATAATAAACCAAATGGTTTCACTTGATTTAATACTTTCTTTTGCGGCGTTTGTTACTGTCACTAAAACAGTTACTTAAAATAACCTCATTCCTAATATATATATATATATATATATATATATATATATATATATATATATAGTGGCGTTCATTCTGTAATGTCACTAAAAATAGTAATTTTTTTTTTTTTTTTTTGGTGAAAGTCCATATATATATTTTTTTCAAAAGAAAAGAAAGATAAGAATTATACCTAAAGTCCTACTAGACCTTCAAACCACTTACAACTTCTAAGCCAAAGCAGAAAATCACCAGCAGAAGCACAAAGGAAAAAAAAATAACAAGCAGCAACTACATTAAAACAGACTAACAACCTACTCCCCTCTTACTATGGGTTAGCCTTGGAGAGAAAGTACTAGGTCTTACATCCTTATTACGATTCCCTACCATTGCAGCAACAATCTCCTCAAGATTCACACGAGATGTCTGACCAGCACCAACCCCATGTGAATTCCCCCTACCAGGTTGATGACATCAATTCGCTTTCCCACTTCTGTAAAAGCCCCTGCAGCCGTCTACAATGCTTCATCCATAACTAGGATATCATCATAAACGACTTCAACTCGCCCTGGACTACTTGCAATGATAGAACTAGCAGAGACCAACTGAATTGTTAAGCCCCTACTAGACATAGGTAACCCAGAAACATCCATACCAGTGACAGCCTCAGCTTCCTGCAACTCACCCTCCTCATCATCAAAATCATCACAATCTTCAGCTTCTGCCCAACGACCCACTGTAGCTCTAGGAGGACTAATTTTGTTTAGTAACTCAAATGGCCTCACCTCCTTAGGAGCCAATCCCCCAGATGGTATCTGATGACCAACCAGTTCTTCACTCCCAGGTTTTTGTTGACTCACGTCGTCATGACCAGCCACATTTGTAGCTACCGGATGGTTATGCTATACAATGTCATCCTGAACCGACTGTTCTGGTCTCACATCACCATCTTCATTTGGCCAAACCGATTCCGCTACCATATAAGCTCCAGATTTATGGCCAAAGGTGCCACAAACCATACAACATGAAGGAGGGTCTTCATATTCAATAATCTATATGAAAAAACATTGTTGGCCATTATGAGAGCATTCCACCATCACCTCCCTTGGAGGTGGTCCTCCAACATTCATCTTTTTTTCTTTTTTTTAGGTAATACCCCAACATTCATCTCAATGCAGAGTCTAGCAAACCGCCCTAGGAGTTTATTCTAAATATTTCTGTCCAAATTTATTGGTTTACCCAGAGCCTTACCAATAGAATAAGGGGGTGTTTGGTAACACTCCAAAAGTTGGATTCTGACTTCTGGAGCATAAATGGAGTAGAAGCCTGTTTGGTAACCTGGTTCGGATTTCTGGAGAATCCATGAGTGAACCGGCTCCAAATGAGTTCTAGAATCCAATTTTTTGGAGCATCAAATAGATGCTTTTCGACTTCAGAGCACAATTTTGGAGTAAAAATCACCCCACACTACCACTACCACCAACCACCACCACCAACACCACAACCCACCAGCCACCAGCCACCAGCCACCACCGCCACCACCCTCCACCACCCACTGCTGCCACCACCACCACCACCACCACACCGCCACCACCCACCGCCACCACTACCCACCACCACCACCACCACCATCCTCAATCACCACCCACCGCCACCTACCATCGCCACCACCACCAGCCACCAACCACCGCCACCACCACCTACCACCACCACCAATTATCACCCACTACCACCACCACTACCACCACATCTCGTCGCCACCACCACCAACCACCCACCACCGCCACCACCACCATCCTCAATCACCACCCACCGCCACCTACTATCGCCACCACTACCAGCCACCAACCACCACCACCACCAACTATCACCCACCACCACCGCCACCACCACCACCCCCCGTCGCCACCACCGCCACCACCATCCACTACCACCCACCACCACCTACCATCGCCACCACCACCAGCCACCAACCACCGCCACCACCACCCACCACCACCACCAACTATCACCCACCACCACCATCCACTACCACCCACCACCACCGCCACCACCACCACCCTCCACCACCACCACCCATCCACCGCCACCCATCACCACCACCGTCACCAACCATCACCATTCACCACCCCCCACCACTACTTTGGAGTCCATGATTAAATTAAGTTAACAAACATGTTTCTACTCCCTCATACTCTTGAATCATTTTGAAGTTGGAGTAGAAATTTGAACCAGAAATAAGAATTCAAGAGTGTTTTATCAAATAGCCCCTAAATAATGTCTTCATCCCAGAACTTAATGCGCAAAACGAGGAAGGCGCACTCATTGCTTGTGAACTGCTGGACGCACTCTATCCATATCAAAATCCGGCTCCCATCTTTGCAACTGCAATGGTTGGCCATTTATCGGATCCAAATCGTCTCCTGCGGCAGGAGGTTCCTGTCGCAGATACCGCCTGCCAATACATTGGGGGGTGGGCCGGCTGAAATCCGGCCCTTGGCAGGCGGCAGGACCGCAGGAGAGGATTTGGTTGCCCATTTATCTTGGTAAGGCCCCTATTCTAAACGTAAAAGAGAGCCTACATTGAAAAAAACCTGAATACAAAAAATATCCCTTTCCAAGGGAGGTCATCTCAAACTTGTTACCCTCCCCCTATTGTTCCGTCAAAATTCTAGATAAGTCATGAAAGAGGAGCCCTTTGGTGAATGCACGGCCAATTAGTGCCAACATGTATTTTTCCAGTTGCCTTTCATAGGCTGCCTTGGGAATAACAACCTGAGTGATGCCCCCTTCAACAACTGGTTCAGGCAAAATAGAAAGGTCTGGAAGACCAGACAGAACCGATGCAAAAGACCTACGCCCATTATTTCCATCCTGATGGTTATTAGGAATCCTGGTAGTCTGAGGAACAAATGACGTACCAGCCCCTTGATTCCCACTCACCCCTCCATTATGCCCATTAAAACATGGCAAAACCGAGCCCCTAACCTTATCACATGTCATGCCCCTGCGTCGTTTCCGACCTAGCCTTGGTTGTCTCACCCTTCTAGAAATAGGACCAGGATTAGATTGCAAGCGATCTTCGGGGATTGGTAATGGAATCGGAGTGGGAAAGAAGGAAAACCCAGGAACCTTCCAAGATCTAGCCGCTGAGTTTCATAACTGTACTGCCACCAGTCAATGGCGTATTCCGACCACCCTCCACCACCCCAACAGGATGCACAACATCGGCCATCACAGAAACCGACTCAGACTGGATTGGAATCTGCACATGCGATAATGGCCATACATCACCAAGTAGCATATTACTCTGCAAGCTAGGAGCAGCAAAACCTGAAACCGACAGAGCAGCTGTCTCAGGAACTCTAGTATTCCTCGCTGTATCACCACTGAAGCCATCTAGCACATTAGTGATAGAGAACCGATACAAGTAAAAGAGTGAATCTCGATCTTTCATTTCATTCATTCTCTGGTATACAATTTATAGAATACATATTCAGACACAACTGATTACAAACCACTACCATCGTGTGTTGTCCTGTACAACCGACACCACTAACCATATTTACAAATCACTTACATTCTATGAAAAATAACTTAACCCACTAAAATCACAACTTCTCTGTACTGGGAGTTAACGTAGTGGATGTAGTTGGGGTTTTGATTGAGGAATTAGTGGAGACAGTTGATAGTGAATGGGCTGTATCGGTTTGGCCACGTCTTGAGTGCCGTGGGTTAACTGCTTAACAATTAGGAATACGATCCAGATTGTTTGTAGAACTGGGAAGCACCTGCCGAACATCCTGTTGATGGACTCCCAGATTCGCGGCTCGATTCAAAGTGTTAGATCCACAAGCTGCAAAAACTCGATCAATCGTAGTTGATCATAACGGATCTATCCCAGACTGATTCATCACATTACCATCAAAGTTGGAACTATGTTTTAGAAAAACTTTCCGATCCCAAAATACCAAAGCATTTAGGTTTATCGGCACCCCAGAACCTCTACCATACCCCTTGTCACCGCCGATTACCCCAGCACCAGGTGCCAATGGCCTATAGCCGTCGGAAGACATGGAAGTCACGCGACCCAAAACCCAGGATTCAGAATCGCCAGAGCTCATTCCGAGAGGAAATCTCGACCCACCGGAGAGTTAGTCTCCGCAGAGGTTTCAGGTTTAATGTCGCCTATGAACACGCGACCCCAAATTCAGATTATTCACTTGTCAAACACATTATATTATTTACATCTACAGATAGTGGCGCTCAGATTTTAAATGTCACAATAAGGGTTCTGGACTTTTAGCGACGCTCAAAACGCATTGCCATAAATAAGTGCAGTCACTATTATAGTGACATTCGGTTCATAACCATATCATGGGGATATATAACAAAACAGTTCAATTATATTAAACGTCACCAAACTGTATAGTAGAACATCTGGTTTAAATTGGTTTAATTCTGGTTCAGGGTTAGACCACATTGAACTGAATCAGAGTGGTCAAACCATGAAACCAGAGGGTCGGACCAGTCAACGAGTCATTTGCTGAGTTGACCCTTCGAGTCTTTAATACGGTTACCCGAGTTGGCCACGGGTCAACCCGGATGCGTTAACGGGTCGGATCGCGGGTTACCCTGGATAAAAGGGATCAGGTTGGACTTCGAGGCAACCCGAATGAGAATCTCGGATCAAATATTGGGTTGGTTTCAGTTCAACCCAAAAGACCAGGTTTGGTTCTTTATCCAGTTCGGTTTCTTGAACCGAGTTGAACCGAAACCAATCAAAAAGCCCTAATTAGTTATTTACCAAAGGCCCTTCATTTGTTATCGAATTCACAAAAACATGCCATCGCTATAATTTTCTCCTTTGATCTACGAAACTTGCAATGGAGCAAGGACAAGCTGAAATATCTGGCACTCTCCAGAGATTCAGACGAAGACACCAGTCACCGTCACAACAACTGAACGGCCGAAAAAGATGGAGAATAGGGAATAAAAATCCCATGGCATAACTATGTGGGTGGCTACGGCAACCTGTTGGTCGCGCATGGCCGCGGCAAGCTGACCCCTTATGCCTGTGGGTCAAATGCAGGCTATTGGCCGGCCAAAGCAAATAGAATAAAAAAATTTGGATAAATTACACAGACACCCCTTCTACTGTAGTGAAACTACACAGAACTACCCTCCTTTTACAAAAGTTACACAAAATACCCCTCTAACAATGCTATCATACAATCTCACCCACACCGTTACTTTCAACTTAACGGCAGAGGGACAAATTTTTTTTAGACAAAAATACCCTTACTAAGTGTAAAATGACCTAAAAGGGTTTATTCTTTTTAAATGCTAAAAAGACTTTTTTTACCCTCAAAACTTTTCAATTTCATTTTTTTTTTTTTATTTTCTTTTTCATTTTCAAAAATACACTTAGTAAGGGTATATTTGTCTTAAAAAAATTGACCCTCTGCCATTAAGTTGAAAGTAACGGTGTGGGTGAGATTGTATGATAGCATTGTTAGAGGGGTATTTTGTGTAGCTTTTGTAAAAACAGAGTAGTTCTATGTAGTTTTACTACAGTAGAGGAGGTGTCTGCAATTTTTTTTATTTCAAATCGATGCTTCACAGCATTATTTTCGGTGGATGGGCGGCTGAAACCCTCCTCTGATACAATAATATAGGGATTTCTACCATCTATTGAAGGTTAATGCGAAAAATAAATACCTCCAGCATTGTGACCTATTTCAGTTATTGTTTGTCCAATCATTGTAGTCCTCGTACGAAGCACTGCTTTGCACACCTACAATTAGTAATTGGGATTAGGGTTTCTCTGCAACCACTCGTTCCATAGACCCAAAGTTCAATGGAAAACTTAGAATAACTTGAGTGTTGCATATCACCCCATTCCATTATATTTATAGATTGAACCATTTCCTTCCATAAAAGATGGGCAGTGATCTGGATGCCATATGTTACAGTAGATCCTATACTAATAACCTAATTAGGTGTGGTCAGTCAGGTGGCATGTAGGCCACTAACTTAGAAGATTTACACATTGCTTCCGTGAAATCAACCCCGTAGCTAATGGATTAGCTAGGAGGGCCGCAAGAGTTTACATATAAGAGAGTTGGTATGTATAACCTACATGCAAATTTCGGGACGAAATTTCTTTTAAGGGTGGTAGAGTTGTAAGACCCGCACTCTGAAAACCCGATCTAAACCTTGGTTTTGTGTCATGACAGGTCTTTCGATCATCACCGGGCCAGACGGGGCAAGCGGATAACAAACAGGTACAAAATTGGACCGAAGTCGACCAATTATACCTGATGTTAGGTATACCGGTCGATGGTACCGGTCTTGGTACCGGTCGACCGGTATGGCCTGCGCAGCTATGTGCGGGAATCTGGAAATTGGTCTCTGCGGGTCCCGCTTTCCTGATTTTGAATCCTAGAAGTTTCCTAATCCTAGTAGGGCTACTAAACCCTATTTCTAGCCTATAAATACACCCTTAAGTCTCCTCAAATCCTTTCCATTGTCTCTCGCAAACCCTAGAGAAGAGAAAGAGGTTGGAAAGGAGAAGGGGCTAGGAAGAAGAAGGAGGTGCCGCCATTACCGTTCGACGACGCTCTCATTACGCCAGTCAACGGTGAGTGCTTGAATCCATCTTCTTATCCTATGTTAGTTGTGTGGGTGGATCAATACCATGCAAAGTAGGTATTGATCTAAAACCCTAAATTGACCAATAAACCCTAGGTTTCCGTCAAACCCTAGATTCGAGTTTCGAGATGATATTCATCGAAACGAGACTTGAATGAGTTGGGATAACTCTAACTCAAAGCCTAGACTTAGAATGGATAGGAGAAACCCTGAAAATCCATGGAGGGTGATCGTCGGCAGTCGAAAAACCCATGTATGGTCTTCCGGAGACATACCGGTCGACTATACCGGTTGCACATAGTGCGACCGATATGTTGCGACCGCTACTTCTCGGGAGGTTATCTGTGGGGACCAGCTGACCATACCGGTCGCCAGTCTTTCCCACAGAGCTGCGAGCGGTATCTGCCACCGGTCAGCTCTGTGAGGGTATTTGTAACCCTGTTGGTTTCCGATCAACATGAGACTCTAAGAATGTTATTTTAATAAAACCCTAATAATATTGTAGGACTTTGTGACTTTCCGTTTGGATCTTGTGACGTGGAACAAGCTAACAAACGAGCGTCAGGTAAAGGAATCTGACCTAAACCTAATAATTAATGGACAGTAAATCGTTGTTAATCATTGAATATCTATGATGTGATGTTTGTGCAAATTCACATGCCATCCTTTACTTTCAGTTATTATTACTGTTCATGCATTGATAGGATGTGATTGTTAGGCATGTGATTGTTTTCGTTGGTGTGTGGAGTGGGGCATGGACCTGGGATCACTCTTCACATTAGCACCTTTTGTAGTATTCTGTCTTAACATGCTCGGTACGGGTGGGGTATCAGGGGAAGGTCGTGGTACGGTGGTCTCCGATATCGATGTTGTCCCGGCCATTGTTATGTGGTACTGAGGATTCCGAGTCGACGCTGGCTTGTCCGCGATGCTTTAGCTTTATCTTTATGTCGTAGGGAGTTATGTTGGGATAGGGTCTACCTGCGTTATGTATCTATCCTAGTGGGTTAGTTGCGGATAGGGCATCAGGGGAGGTGTGGGAATGCCTTAGCTCTATCTCTATGTCGTAGACGGCTGTGCTGGGATAGAGCATACATTGATGACATATAGGATTGGTTAGTTGCGAGCCCAGTTTGCGAGCCCTGGCCAGTAGGGGCTTAGGTACTGGTATGGGTAGAGTATCAGGGGAGGTACGTGGGTATCTTAGCTCTATCTCTATTCCATGATGGGTGCATGTGGGCCAATGGGGGTGCGATCCATGAGGTGCCACACACTCGTGTATAGAGGTGCGGGGGCCACCAAACCTTTCTATAGCACATTGCAAACTTAAAACCAGACCATAGCATAAAATTGATTGTTACACAAGTATAATATTGTGAAACTGTCTGATTGTCTTACTGAGCTGTGTTGTGAGCTCACCCCTTGTACGTACATTGTTTTAGATGTTGATGCAGGTTACACTGTGGATGATTACATGCATGCTCCTGTGTATGGTGGTGTTGCGGCGTTGGACGTACAGGCAGGAGAGGACGAGCATGACGCTTCATGCGAGTGCCCTTTCTGCGTATACCTTTGATGGGATTTTTATTTAGTTGTTTCAGTTATTTTTGTTTGATATTAAGAGATGTAAAAGATATTATATTTTATGTTTGAATTTGGATAATTGGATATTTATTTAAGTTATCAATAGATACTCAGTTCATTCTATTTAAAGTCTTCCGCTATATATTTATATTCTGATTGTTGGTTATGTGTAATGGTTTGTATGAATGGACACGGCCTATCCGAGATCCTGGTGTGAACCGTTGGTTCAATGACGGTTCACTCACACCATTCTGGTTGGATCAGAATTTGGGGTGTGACAACTTGGTATCAGAGCTCTCGGGCTCTGTCTACAGACTATATTGCATTTAACTGAGTCGATGAACTGAGTTAGGAGAAAATTAAAAATCTTAATACAAACGCACCTTAAGCATTGTTTGATACCTGAGACGGACTAAGAAAGAGAATAATATATTATTTTAAATATGAAACTTAACATGTGCACATACACTAGTTAGGTAAAACCATGAAACTTTCATTAACTAAGAAAATGAGTATCTGATAAATAGTGCTACAGGGTACAGTCCACAAACCGGACAGTTACCCTGTTATATATACAACAGTCATAAGAAAGAGAAAGTAAAGAAGGACAATCATGGGGTAGGGGGCTTAGGAGGAATAGGGTCTGCTATATCATAGTCTCACTCGTAAGCAATCCTGAGCCAGTGCACCTGATCCTGTGTGACCCTGAGACTGCGAGCCAACTGCGCCAAGTCGCGGATCATCTCGCGTTGAGTGTCCCTGATCTCCATCATCATACCCATCATGGTGTCGGAGGGAGGCTGAGATGGTCCAGCGGTAGAGGTAGATGGTGGTGCTGCTGGTGTAGGCTGTGGAGCTGGCACTGGTACATCCTTCGCCCTACCATCGCTATCCCCATCATCACCCCCTACATTCACAGGTAAGACAGGGAAACCATTGTGGCCAGCACAGTGGGTTGCAGAGATGGAAAAGAACTTCCGATTGATGACTTGTACTGAGGAGGAAAAGGTTATGTTTGCCACTCATATGTTGAAGGAAGATGCAAATGCTTGGTGGAATTCTACACGGGCATATCTGGAGACTAAGTACACACTGGTTGATTGGGAAGTGTTTAAAGCGGCTTCTTCGACAAGTATTTTTCAAAGAGTTTCAAGGATCAAATGGAGAGAGAGTTTCTCAATCTGCAGCAGTCTCAGTCGATCGTAGATGCTTATCAGCAGAGGTACGAAAAGCTATTTTTCTTCGCACCGGCCAGTATGCAAGAGGAGGAGACCAAGACACGTAGGTTCACCATGGGACTACGTGGAAGCATTAGAGAGCACCTTTTGGGTCTGGACAAGAAGATCTACAACGAGGCTGTGCAGGTTGCGAGGGTGATAGAGTCCAGTCAGAGGGACAGCTTCTTCGCTCAGAACAGGGGAGTGAAGAGATCTGCTAGTGAGAGCTCGGGTGGCGGTAATACTAGACCATTCCGCCCATACAGGGCATAGACCGCTACAGCACCTGCGAGAAACAACCCGGCACCACCTGTGCCACAGTTCGCTGGACACAACCCAAATATCAAATGTTATAACTGTCAGCAGCTGGGACATGTCGCAAGGAACTGCACTCTACCTAAGAAGCAAGCTCCCCAGCAAGGAAAAGTGTATGCGGTCACCACTGAAGAGGCAGCCGCATCACCTGATGTGGTAACTGGTATGACTCTATCCCTTACTATTTGGTTTATTTTTTCAGTTGCATGAGCATGTAGAACTAAGGGGCAATATATTCCAGGGATTGTAAATGTAGCTGGGTTTACCCGCCGAGTATTATTTGACTCCGGGGCCACGCACTCCTTTGTCTCGATTTCTTTTGGGAAGCGAATGGAGTTACCAATCAAGCATTTGAACCCAAGCTTGATAGTTCGCTCTCCACTAGGAGTCGAAGTGGCTTTGACCGAATATTATGGACCATGTACTGTATGTATTGAGGGCCGAGACTTAGAAGCAAGCCTAGTAATACTTGAGATGGCAGACTTTGATGTCATTTTGGGAATGGATTGGCTAGGCCATCATTCGGCTGTCCTTTTATGTGGTGAAAGGAAGCTTGTGCTTACTGACAAAGAGGGAAGGGAATATAGTTTCGCGGGGATCAAGCTATCTAGGAAGCGGAAGCTGATCCTCTCCGCCCTAAAAACTAAGAGATGCTTGGAGAAACGGGGAGTGGGTTATCTCGTATCTGTAGTCGATCTCACGGCAGAGTCACTCAAGATGGAAGATATAGATGTGGTTCGGGTGTTCCCAGATGTGTTTCCAGAGGAGCTTCTGGGTTTACCACTAGACAGGGCTACAAAATTTGTGATAGACCTTATGCCAGGTTCGGCGCCGGTGTCTAAAGCACCATACAAGATGGCCCCGACCGAGTTAAAGGAGTTGAAGACCCAATTACAAGAATTACTGGATAAGGGCTTCATACGACCTAGTATATCGCCTTGGGGAGCACCTGTATTATTCGTCAAGAAGAAGGATGGAAGTGTAAGGTTGTGTATTGACTACCGTGAACTGAACAAGTTGACGATCAAGAATCGATATCCTTTGCCTAGGATCGATGATCTGTTCGATCAGCTGCAGGGTGCAAAGGTTTTCTCGAAGATCGATCTCCGATCGGGGTATCACCAATTGAAGATCAAGGCCCGAGATATTCAAGACCGCTTCGGGACGAGGTATGGGCATTATGAGTTTCTAGTTATGTCTTTCGGGTTGACCAATGCTCCAAGCGTCGTTTATGGAACTGATGAACCGAGTGTTTCATGATATGTTGGACACTTCGGTCATCGTATTCATCGATGACATATTGATTTACTCTAACGACATGGAGACTCATACAGCGCATTTGAGGGCAGCCCTACAACGGCTGAGACAGATGAAGCTTTATGCAAAATTCAAGAAGTGCGAGTTTTGGCTGAAGGAAGTGGCTTTCTTGGGCCATGTTGTATCTGAAGACGATATCAAGGTTGATCCAAGCAAGATAGCTGTTATAGTAGGATGGGAAGCACCAAAATCTGTTGCGAAAGTTCGTAGTTTCCTTGGGTTGGCTGGTTATTATAGAAGATTCGTGGAAGATTACTCCAGGATCGCTGTTCCACTCACCAGGTTGACCAAGAAGGGAGAGAAATTCATATGGACAGATGAGTGTGAGAAGTGCTTTCAGACTTTGAAGTCAAGACTTGTCTCTGCACCTATCTTGACCATCCCAGCACCAAGCGTACCGTTTACTTTATATACGGATGCTTCAGGGTTGGGTATTGGGTGTGTTCTGATGCAAGGAGAACAAGTGATTGCTTACGCATCAAGACAGTTAAAGGAGCATGAGAAGAACTATCCTACGCATGACTTGGAGCTAGCAGCGGTTATTCACGCAATCAAAACTTGGAGACACTACTTGTACGGTGAGAAATTTCAGATTAAGTCAGATCACAAGAGCTTAACTTATCTTTTTACTCAGAAGGATCTGAATATGAGACAGAGGAGATGGCTGGAATTGTTAAAAGATTATGATTGTGACATTCAGTATCATCTGGGTAAAGCAAATGTTGTGGCTGACGCCTTAAGCAGAAAGTGGGCATCGAAACCTGAGGCAGGACCAAGTACAAATGCTGCATTGTGTGCTGTAGCCTCGAGTTCAATGGAAATTGATGAAGAACATATTATAGAGACTGCAGAAGATCCAGTTGAGCAAGGCTTGATTCATAAGTTCACTATGATGTTCGCCGCATTGAAGATCTCACCGGGTCTAATTGATGAAGTCAAGGTAGCAATCCTACAGGATCCATATCTCAAGACAGTGCAGGAAGACTTAGAGAATGGTACGTGCAATCCTGACTTTACCTTGGATTCAGACAAGGTACTCAAGTATCGTGGACGGTTATGTATACCTGAGAGCGAAGACTGCGATATCGTGAGACCGAGTTATGACCGAAGCTCATTACACTCCATATTCGGTACATCCAGGAAGTACCAAAATGTACCATGACTTGAGAAGACTATATTGGTGGAGGGGTATGAAAGCAGATATAGCTCGTTTCGTGTTCCAATGTCTGAATTGTCAACAAGTTAAAGCGAAAAGGCAGAGACCCGCAAGTTTACTACAGCTATTATCGGAACCTGCGTGGAAGTGGGATTGTATCACCATGGATTTCGTCACTGGCCTACCTTTGACACCAAGGTCAGTGGATGCAGTTTGGGTTATAGTAGATCGACTCACCAAGACAGCTCGATTTATTGCGGTCAGACCTCAGTATACCATGGAGAAACTGGCCAAGTTATATGTTGATAATATAGTCAGACTTCATGGCGTTCCAGAGAGTATAGTATCTGACAGAGATCCCCGTTTTACATCAAAGTTCTGGGAAGGATTACAGAAAGCTATGGGAACAAAGTTGAAGTTCAGTATAGCTTTTCACCCTCAGACGGATGGACAGTCAGAGCGAACTATTCAAATTTTGGAAGATATGCTCCGAGCTTGTGCATTAGATTTCAAAGGAGCTTGGGATGAGAAGCTATCACTTATCGAGTTTGCTTACAACAACGGTTATCGGGCTACAATTCGGGATGGCCCCATATGAAGCACTCTATGGGAAGAAGTGTCGTACACCTCTGTTATGGAATGAAGTGGGGGAAAGAAGAATTGTAGGACCGGAGTTTGTTGAAGAAACTTGCCGAGTGATTGATCAGATCAAGGAGAGAGTAAAGACGGCTCAAGTTCGACAGAAGCACTATGCGGATAATCGACGTCGAGATCTGGAGTTTGCAGTGGGTGACAAAGTGTTCTTGAAGGTATCACCGGTGCGAGGTCTGAAACGGTTTGGTAAGAAGGGGAAGCTTTGCCCCAGGTATGTGGGACCATATGAGATATTGAATCGACGTGGTAATGTAGCATATCAATTGGCTCTACCACCATCTATGTCTAGTGTTCATAATGTGTTCCATGTATCATTACTGAAGAAGTATGTCAGAGATCTATCGCATATCTTGATCGCTGATCCTCCAGACTTGACTGAAGACTTAACTTTCGAAGTGGTGCCTGCAATGATCTCAAGCCGAAAAGTTCAGCAACTTCGAACCAAGGATATCCACTATGTGAAGGTGCATTGGAGAAGCCAAAATGTGGAGGAAATTACTTGGGAAGAAGAGAGCGCGATGAGGAAGGAGTACCCTAACCTTTTTGACGATCAAGGTACATTCAAATTTCGAGGCCGAAATTTCTTTTAAGGGTGGGGGAGTTGTAGAACCTACATGCAAATTTCGGGACGAAATTTCTTTTAAGGGTGGTGGAGTTGTAAGACCCGCACTCTGAAAACCCGGTCTAAACCTTGGTTTTGTGTCATGACAGGTCTTCCGATCATCACCGGGCCAGACGGGGCAAGCGGATAACAAACAGGTACAAAATTGGACCGAAGTCGACCAATTATACCTGATGTTAGGTATACCGGTCGATGGTACCGGTCTTGGTACCGGTCGACCGGTATGGCCTGCGCAGCTATGTGCGGGAATCTGGAAATTGGTCTCTACGGGTCCCGCTTTCCTGATTTCGAATCCTAGAAGTTTCCTAATCCTAGTAGGGTTACTAAACCCTATTTCTAGCCTATAAATACACCCTTAAGTCTCCTCAAATCCTTTCCATTGTCTCTCGCAAACCCTAGAGAAGAGAAAGAGGTTGGAAAGGAGAAGGGGCTAAGAAGAAGAAGGAGGTGCCGTCATTACCGTTCGACGACGCTCTCATTACGCCAGTCAACGGTGAGTGCTTGAATCCATCTTCTTATCCTATGTTAGTTGTGTGGGTGGATCAATACCATGCAAAGTAGGTATTGATCTAAAACCCTAAATTGGCCAATAAACCCTAGGTTTCCGTCAAACCCTAGATTCGAGTTTCGAGATGATATTCATCGAAACGAGACTTGAATGAGTTGGGGATAACTCTAACTCAAAGCCTAAACTTAGAATGGATAGGAGAAACCCTGAAAATCCATGGAGGGTGATCGTCGGAAGTCGAAAAACCCATGTATGGTCTTCCGAAGACATACCGGTCGACTATACCGGTTGCACATAGTGCGACCGATATGTTGCGACCGCTACCTCTCGGGAGGTTATCTGTGGGGACCGACTGACCATACCGGTCGCCAGTCTTTCCCACAGAGCTGCGACCGGTATCTGCCACCGGTCAGCTCTGTGAGGGTATTTGTAACCCTGTTGGTTTCCGATCAACATGAGACTCTAAGAATGTTATTTTAATGAAACCCTAATAATATTGTAGGACTTTGTGACTTGCCGTTTGGATCTTGTGACGTGGAGCAAGCTAACAAACGAGCGTCAGGTAAGGGAATCTGACCTAAACCTAATAATTAATGGACAGTAAATCGTTGTTAATCATTAAATATCTATGATGTGATGTTTGTGCATATTCACATGCCATCCTTTACTTTCAGTTATTATTACTGTTCATGCATTGATAGGATGTGATTGTTAGGCATGTGATTATTTTCGTTGGTGTGTGGAGTGGGGCATGGGCCTGGGATCGCTCTTCACATTAGCACCTTTTGTAGTATTCTGTCTTAACATGCTCGGTACGGGTGGGGTATCAGGGGAAGGTCGTGGTACGGTGGTCTCCGATATCGATGTTGTCCCGGCCATTGTTATGTGGTACTGAGGATTCCGAGTCGACGCTGGCTTGTCCACGATGCTTTAGCTCTATCTTTATGCCGTAGGGAGTTATGTTGGGATAGGGTCTACCTGCGTTATGTATCTATCCTAGTGGGTTAGTTACGGATAGGGCATCAGGGGAGGTGTGGGAATGCCTTAGCTCTATCTCTATGTCGTAGACGGCTGTGCTGGGATAGAGCATACATTGATGACATATAGGATTGGTTAGTTGCGAGCCCGGGTTTGCGAGCCCCGGCCGTAGGGGCTTAGGTACTGGTATGGGTAGAGTATCAGGGGAGGTACGTGGGTATCTTAGCTCTATCTCTATTCCATGATGGGTGCATGTGGGCCAATAGGGGTGTGATCCATGAGGTGCCACACACTCGTGTGTAGAGGTGCGGGGGCCACCAAACCTTTCTATAGCACATTGCAAACTTAAAATCAGACCACAGCATAAAATTGATTGTTACTCATGCATAATATTGTGAAACTGTCTGATTGTCTTACTGAGCTGTGTTGTGAGCTCACCCCTTGTACGTACATTGTTTTAGATGTTGATGCAGGTTACACTATGGATGATTACATGCATGCTCCTGTGTATGGTGGTGTTGCGGCGTTGGACGTACAGGCAGGAGAGGACGAGCATGACGCTTCATGCGAGTGCCCTTTCTGCGTGTACCTTTGATGGGATTTTTATTTAGTTTTTTCAGTTATTTTTGTTTGATATTAAGAGATGTAAAAGATATTATATTTTATGTTTGAATTTGGATAATTGGATATTTATTTAAGTTATCAATAGATACTCAGTTCATTCTATTTAAAGTCTTCCGCTGTATATTTATATTCTGATTGTTGGTTATGTGTAATGGTTTGTATGAATGGACACGGCCTATTCGAGATCCTGGTGTGAACCGTTGGTTCAATGACGGTTCACTCACACCATTCTGGTTGGATCAGAATTTGGGGTGTGACATGGTATACTTGTCCGAATTCAATAGCCAGAGATGTGGTTTGGGACGTCTCCAAGCAACCCAAATATAGATTTTAGGGTAAATTTTTCCCACCTCCCCTCTAGAAATTTTGAAAGGCTATCACCCTCTAACTTGACTTATAATGTCTCCCACCTCCCTTGCTTTTGAAATTAATCTCTCCCATTCAATTTGGTGATGATATCATCACCAATATTTTTTGGACTATTATACCCTCAAATTGAAAAAAAAAAAAAAAAAAAAAAAGCTTTGTGTTGGCCTTGTCTATCTTCGTCCTCCACTCTCAACTCCAACACCGTAATCGTCGACGGCATTTAAATCTATGTTCCCGACCTATACATGGGGCCAGCATTGCAGTACATGGACTTGCTGAGATTCTTGCCGTCAGATTTTAGGTAAGGCCGATCATTTCTCCTCTAGCGATGCCTACAACTTCCAGCGATAGTTTTGGTCCACTCGTAAGTCCTACGAAGCAAGGTTTGATAGCCCCGGCAGGTTCTCTGGTGCTAGAGACCGTTACTGCAAGATTCGATAAGTAAGGAGATGGCCTCCGACGGGGGAGGGGGGTTAGTAATTCTTCCCCATTATACACTCTTCTTTGATGTATGTATGATCTTTACTCTGGTGATTCTCAACTTTATTTACATTTTTCCGGTGAAAGATCTACCTTCTTTTAAATAGGGGTTCTGATTCAATGGTTTCCTTTTGTTGCAATGTATGCATGCGAACCTGTAAATATGGTGACCTTTTCGATTTCAAATTGTTGTAAAGATGAGAATTCTGTATTAGAACAGCAGTGTAGATGGGAAATCCCTTGATTGAATAAATCGAAGACATAAATTTCTCTCTGCATCTTGTTAGTCTGAATTTTGATATTGCCTTTTACTTTTGACAGAATCCTGCCTGCTAGGAGTCTGGAATGATGCAAAATGACTCGAACATGGAAAACTAATTGATATAGCAGAAATTAAAAACCCTTAAACCTTAACACAAATCTAGCTACTTAATATACTAATTTGCAGAAAACATAGAAAATTGAAATCAGACCACTAGAAGCATAGAGATAACTGAAGAAACCGTGAAGTTCAAACATTTCTAGCACTATTACAGTGTGGAATCGTCCTTGAACATGAGCGTAGTGGAATTACTAACAGCAGGAGAATGTGGTGGTGGTGGCGATGGTGGGGGTAATGGAGTGGCAGTGCCGGTAGCATCACAATAGTCTAAGAGAATATCGGATTCCTCAGGGGTGAACCCTAGAGACCAAGCATGGCAGGCCAGCATTGGTGTTCGATGAATCGGATGGCACAACAACAACCAGGCCCCGGCCCCGGATACGTCTCGCCGTTGACGAAGAAAGGTTGACCTCCCCAGTCCCCAGTACAAGCTCTGAGCTCGTACAACGAATCCCAGGATGCCGTATTACCTTCAGTGTACTGCATTTGAATTGCAAGACTCTTGTCACTTGACTTTGGGTTCACCGTATTATCTGAACGCCGTGGACGATCATGGTGTCGAAGTTGGGAGAGGAGGACGAAGATTGACAAGGCCAACAGTAAGGGTTTTTTTTTTTTTTTTTCGAGAAAGTATTATTGTCTTGAAAATATTAGTGAAGATGAATCCTATCACCAAATTAATTGAAAATGAATAATTTCAAAAGCATCATATATATTGTTGGCGAAGGAGGGTTTCCTAGCTAGGGTCGTTTGCTTTGCATCTTATTCCCTTTATAAAATTCTGATTTTTTAAAAGTAAAAAATCATAAAATAAAAAAAAATATCACTCTAAATAGGGACCCCACGTTCTCAAAGATGAAATCTTACATAATATGAGTCAGAAAGCATGTTGTTTTCAAGCCCCCTTTTTAAATATAGTGTTTTCAATGACAAGAATATTTAATCATAAAGTGTTGTCTGATTTTGAAATCATTTGACCAGGTCAAATCTTAAATGCCCCTATAACATTGACTTGGTCAAATGACAGACATTGCTATTCAACAAAACTTCATGATTTGGTTATCTTTATTAGCGCAAGAGAACGTTGTCCAGTTGTATCCCCTGCCTCCTCTCACAAAAGCGGATGAAATGATTGGAGACTCCAATGTGAGAGGGTGCTGGAAAACGAATCCGGCTCTTCTTCCGGAGTAAGGCCAGATCCGTATTGAAATCCTCTTATCTGGAATTGCCGCTTATTAAGGGCAGGATTTCAATTGATATATATACCAATGTATTAGTATACGTGTCGACTGAATTCCAGTCCTTAGATCAATTACAGTTCCCACTTACCACAAGAGAGGATTTGGATCACTGCCCCTCAAAGTGCATCTCACATATCTCGATGCAATTCAAAGTGCAATAGGATATGTGTCGATACCTTTTGAGTGGCAGGCCTCACTACTGAGGATCTCTATTCTTCGAAAACGCAGTTTCTCGCTTTTTATTATTAAATTTTTGGGTAATTGACACATACCACCCCTGTACTTTAATCTTATTCCAGTTATCTTAATAGTTTTCTGAACCGGATGAGTTATCCCCTGGTTCAACCATTTGTAAACAAAGAGGGTAAATATACAATTTTACCCTCTCTAACACCATTACAACTTATTCCAAAAGGCCAAAATAACCTCAGCAGTTTGTTATTAAGAAGGAAAGACTCAGGCATCAAAGACGTCTGGTCTTAGACGTTTGGTCTTTCGAGTCGGGGAGAAGAAAACCATCTCCGCAGCGGAGCCATTGTAGCAGCAGAGCAGAGGTAGGTTTCCTTTCATTCTTCTTCTTCCATGCTTAATCGGAAATCATAGATGTCAAAAATGAAAACACATTTTTCAAATGAACTCAAGAGAGTAATTTCAAGCTCAGCAATTTGATCTTAGCATGGAGAAGATCTCTGCACAAATATCAAGTTTACAGAAACAGCTACGAGAGGAAGTGAGATCGCTCATTGTTCCTCTGCAACAACAATTGGAAAAGTTACCCGCAAAAATGGAGGCCAGTAGAGAAATTTTCAGGTATTCTGGCGATCGCGATGGGACTTCGTCGTCGTTGCATAAGAAAGGAAACGATATCGTCAACTTACCGCAAGAACAACTGGAAACAATTTCTGATTTTCCAGTGAGATTTTACGATCTTCCAACGCCTCAGATCTTCTGTCGTGTTGGCGACAAGCTACATCTGGAACTAGAAGTACGTATCGATGACGTTCACGCTTATAATTCTCTCGTTTCTGAAAGTGAAATTAAGCAGAAATTGCAGACAGGTGAGAATGAATCAGATTCGAAATTAGATACACTCAGATCTATCTCCTTCCTGAAAATGAAAATTAAGAAGAAAATTCAAGGAGGAGCAAATGAAGCAGATCGGGAAGAAGAGGTAGTTGAAGGCGTTGGCCAGTCCACATCGCCTGATATGTTCTGCAAGTCTATTAGATTTGACTTTCTGAGATTATCTGAGCGGTTTTTGAAAATCTGTGTCATACCTAGTCTCAAATCGGTACTTCAACGTGAGGATCTCACACACCAACCGATGAGTTTCCGTCATGCTGTTGGACTCGCTAGACTTCAAGAAGATTGGTTGAAAGGAATGCCATTCGACAGAGGCAAAGTATTCTTGAACGCAGAACAGAGCAGTGGATATTCAACAGCACATTCGATTAAGACGATCAAATGGATCAGTTGCTCAAAAATAAAAAAAAATAATAATAAAAATAAAAATAAAAAAATAAAAAATTGCTGCACTTGAAATTCAATTTAATTTTGCTATTTGTTCTGGAATGATCTTGCCTGAAATCGATTCAAAGAACTCACGCTGGAAATCCACCAAGATTCACTGGGATTGTTGTCGGGATTCTCGTTAATGGCGCAAAACAACATTCGGATATGTGAAAATTACTAGACTTTGTCCAATAAAGCAGGTTTACACTCAGCTATGGAAATTTCAACAACAGAATCGCTAGATTGCTTCTCGCCTTGCTCAATTTTTCTATGGACAGTATCTTCTGACGAGCGAAGTGAATTATCTGTCGGAATAGGCTAATTTGAATCGAGAATAGCTCAAGGAAGCCTCGATGCAGGAGATTAATATCGTAAACAAGCAATTGAGGTCATCGTCATTCTTGATCGTTCCTTGATTTTGAAAAGGCAAAGTAAAGGTAAAGGTAAAAAAGGATATTTTAGACTTTTCAACTCACTCTAAAGGGTATTTTGGCCATATTAAAGAGAATAAATAGGTTAAAATTTAAGCCTGGATTGGTTCGTGAACCTGATGTAAGTTAAAGGGTGGTAGTCGTCCGGTTCATAAAACTATTAAGGTAACTGGAATCGGGTTAAAGTACAAGGGTGGTATGTGTCAATTACCCTAAATTTTTTTATTTTTTATTTTTTCAGTAAAACAGAACTTCATTTATTTAAACATGAGTTTTATTATTATTAAAACTTTGCGTTTAAAAATGATTTGAAACGAGTTGATATTCATAAGTATATTATATAATATTCTTTTTGTCATGTGGGATAAATTTTTGAAAGGATATTTCAAGTGAGATCTTGATTAAATTGGTTTTAATTTGCCATTTAATAGTATTCAGAAAAATATTTCCAACGACGCCCTGTGATCTCAAAATAGACTTAGGCTCTTTGGATCAATTTTATTTTTTTATTTTTTTATCAAAAATTATTTTTTATAAAAAAAAATAAAATGGTGTTTGTTAGTTAAAATAAAAAATTGATTATAGAATGAGAAATAGATTTATTATGATTATGTCCAGAATAATTTTTATAACGGATCCATCTATGAGCTTTTGAAGATTCAAATTAGCGTTTATATGACTTATTGTACCATTGAATGACACTTGAGATGAGTTGCTGAAAAAAGTATTTCACCTGAAAATTTCGATAGGAACAATTAAAAAAAATTAAAGATATTCAAAAGAAGAAGAAGAAGAAGAAGAAGAATGGGTGACCCAAGTCCTACAGGACAGCGGCGGCCAAAGTTGGGGAGAGGGAGAGAGAGGCGGAGAGATCAAATGTTATAAAAAAATATTAAGTTTACTATTTTACCCTCATAAAAAAGGCATGTTCATTAATTAAAAACTGCATAAAAACAATCAAAGAAAATTTTTGGCCAAAAATCAAAAAAAGATCAAGGCCTCTTTTTTATTTTGGGGCTTATTTTCTTTTTTGTTTCTCATAAATAGCATCCACAAATTATACCAAACACCTTTAAAATAAAATAAAAAAAATTAAAATAAAAACAGAAATAAAAAGGATCCAAAGACAGCATAGAAGTCAAAAGTTTTTATTTCTAAAAATTTGAAAGGAAATGAGGGGAAAAAAAACTAAAACCAAAAAACAGAAGAAAGATTTTAACGGTGGATAGAAATTCCAACAAAAGCCATTTTTCTAAATTTTTTTATTATTATTTCTATTATTATTATTATTATTATTATTATTATTATTATTATTATTTATCTTTTCCCTTCAAATATATGTAAGTCCAAATAAGCTGATATAGGAACTGCAATTTTAAATATCTGAATTAAAAAAAATTTGAGCATAAAAATTTAAACATTCCCTTTAAATGGGTCTCATATTATGGAAAATGAAAAATTAACATAATCTAATAATAAATCAATTCGATTTCAATCCTTTTTAAAAAGCTGTGTTTCCACTCTTTTTTTTTTTTTTTTTTTTTTTTTGCCAAGGGGAAGGTTTAAATAAAATGTTGTGTTTTCAATGATAAATTACTCGATGAGTGCTGATGCAGTTCAGTCTATCCGATAGACAGCTGGACAACTCGATGACAGGAGACGATCTCTATCGAAAAGATTTTTTGAGCATTTGAATATACACTCTCTTTTTCAACCAAGAAAAACCATGTTACTAATATTTGAAATGTTGAAGAGAGCACAAGGTGGAACGTTTATGTTTAATTTAGTCATACATTGGTTGTTGCTACCTCACTGCATCAGTGCGGATCCTCTCTCCATCTGATAATCATCTCACATTTTTGGGAGTTATAGAAGTGACGTCGAACCCACAACTAGAGTACAGGTGCAAGACCCACACCTATCAACGGCCCTCAAGTGTGTGGGTGCTATAAGTGTTGATTACTAGAGATTAAATTAAAGGGTGGACGACACCTTTTTTTTTATGGGTAAAATCGGGAGGAAAGGAGAACCAAGCTGCCTCAATGTTCATCAATACGTACTTGACAGTATTCTACTGGGTTTAGGTCTTAGTCTTCCTTTCTAATCCAAAGTAAGCCGGACTTTCTTTCGACTTTTTCTGTTGTCGTCTGCAAATAGGTCCCATCTCAGTAGGTCTCGACGGATTCCAGCGGCAACACTTTCTAATGTCTTTTTACCAAAAAAAAAAAAAAACACTTTCTAATGTGTATATCTTTTTTTCTTCAGTGTTGTTGTGGAAGATTATCCTTCTTTCTTGTTGACTTGTTGGGAACCAAGACAAGCACAGGTCAAATGTTTTTCTATATTCAATAAACAGAAAACAGAGGCTTATACATTGCCTTACAACTGGAACTTAAATACATTAACTGAATACGCATGTCTTACATTATGTTTAACAACCCCCTGGCGCCCCCCCCCCCCCCAAAAAAAAAAAAAAAAAAAAAAAACCCAAGCAAACAGAGGAGATAACCGCAGGCCAAGCTTGGATACAAGATACAGAAATTGATGAAGTCCCAAAGATTTGGTAAGAAGATCGGCTTTTTAGAAATGGGTTGGTATATGATGAGCATGCATCAGCCCATTTTGAATCTTTTCACGAACAAAATGGCAATTGATTTCGATATGTTTTGTTCTTTCATGAAAAACTAGATTAGCTGCAATCTATAGGGTAGCTTGATTGTCACACTATAAATCTATAGGAAAAGGATATTGTACTCCTAAATCGGACAAAATAACATGTAACCATACAAACTCACAAGAAGTAGAGGCTATTGTGACAGATAAGTAAATCAGACGGCCCACTAGTCGACGATAGATGCTTGGATCAGATAATGGTGGCCCATCAGTGAAGTTCATTTTGATATGCTGATCCATCGGTGTTGTGACTGGTTTGTAAGCAAGAAGTCCAGAATCTGATATGATATCCAATGTATACTTCTGTTGTGTAAGACAGATCCCATCTGGAGTATGGGCCACCTCAATGCCCGAAAAATATATAAGTGGGCCAAGGTCTTTGTTATAAAAATGATCTTGTAGATGGGCCTTGACATGGGTGATGTGGGTTGGATCTGACTCAGTTGATAGGATATCATCCACGTAAACTAGTATTACAGTGAAATATAGCATTGGTTGTGTAAGTGAATAATGATGTATCAGCTTTGGAATGCATGACGCCCATGTGAACTAAGGCATCAGCAAATTTGATAAACCATTGCCAGGAAGCCTGTTTTAAGCCATATAATGACTTGCGTAATCGACAAACCATTCCACTTGATATGGGAGTACCATTATGAGTAAAACCCAGAGGGGGAAGCATGTAAACTTTTTCATGTAAGTCTCCATGTAAAAAGACATTCTTAACATCTAATTGAAATAGAGGTCAACTCTTATATGTTGCCAAAGCAACAAGACATCATCAAACCATAACTTTTTTTTTTTACGGGAGCAAAGGTGTCTTGATAATCTAGGCCCTCCATTTGGGTGTACTCTTTTGCAACTAAACGGGCCTTACATCTTTCAATTGCCTCATCGGCGTGCCGTTTAATTTTATACACCCATTTGCAGCCTATTGGTCGTTTGCCATTGGATAAACGTTCAATGGTCCATGTCTTATTATCGGTTTAGGTCCTTCATTTCATCAGCCATAGCATTTCTCCAAAACGGATACTTTTGGGACTAGGTATATGAAGTAGGCTCAATTTGGGTGCATAAAGTCATTAGGAGAGCATTATATGAGCTGGAAAATGTAGAAAAAGAAAGATAGGCTTGAATTGGATAGAGAATCATACCTGAATCAAAGGGATTGGAGATGGGAGGGACGATTGTGTGACATAATTACACACAAAGTCTCACAGAAGCACAGAATGCCGTCGAGTACGAATTGGACAGGAATGAATTGCATGTTCATTTATAGTATGGTCATTAAATTGTGATATCCTGTTCCTGTGCCGTAGGACTTGTAGCTCGACGAGATGAGGTCTTTTGGCGAAGCCAAGTCAATTTCGGTGAGGGGCAATGAGTGTGGGAGTCACAGTGGGGGTTGATGTATCATTGGGTGGGGGGAGTTATATTAGGTGTGGATGTTACAATAGGTGTTACAACAAATCTAAAAAAATTGAAAACAAACTAGGAAGAACACAGTGGATACAACAGGAAGAACACAGTGGGAATCAAAGAAAAATTTTCAAGAGGGATGCTCATGCTCTGATACCATGTTGAGAACGAAGACGAGCAGAAGTAAAATGTTTTTTTTATATTTAATAAACAGAAAACAGTGGCTTAAATATTGCCTTACAACAAGAACTCAAATACATTAAATCTAATTGATTACACGTGTCCTATATTATGTTTAACACTTCTTGTTTGATTGTTGGGTAAATAGCATATGGTTTAGATTGAAACCTTGATCTAATCCCAAAGTTAATTTCAATCATAGAGAGAGCATGTTCACTCCATCCACAAAAATAAATAAATAAATAAATAATGAAATAAAAAAATAAAAACCTGACAATTTCAACCGTCCCTTATATTTTCAACAATCTAATTTATTTTTGTTTTTACTAAAAAAAAATTATTTTCGTCTTTACTAAAAAAATTATTTTCGTCATATTTATCCATTTGCCTTTGGATATTAATAAATCAATCATTGATGAGAATGTCATGAACCCTAGCATCAGTTGAATCTCTTTTCCATCCTTGATTTGTGGTAATATTCATCCCAAAATGTGGTATGATTAATAATCAATTTGGTCAATGTGTCAACGGAAATGGACCACATTATTGAATTTGGCTTACAAATTGAAAAAATAACCAATTAACATGCATGGTTATACTTTACCAAAAAAAAAAACATGGTTATATATATGTCTACTATTTATGTAATACTTAATTAGTATTAATCCCATATATCTATTACTTCCATATATTATATGTCTATTACAATATATAATATGTAGGGTAAATCTTGTTGTAAACATGGTTTGAGATATCGACATCGTATCGGTATTGGTCGTAACTGAAAGGAATACCTGACTAATATGGTATCGTTTTGTTGAATTGGTATAGGGACCGATAAACTAATCGATATGGGCTGATATTGGCCAACACATGGCCGACAAGTAACCGATATTGGCCAACACACAGCTGACACGGTCCAATATTGGCCAATAGGTAACCGATATTGGTTGATACTGGCCGATACCGACTAATACCAAAAAGGTATGACACATTAGCATATGACTGATACTTAACTGACACCCATATCCTATACCGATTCCAATACCAATACTAATACCCATTCCGATACTATAAACTAATCCACGTTTGTAGCCAACATTGGTGGAAAACAAATTGTAAACTTACTTTTTGTTGTCGTTATAGTATTACTTAATTTTTTTTAATAAGGGTAAATTTTGTCATTTTATATGTTTACATAAAAATATGCAATGAAAATGATAGTTTTGACATAATGATAAATCACATTCAAATTTAATTTGAAAATCATTTTATACTCTTTCCTTAAATATTCTTATCACAATTAAATATGACATAATGATAAATCACATTCAAATTTAATTTGAAAATCATTTTATAATCTTATCTTAAATAATCTTATCACAATTAAATGGAGTCAACAATATAGATAGTTATTACCAAATAAAAACAAAAAACAAAAAACAACATAGATAATTGTTCTTCAATCAATTCTTTTCAAAGCCATACTTATTGCTAGTCCTAAGGACATGTTTAGATGATAGACAAATGGCAAATAAACCCAATATACATACATATAGCTGTGGTAGGGCCAAGCCATACTTAAAATGAGGCCTCAACCTAGAGTCTGACCTGGCCCGATCTTGGACTAAGATACTTGGACCGGTTTCTGTCTAGACTATTTCGGTTTTGGTATTGGTAGGTGCAACATTTTTTTTGCTAGAAGCAAGGATTTTATTAAAGAATAGAAACAAATAATAGGAACACACCCTAATAAGATGGAAAACCTCCACCTTCAGCATTGCCATCAGCAGAGGTCATCCCCGGGTGACTATAGAAACCGAAATTTAGGTATGTGGGAAGCATCCCACATGACCTCATAATCCACAAAATCTGGACTTATCCTCCAACAAACTGAAACCCTGTCATTAGCAGCTTTCCAAGCTAGCCTATCCGCCACTGTGTTGACCTCCCTGAAGCAATGGGTAAACCTTACTTGGCACTCTGACAAGTCAGTCGAAATCGCTAACCATTCCTGCATTAAACACCAAGGAAGACCACCTGAGATTGGGGCCAAAATAGTCACCGCTGAATTAGATTCGAGCCAAATATTACTGAACCCAAGAAGCCTAATAGTCCTCAATCCCTACATAGCACTCTGTAGCGCAGCCACATAACAAATTGTGACTCCTAAAAAATCTGCATAAATAGCAATAAATACCCCTCTTGCAGACTGAATAACACCACCGGCTTCTGCCTGACCCATGTTTTGCAGACTGCATCCATCTGAGTTCACCTTACACCAATTTAGAGGAGGCAGATTCCAATACAATTTTAACACATTTCCATGTTTTTTGTTATTAGTTCTAAGATTTAGAACTTTGACAATTCTTAAGTCATCCACAGACTTTATAATACAAGGCTGTCTTACCGAAAGGACAACCTCTTTTAATTCGTTCCCACACTGAGACTTGCATAGCCATACTATTGTTGTGTAAGGCTTGGTTCCTCGTGTGCCATATGGAATCAACAATAACAAACAAAAACCCAAGCCATATCTTCCGTAGGGACATTACACCAGCTTTCTGTCTCCACCATAATAACAACTCCTCCGTATAGTGAAAAAATGGGATAGAAACACCAAACAGGTGACCAGATTTGTCCCATATGCCTATCGAGAAAGTGCAATCACAAAAAACATGATTAAATGTTTCCTTAGATCTAAGATACAATGGACACCTTGAAACCATAAAAACATCATTTCTTTGCACGATGTCATCAGTTGGAAGTTTCCTCCCACACCAGCTCCAAGCAAAATAAGACAGTCTAGGATGCATACATTTCCGCCCGACTGTAGCGCACCAATGTTGTTGGACTCCTTTCTTACAAAGTTTTCCCAAGTTGACTTAACAAAGTAGTGACCAGATTGATCAGCCATCCAAAGTCTTCTATCAGAGATGCCATGTGTCAATTGAATCATCTCAGCCTCTTTGAAAAACCGAGCCAAGGTTGGAGACTGAACAACAGGCCACACCCATCTTTAATTTGAGATGAACCTCGACAACAATCATTTTTGGTTTCTAAATCCCACCATATCCAACCCAAGTTTCTCCTTTAGAGTAGAGTTACCGAGCCAAATATCATTCCTTAAATCAATTTTGTCACTTGCACCAATCAATGGATGAAAACCGATGCAAATTCGGTTTCTTCTAAAAGATTCTTAATGTCTATAAGACTAGTTCTAAAGCCTTATAATGTCTTTTGCACTCGTAACATATCAACAAGTCAAATTGATGGGTTGTCCATCAATTTAGAATCTTAAAAGCCAGTTATTGTAGCTTTTCTTAAAAGACTTTTAAAAGAGATTTTTATTAACGCTTTCAATTTTCTTTTCTCTTTTAATTAATATTTTAGGTCACTTGATGTTAAAGTGTTTTATTAAGTCCACTTTACTTTAAAGAGACTTAATAATAAATTTCTTTTACGTAACTCAATTAAGATTTTCTTAATGTTTACATAAAAAAATGCACTCTGATACCAGGTTGGGCTGCGCACTTTTTGTGATGGGTTTGTCACGGCGGTTCTCATTGAACTCTGTTGTCAGGTGAAGAATAGTGTGTGAATCGCAAAGTAGAGTCCTGTGAGTTATGGGTCCACTGGTACAATCTCTGTTAGTAGATCGTTCAAACGCTTTCCAAAATCCCGGTTAAAATTGTGTCTCAAATGGGTTATATGATGGAGATAATAGGATCTAGTGTTTCCTAGGCTTACTTGGTTAACTCTAGTATGAAATTCTTCCACTATATCTTGGAGACAGATTATCTCGTTAAAAGTGTTTCTTATCAGACTTCCTTGTTCCTGGGTAGGTTTATTTTTTCTATAAGATCCTCTTGGTCCCCGTGGTATTCTCTGTTGATACTTCCTTTTTGAGGTCGAAAGTTTCTAGTCAAATTATTCCTTAGGAACTTCGTCTAAAGAGGATGACAATCAAACTCTTTGTTGAGTGGGTTTACGATAGGTTCTATTTTTACTGGAGAGTGGAATAAAAATTGGTTACTTCCTAATTTCAAATTACAATAACTATCATTCATGAAGTTAAAAAAGAAATGATAAGTTCAAACCCTATACCTGAGACCACCGAAGCAACAATCTAAAGATTGTCGACGTCCATCGTAGAACAACTCCTTCTACCACTTTCCTTTGCGGCACCACGCCTATCAGACTCTCTAGTGTAGGATTTGAGGACAAGTCGTACATTCGTATCATGTATAGACTCACTTTCACTCTTCACTCTAAAACTAAACTCCAATTAGATAGAGAAAGATGTGGAATAAAAGTAGAAACACACTCTTTCTATTGCGTTAAACTGGAATAGAAATATACAATATTTCTCTCGCTATTTGCGCTATGCAGATTACATACACCCTCCCTTTACAATGTTGATCCAGGTTCCTTTTATAGACAAAGGAATCATGTCGTTACATGGACGCTACATTACAATTCAAATTGAAAATTTTTGAAATTACAAACTTTGAAATTGGAGTGTTGCTGATACAAAAGACAACAACTACTTAATGACTCACTTTACACCTCATAAGGACACCTATTTAATTCGTACAATCCTTTATTTATTACAACATTGATTTATTACTAATATGCTTTTATTGTGTTGGTTACTTTTACGTACCAAATTTTGAAATTTGAAAAAGGTGTGGACCACCTCCACAACTCCACCGATAGCACGTTTGACGGTTTCTGACGTGGTTCTCTCTCTTTCCAAAAACAAATGTAGCAACCAGATTCTTTCAGGCTCAGTTAGTGTCAGCTCCTTCAGAGTTGCTGTATGAATGTAGTACGTAGTCATGCATGAGTAAGTCATCGAGAGCTGGTTTTCATAATGCTCTAATTTCTTCCAACATGTGACATTTGACTAATGTTCATACTTCATTGTACCATTTGATGAATTGGTATTTACTTTCATCAATCTTTGTTTCATTAACCTGCTAGTTTATTACTGACGGTTTGATGACCATGATCCTTCCATCGAATATAAACTTTTTAGATGACAATTCTAGGAAGCATAGCATAGCTCAGTATGTACAGAACAAACTGTTCTAGCTTTATTCTCGTCAAAGGAAGATTATCCGCCGTCATCTCATACTTCTCAGTACAAGATTCAGGATTACTTACCTCTGTTATATACCAAACTTAATAAGAAGCGTGATACACTTGCTCATCTCGTTTGGTAAGAGTCGCATAAATCCGAACCTAGACTCTAGAAGAAGCCGTAGGACTTAGCGACTGAAATACATATTTTACAACACTTGGTAGTTGGTTTAACTGCCTTGTAATGTATTTATCCATCTGAATCCAGGATACTAATCCTAGTTTAACTAGAGTCATATTAAACATATGAGATTTAATTTTAATTGATGGAAATCCCACATATTTAACCAAGTGGTGTTGATATTCCACCAGTCATGCCTTAAAATTTATTTCTTTTGTTTTTTCAAATTTTTTTGTCGTAATTTCTTTAGGTAAGACCAGGATTTTTTGTTTTATCTCCTGTCTCTTCAGTAACTCCTCCATCAAGTTTGAAAAAACACCAGCCATGGTTTTTTGATGGTTTTCAAGTTGTGCTAAAAAATCTTCGAAAGTAACTTCTCCCCCTTTCACTTGTTTTCGCGAAGGACAAACCATAGCTTTTTTATTAAATCTGGTACTTAGCTGGATAAACTAGGATTATAGAACGAAATTGTTGCTGTTTTTTCTGAGGGTGAATCAGAATACAGTTCTGTGTGATCTTTCTGAAAGGATTGGTTATCCTTACAAAATTTTTAATCTTATCCTTCCTAGAACGGGACGTTTTTCGCTTAGGTCAAGATCTCACAAAGTGAGTTGGATCTCTACAAATAAAACAAGAAGCAACAAGGTTCTTTCCTATTCCCTTGTTCGGATATCTAGACTCTAACTGATTTTGGTTTTGGATAGGTCTAGTCTGGACGGTTTTTAATCGAATATCTAATTTTTTTGGATTTTTGGGTATACCATTATTCCTATCCTTTGGTTTTGCTTGTTTTCAAACTCGAGATGACTCAGCTAAGGCCTTTTTACCTTTTGCTTCAATTAGGAGCTTCGCCTTGTCGGTTTCCTTAATCTTTCAGAACTTTTTTAATTACTGGAATAAGCTCGTCATCGTTTCCTTGCATCATATTGAGTCTGAGATCTCTTGTTAAAGTATCCGCAACAATGTTTTTGTCAATTTTAATAACTTCAACATCAAATTGATACATTTGAAACCACAATTGTCATCTTAACAATCATGATTGACTTTGACATTTATCTAGATTATTTTTTAAAAATTCAGGTAAACGTTTAGAATCAGTTCGAAGTAAAAACCTTTGTGGTTTAACAAAAAGTTCAAACTTTTTAATGGTATTTTTAGTAGTTAAATTTTTTTTTCATTAATATGATAATTAAGCTCGATTGCTTTAAAAGTTCCACTACCATATCCACAAATCTCTTCGATTTGTTTTGAAGTATGTGGATCAGTATTTATCTGTTTTAGGCAAGCACCTCATGCATTATTTGAAGCATCAGTTTTCAAAATTAGTTTTTTCCCTAATTGTGGTAATGTTAATTTTAGTAAATTACTATATAATTTTTTTTTTTATTCAGAAACATATTTTGAATCTTTTTCCTCCCAAAAAAATCCTTTCTTTTTGAGTTTATCTTAAAGAGGTACATTTTTCGTAAGTTTGCTAGATTTTAGATAATTTTTTTTTCATAATTTAAAATTCTAAAAAATCTCTGTAATTGCTTAACGTCTTCAATTTTATCAGGAAAATCATTGATTTTTTCAACTATATGATTTTGTAATTGGATTTTTCTACAGAAAATAGTTAAATCAAGAAATTCAATTTCATCTTTTAGAAATTCACATTTCTTTTCAAAAATTATTATTCCATGTGTAATAAATTCATTGGTGATATATTTTAAATGTAAAAGATGTTCTTCTTTTGTTTTAGAAAATAAGTATAGCATTGATATAAACAAGATAATATTTTTGGTGTTTTTGAAAGATATTATCCATGAGTCTTTGAAATATCTATGGGACGTTACACAGACCAAAGGGCATGATTAACCACTCATAATGGTCTTGTGGAGCACTAAAAGCGGTTAATGGTATGGATGCTAGTTGCATCTCAATCTGTCAGTATCTGGATTTATAGTTAAATTTTGAAAAGTAATTGTTATTTTGAATACTAGAAATCAAAGATTTTTTGTTTGAGATCTTATATCCATCAAATACAATAGCCATATTTAGGCATTTGTAATTGATGATCATTCTTGTCTTACCATGCTTTTGTTTAGCATGATTTCAGACTAAGAATGCTAGTGAGGTAAGGCAAAGAATGGTCATCAATTACAAACGCCTAAATACGACTATTGTATTTGATGGATATAAGATCCTAAACAAGGAATCTTTGATTTCTAGCATTCAGGATAACAGTTACTTTTCAAAATTTGACTGTAAATTTGGATACTAGTAGATTAAGATGCAACTAGTATCCATACCGTAAACTATTTTTAGTGTCCCACAAGGCCATTATAAGTGGTTAATCATGCCCTTTTAGTCTATGTAATGCGCCATAGATATTCCAAAGATGCATGGATAATATCTTTCAGAAACACTGAAAATAACGTCTTATTTATAACGATGATATACCTATTTTTTCTAAAACAAAAGAAGAACATCTTTTATATTTAAAATATATCATCGATGAATTTATAAAACATGGAATAATAATTTTCAAAAAGAAATGTGAATTTCTAAAAGATAAAATTTAATTTCTTGATTTAACTATTTTCTATGGAAAAATCCAATTAAAAAATCATATAGTTGAAAAAATCAATGATTTTCCTGATAAAATTGAAGACATTAAGCAATTACAAAGATTTTTGAAAAATTTAAATTATGGAAAAAAATTTATCCAAAATATAGCAAAATTACGAAAAACCTCTTGAAAATAAACTCAAAAAGAAAGGATTTTTCTAGGAAAAAATATTTAAAATATGTTTCTGAATTAAAAAGATTATGTTGTAATTTACCAAAATTAGCATTACCACAATTAAGAAAAAGATTAATTTTGGAAACTGATGCTTCAAATATTGCATGGGGTGCTTGCCTAAAACAGGTAAATACTGATCCACATACTTCAAAACAAATTGAAGAGATTTATAGATATGACAGTGAAACTTTTAAAGCAGTCGAGTTTAATTATCATATCTGCTAAAAATGCCATTAAGAAGTTTGAACTTTTTGTTAAACCGCAAAGGTTTTTACTTCGAATTGATTCTAAATGTTTATCTGGATTTCTAAAAAATAATCTAGATAAATATCAAAGTCAATCACAATTGTTAAGATGATAATTGTGATTTCAATTGTATCAATTTGATGTTGAAGTTATTAAAACTGACAAAAACATTGTTGCAGATATTTTAACAAGAGATCTTAGACTCAATATGATGCAATGAAGCGATGATGAGCTTATTCCAATACCTAAAAAACTTTTGAAAGAAATCTTCAAGGAAACTGAAAAGGTAAAACTTATAATTGAAGCAAAAGGTAAAGAAGTCTTAGCTGAGTTCTCCTGGGTTCGAAAACAAGCAAAATCCGAGGATAGGAATAATGGTGTACCAAAAAATCTGGAAAAATCAGATATTCGGATAAAAACCGTCCAAAGTAGACCTGTCCAAAACTAAAATCGGTTAGATTTTAGAAACCCAAATAAGGGAACAGGAAAGAACCCTGTTGCTTCTTGTTTTATCTGTGGAGATCCAACTTACTTCATGAGATCTTGTCCTAAGTGAAAAACGTACCGTTCTAAGAAGGATAAGATTGAAAGTGTCATGATTATTAATGATAACCAATCCTTTCAGAAAGATCACACAGAACTGTGTTCTGATTCAACCTCAAATAAAACGAAAATAATTTCGTTCTATAATCCTAGTTTATTTAGTCAGGCAACAGAATTAATAGAAAATCTTTGCCCTTCGCGAAAACAAGCGAAAGACTACTCAAAAGGTAATTTCTCAGATAACAGATTATATCTATTACCTCGAATAACGAGGAGAGCAAAAAGTTATTTTTGAAGATTTTTTAGCACAACTTGAAAATCATGAAAAAACGATGGTTGTGTCTCTTCGAACTCGATGGATGAGTTACTGAAAAGACAAGAGATAAGACAAAAAATCCTAGTCATACCCGAAGAAATTACGACAAAAATAATTGAAAAAACAAGAAATAGATTTTAAGGCCTAGTTGGTGGAATACAAACACCACTTGATTAAATATATGGGATTTCTATCAATCAAAATGGAATCTCATATGTTTAATATGACTCTAGTTGAACTAGGATTAATATCCTAGATTCAAGTGGATAGATACAATACAGGGTAGTTAAACCAACTACCAAGTGTTGTAAAATATGCATTTTAGTAGCTAAGTCCCACGGTTTCGTCCAAAGTCTGGGTTCGGATTTATGCGACTTTTGTCAAAAGAAATGAGCAAACGTATCACGCTTCTTATCAAGTTTGGTATATAACAGAGGTAAGTAATCCTAAATTTTGTACTGGGAAGTATGAGATGACGATGGATGATCTTCCTTGGACGAGAATGAAGCTAGAACAGCTTTGTTTTGTACATACTGAGTTATGCTATGCTTATTGAAATTATCATCTAAACAAGCTTATATTTGATGGAAGGATCATGGTAGTCAAACCGTCAGTAATAAACTGGCAGGTTAATGAAACAAATGTTGATGAAAGTGAAAACTAATTCATCAAATGGTACAATGAAGTATGAACATTAGTCAGATGTCAATGTTGGAAGAAACCAAAGCAATATGGAAACCAGCTCTCACCAGCTCTCGACGCCTTACTCGTACATGACTATGTCCTACATCCATATAGTAACTCTGAAGGCGCTGACACTGACTGAGCCCAAAAGAATCTGGTTGTTACATCTGTTTTTGGAAGGAGAGAGAACCACATTAGAAACCATTAAACGTGTTGTTGATGGAAACATGGAGGTAGTCCGCACCTTTTTCAAATTTCAAAAATTTGATGCATAAAAGCAACCAACACAATAAAAGCATATTAGTAATAAGTCAGTGTTGTAATAAATAAAGGATTATACGAATTAAATAGGTATCCTTATGAGGTGTAAAGTGAGTCATCGAATAGTTGTTGTCTTCTGTGTCGGCAACACTCTAATTTCAAAGTTTGTCTTTAATGTCTGTATTACGTGTTCACAAAAGGTTTCAGTTCTTATGTAATTTCAAAAAATTTCAATTTGAATTGTAATGTAGCATCCATGTAACAACAGGATTCCTTCGTCTATAAAAGCAATTTGAATTAGCATTGTAAGGGGAAGGTGTATGTAATCTGCATAGCGTAAATAGCAAGAGAAATATTGTATCTTTCTATTCCAATTTAGTGCAATATAAAGAGTGTGTTTCAACTTTTATTCCATATTTTTCTCTATTTGATTGGAGTTTAGTTTTGGAGTGAAGAGTGAAGAGTGAGAGTGAGTCTATACACGATCCGAACTCGCGACTTGTCCTCAAATCCTACACCAGAGTGTTCCATAGGTGAGGTGCAGCAAAGGAAAGTGGTAGAAGGAGTCGTTCTACGGTGGACGTCGATAATTTTTAGATTGTTGCTTCAGTGGTCTCAGGTATAGGGCTTGAACTTATCGTTTCTTTTCTAACTTCATGAATGATAGTTATTGTAATTTGGAATTAAGAAGTAATCAATTTTTACTCCATTCTTCGGTAGAAATAGAACCTACCGTAGACCCACTCAACAAAGAGTTGAGATTTCCATCCTCTTTAGACGAAGTTCCTAAGGAATCATCTGAATAGAAACTTCCGACCTCAAAAAGGAAGTATCAACAGAGAATACCACGGGGACCAAGAGGACCTTATAAAAAAAATAAACCTACCCAGGAACAAGGAAGGCTGAAAAAAAACACTTTTAACAAGATAATATGTCTCCAAGATATAGTAGAAGAATTTCATACTAGAGTTAGCCAAGTAAACCCTAGGAAACGTTTGATCCTATTGTCTCCATCATGTAATCCATTTGAGACTCAACTTTAATTGAGATTTTGAAAAGCGTTTGAATGATCTGCTAATAGAGTTCGGGCCAGTGGACCTATAACTCACAGGACTCCATTTTGCGATCCACACGCTACTCTTCGTTGGACAACAAAGTTCGATGAGAACCGCTGCGACAAACCCATCGCAAAAAGTGCGCAGCCCAACCTGGTATCAGAGCTCGATTTTTTACGTAAACGTTAAGAAAATCTTAGGCTGTGTTTGGTTTCATTTTTGTTTTTGATTTTTGTTTAAATTTTTAGTTTTGTAGAGATTTGGCATAATTTATACGTGTTATTTATGAAAAATAAAAATAAAAACAAGTCCAATTTCAAAAAGAGGTCTCAACCTCTTTTTGATTTTTGACTAAAAATCATTTATGTTGTGTTTTGCGCAAGTTGATATTTCACGTGCGTTATTTGTCTCCAACAAACATAAAATCGAGGGTGAAAACGTAAAAGGTAATTCTAATATGACCTTTCCTCTCTTCCAATGAACTGAGCATCCATGGCGCCGAATAGCAGCGGGGACGCTGAACGCATAGCATAGCCCCATTATGAATAAACCTAGGATTCCTCCACCCAATACTCTCATTCGCCGGTGAACCATGCATATCTGACCGCTCATACGTCCTCACTTCCGTCTAAGAAACCTCATCCAACCCATCTTCCTTCACCCCATACTTCACAAGGTTCTCCTTCCCATCGGCTATTATAAACATAACCCTCATTTCGTCATCCTAGTCCCAGAAAGACATAATAATAGCAAAAATTATACCTTGACAGTGAAGTCATGGATACTCTTCTCAGTTGTTGCTCTTGCATAAACAATATCCCTTATCCTTTGAGAATCCAATATGGGACCAGGAAACTGCAAAAATTGAAGGGAGAAACCATGGTTTACAAAGGAAGATTTAACCCCAAATGGGTTTTTCATAGAGAAATTAAGGAAAGCCAGGGCTAGAGGAGGGATCCATGAAGGGTTTGTTTTGGTTTCACAGAAGTTCTGTAAAGGTGCTGTAGCAGAGAAGAGGCTAGAAAAACCCATGGAAGCCATTCTGCTCTGGATTCAGGGTCGCAGAGAATCAGACAGCCAGATTGGTTTAGGATTTCGGAACTCTAAGATTGGAATTTAGAGTGGAAGATGTGGATCTAAGAAGCAATCTCAGGTACTGCAGGAGCAAATGGTTTTGGCCTGCATCTGTTTCTCCAATAAGGATTCGAGTGAAATTAAGGGTTACCCATTTCAGCTTATGGTCTCACTTGTTTACATTGCTGCTTATGGTTTTCATCTACCGTTTGATTTTTATTGGGTATTAGAACAGTTGTAAGTGATGAGCCCTATTTAATTGTATCGAATCTTAGGCAAACATTTGAAGAAATGATGCATTGATGTGAGGAAGGGAAGAGATGTGAGGAAGAAGATGAATATATAAATTATTCTACACGTATGTAATACCAAACTTATTTTTCATTGTAAAATCTATGATGCTCAAAGACTACCAAACAATATTTTATTTTTGATCAAAAATAGTTTCCAAAAATAATTTTTGATAAATAGGCAAAAATCAAAAACAAAAAAGATATCAAACATAACCTTAATTGACTTACATAAAAAAAACTTATTATTAAATCTTTTTAAAGTAAAGTGGACTTAATAAAACACTTTAACATAAAGTGATCCAAAATATTAATTAAAAAGAAAAAAAAATTGAAATCATTCATAAAAATCTCTTTTAAAAATATTTTAAGAAAAACTATAATAACTGGCTTTTGAGATTCTGATGAAATACCCATCAATTTGACTTGTTGATGTGTTACAAGTGCACATTATAAGACTGATTTAAGTCGAGTTTAGTTTCCAATCCAATAATGAACCGAGATGGGTATCTTTCTCATCCTTATTAGCTCGATTGAACACGGAGCCAATAGTCAAATGACACGGGGCCAATACTGGAATATTAGCACTGCCAAAGCCAAAACGAATCGGCCAGGTTAGACCGTCTCAGAACAATATCTGACCGGGTATATGATCTACTCAGCATTCTAATAAGATTTCCAACGGATTGGAGCGTCTATTTCTATCTCATATATGAATACCCTGGATTTGCCTTGGAAAATGGCCTCCGCTCCATTTTCGAGCAAAAATAATTGAAAAAAAATAAGAGAGAGAGAGAGAGAGAGAGAGCGTGATATTTTCCTCTGCTTCTCCTTCTCGACTCTGGGACTTGGGAAACAGAGGTTGATCTGGTACTCCATCCTTCCCTCCTTTTCCTCCAAATCACTATTTTTTTTCTTTGCATTTCAGTTTCTGTTTGTTTCGCTCTCTCTTTTTTTATTTTTTATTTTTTATTTTTTATTTCCTATTTGAAATTGTAATATATTCCTTCTAAAACTTCGCTTTTTAAATTTGTTCATTGATTCAAGCTTGCATTATTATTATTATTTTTCATTTCGGTGTTTGAATCGATAGTTCTGACGCTGAAATTTTTAATTTTCTATTCATCCAGGAATAGTCAGATTTTGGATCGGAAAAAGTTTGGGGTTTTTTTTTCTCTCTTTGAAACCTTTTCCTTTGCTAAATTTTGCTCCGGAGAATTTTTTTTTTCTCGGTGGAGAATTTGTTTGTCTTGTTCTTCACTGAATTGGATTATATTTTTTTATAACATCTTGAATTGATTTCTGACTGTCTTCGTCAAAACCTTTAATTTACGGAATCTTTTCCTTTGCTTTTTGTTCGCCGATTTCTTAAATAGGATTCCTCCATTTCTCCATTTTTATATAATGAACACTCACTGAAATCTAGTTGCCTATCAAACGAAAGGGAAAGGGAAAGAAACAGGAAAAATTTGAAGAGATTTGCTTCCGTTACTATGATTACAATGCATTGTTCCTGATCTGCACTCTGAGCTTTGATCATTCGGGCTCATAGTGGGAGGTATTGCATTTCAGTAATAGAGGAAATGGGGTTTCTCTAAGGTGTCTGACCTGAGAAAATGGGGTTGTTGAGGTTTGATTTCAATGTTGGTAGTCAAGACCGTTGGTTCAGACGGATTTAAAATTGATATTTGATGGGGAACTCATGCGTAGGACCCAAGCTGAGCAACAATGGATTCTTACAAACTGTGTCCGCTGCAATGTGGCGGGGGAGACCCCCCGGGGAAATTCTACCTTCTACCAAAGCAGAAGGAAATAGCAGCAAACCAGCAGAGGCAGCAAAAGAGTCAACAAAATCAACACCGGCACCTGTGGCGCCATCTAAAGAGTCTCAAGCCGCTCTACCCGTTCAAAGCATAGCACCGGAACCTGTTAAAATAACAGTGGAAGAGCCTAAACCTGAGAAGCCAGCTGTGAAAAAAGAGGAAAGTAAAGCAGCAGAGGCTCAGAAACCCAAGAAACCTGTACATATAAAGAGAGTGTCTAGTGTTGGCCTTCAGATAGATTCTGTGTTGCAAAGGAAGACAGAGAATCTGAAGGAGAAGTACAGTTTGGGTCGGAAGCTTGGACAGGGACAATTCGGCACAACGTTCTATTGCTTGGAAAAAGGAACCGGGAAAGAATATGCCTGCAAATCAATCGCAAAGAGGAAATTGACAACTGAAGAAGATGTAGAGGATGTGAGGAGGGAGATCCAGATAATGCACCATTTGGCTGGCCACCCTAGTGTCATCCAGATCAAGGGTGCTTATGAGGATGCCGTCTCAGTTCATGTTGTAATGGAGTTGTGTGCGGGTGGAGAGCTCTTTGACAGGATAATACAGAGGGGACATTATACAGAAAGGAAGGCAGCTGAGCTTGCTAGGATTATAGTCGGTGTCGTGGAAGCATGCCATTCTTTAGGTGTCATGCATCGTGATCTTAAACCCGAGAATTTTCTCTTTGCCAGCCAGGAAGAAGAATCGCCACTTAAAACAATTGACTTTGGGCTGTCGGTATTCTTTAAACCAGGTATGTTTTTGAAAGGCCTTCCTTTTGTTTATCTGATAATATTGAAGTACAATTGTTTTACCCAAAAAAAAAAAGTACAATTTTTGGGATGACTAGCAATTGGTCAGAATATTCTTTTATTGATGAACATGCTTATCCCTCAAAACTGAGGGGACCAAGGAGGAATAACGAGGGATTATATTATATATCTTTGGGACTTTGGGTTCTTCATATTTCCTTATTTATTTTTGTGTCCAGGTTGACTTCGAGGAGTTGATTATTTATATACATAAATAGCATAAATACTGGTCCTGGAATACGGGGTAAATGACTGTTGTGAAATTCAGTTAATTTATTGGGCACTGTAAGCAGGTTTAGAAATCCAATATCAACCATAGACTCCAAAATAAGAAACAATACATGAAGTTTTCAACGTGCAAGGTTCATACTCCAGGGTTGGCAGGTAAAAGTTAACACTGAACCATCCTGCCGTTTGTATGGGTTGAGATATTAAGGAACATGCAAATGAGAGATTCTTTTGGCCCTTTTCTTAAAGGCATATTATTAGGTTTTTTTTTTTATATGTTTTTTGGGTGGGGGGAGAGCCCTAGCTTACATAGAAAGAAGCTGCAAGTGATCAAGCTTTGCAGAAGTACAAATCGGTATTCTATTATATGTCATACTGCATTAAGTTGTCCCATTCTTGCATTGATTAACCTGCTGATCTCTTAAAAGACCTGAGGGGGGACACCTTTTCCTGTTAATTTGCTCAAATTTTTTTTTTGTTTGGGGGGGGGGGGGGGGGGGGAATAAGCAGATAACAAACAGGAGATTTTTCTAAAGATAATTCATATTAGGGCTATATCCTACTTTTGCTTTACCAGAGAATAAAGTTAATTGGACTCTGGTCTCTGAGACACCACCCAATATTTAACATTACTTCAAGAAGAAATAAAACGGAAAATTGTATGGTAATAACAGCAGATGATTGGGTGTTTATAGTCTCTCCTTCACCCTGATAGAAATAAGACGGATACTCATGTTTGGGATTGATCACCCTTTGTCGATAAGTTGATACAGTCTAAAGATTTCCTGGTTCATGATTGTACACATGAAGAACACTTTTATGCAGTCTTTATCTGAGTTTTAAGGGCATATTTGATGATACAGCATTTAATAATGATTAAAGAACTTAACGCTTGCTATTGTTCACAGGCTGGATTTTGTTTGGTAGCAGGCACTATCTCTTACCCCATCAGGCTATCTTCCTCCGTTCCTAACCGTTTCCTATATATCACTGACAACAATAATAATTTATCGGCTGCGTAAAATAAATAAATAAAAATTGTTAGCGATACAGTGTTAGCGATACAGTTCTGTAGTGCTATATTGCTACACAGCGCTACAGAGCTGTGGGTCCCACTGTCCCACTATCGACGGCATATATTTCTTTTTATATTGGTGATCTCTATTTATTGTAATAGTGGATTTGTTTCCTCAATAGCCATTATAATCTTTATATATTGTTTCCTTATTGATTAGGACTCTTTTTCCTTTCTTTCTGATTTAGGAAAGTTTCCTAAATCTGTATTGTCTCTATAATTACTTGCTGGTACATATAAAGGTACTATGAGGAGGGTGGACACATTGTCCTTTCCTCTTTCTTTCTTCTACTTCTCTTTCTTATCTTCTTCTTCATGTTACGGTTTCTGGTTATATGCTTCTCTTCCTTGATAAACTGATACGTGGTATCAGAGCTGTAAACTAAACCAGTTGTTTTGATATGCCTCAACGTCTCCTTCCTCTCCCTTTCTTTTTAAATATTTTTGTGGGAACAGCAATCATATGCTGTCCATGATGGAAGATTGAACTTCCATCATATCGAAACATGCTGTTGTCCTCTTTTATGGTTTCGTTAGAGATTGGCTTGACATCGCTGCTGCGGTTTGATGATCTAGTTCGCCCTATGACTATATTCTGTGATAATCAAGCTGCTATTTATATTGCTAGTAATCCAATGTTTCATGAGCGCATAAAGCACATTGAGGTTGACCGTCACTTTGTTCGTGATGCTATTCAGAAGGAGCTCTTGGTTATGCCTTCATATCTTCGTCAAACCAATTGGCAAACATTCTTACTAAGCCCTTGTTTGGTCCAGGATTTCGACTTAATTGTTTCAAGCTGGGCATGGGTGATTTATAGGCTCCAACTTGAGGGGGGTGTTAGCGATACAACTCTGTAGCGTGGGTCCCACTATCTCACTATTGACTACATATATTTCTTCTATTATTGGTGATCTTATATATTGTAATAGTGGATTTGTTTCCACAATAGCCTTTATAGTCTTTATATATTGTTTCCTTATTGATTAGGACTCTTTTTCCTTTCTTTTTGATTTAGGAAAGTTTCCTAAATCTGTATTGTCTCTATAATTATCTTGCTGGTGTATATAAAGGTACTATGAGGAGGGCGGATACATTATCCTTTCCTCTTTCTTTCTCATACCTCTCTCTTCTCTTTCTTATCTTCTTCTTCTTGTTATGGTTTCTGGTTATTTGCTTTTCTTCCTTGATAAACTGCTACAATAACACTTACCCGCATACCAGAGAAGATCCTTACCAAAAACCAGATGTACAATTCTTTTGTATCGGGTATCCGCTATCAAGTTTTAAAGCATGAGTGGCTGCAATCCAGGATAGATTTCTCCACTAATTTCTTTGCACCGCGATTTAATTTATCATTTCCGCCGTTGAATAAAGCTAGGTCTATTGAGTTAGAAAGAGAGAGAGGTCCACTTTCCCTGCTGGCAACTCTGAATTACTGATATTATGGGTTGCAATTTATAGAGCTTTGGTAATGACACTTGTGTTTTGAGTTGAAGTCCCAAAAATGTCTTGCTTTGATTTCTAAAGGGAGGAGAGGAAGTAGAGGGAGGTGTTGGGGGGCGGGGTACATTTTATTGGTGATGAAAAGCTCGGGGGGGGATTAGATAGAGAGGTTGATTTTTTTTTTTTCCAGTGAAGAGATCGTCGGCTCCAATAAAAGCCTCTGTTGCTGAAGAATTTCAGTTTCAGAGCAGAGAAGAGGGAACGGAGGTTTTCAGGAATCGGGGCAAAGAGATTAGGGGTTTTCATTTTCCTTTTTTTTTTTTCATTTAAAAAAAAAGAAAAGGAAACAGGTATTATGTGTTTCAAATGTTAGCAAAACAAAGGGTTGTTTTTGCCATATCGTTCGGCATACCCAGTGCACGAGGTCTGCGGGCTCTGGGGAGGGGCATATTACGCAGCCTTACCCCGCTTCTGGGAGAGGGTGTTTCCAAATTTAAACCCATGACCACCTGATGCAGTCCAAGGACCAGCCAGTAGTGGACCAGCCCAAGGATCTGTCAACATGGGCCCAACCCACACTGTTCACGTGAACACTGTTCACGTGGTACTGTTCACGTGAACCAACAGTAGTAGTTAGAATCTTTTAATTAGTTTCCTAATTTTTAGTTTACTTATTTCCATTGTTTAGTTTCCTAAAAATTAGGCTAGTTAGTTTAGAAGTCTTAGTTGCTTGGAGATTAAAACTTGCCTAAAATCTAGTTTCCTAATTCCAGTTTTTAGAAACTTTCCTATTTCTATGTTTTAGAAATTTCCTAAGTTATAAAGGAGGTTTAGCTTTTCCAAGTTTAGTTCTTTCCTATTTTATTTGTAATATTTCAAAGCTATAAATAAAGAGAATGCAGGCTGGCTACAGTAGAGCTTTTCCAAAAAAATTGATAATCAATTAATTTCTGGTTGAGCCTCACCTGGTTGTGAGACTCAACCTCTTGTTCTTTTCTCTTTCCTTGCAATTTCTGTTCTTCCTTAAATCTAGGTCTACTATACCTTGGCTGGCAACACTGTTCCTCCAAACTCCTTCAAGTTCTGTAGCTGAATTGAAACCAGATCACAAAAGCTCCAGAACACTGTCTAGAACCAGGCATTACCAGGTCCAGCCATTTTTGGCGCCTCATATCTTCTTCAGTTTTGTTCTGATCGTCTTCAACTTTGGAGGGGTGTTCATAACTATTATAAAGGTCATTCAACCCAAGTTTCATCAATTTCTAACGGTCGGATTTCCAGATAAGAATTTTTTTTTATTACTTTTCTCTGCAGATTTTTGTGTTGGACTGAATTAAGATCCTATAGCAAAGAGGGCTTGTTAATTTGAGATGTCTTAACCCCTTTGACACCACCACCAAGTCAAAATGGAGCAACCTTTTTGCTGCGCTGAGGCCCGCCCTCTAACTGGAAAATGCATTAAAAACAGAAAAAAAAGAAACGGAAAGGAGTTTGAACTGCGTATAAGTCACATTTTAACTAGCTATGGTCCCAATACTCCATTCCCATGTTTATTTATTTGTGGGAGTTCATGCTATTGACTTTGATCTTTGAAATAGTAATACGACTTTCTTTGTCATCTATGCCATCTAGGTAGGTATTTTGTCATTTTTTTTATATTTTTTATATTTTTTTTTTATTATTCAATGCTTGAATTATGCTTTTTTTTTTTCCTTTTCTTCAAGGGTCTTATGAAGAGTTCTTACATTCTCTATCATGAAAATAGGGCTCAACATTGTCAGTGCTTTATGGTTGGTTTTATTGATACATTTTGAAATTTTTGTAAAGCTAAGAAGGAAGCTTTCTTATTGTTATTGATTGTTGGGTTGGAGTTCTAGTAAGCTTATTAGTTATGGCTCTTAACTCTAACTCTTTCCCCCTTTCTTATCTAGATGAATGCTTTGATTTTGGTTTCTTCATTACTTAAAAACGGAATACTATCACTCATTTCATTTTGAAATTGTCTGTAGAGGAATGTTTTTCGAATATGCATAGATCGTGTCAAGGATTTAAAGATTGTTATGTGATGGAAATAAAGGTAATATTCAAAGTGTGATAATTATAGAGGAATAAAATTTTTTTATCCATAACATGAAATTATGAGAGTTATTGAAACCTGACTGAGACAAGAAATTAATATTTGAATAACTAATTTGGTTTTATGTTAGGAAGGAAGATTAACCACAAAAGCTATTGATTTGCTTAGGGGACTAATGGGAAGATTTAGAGAATGTTAAAAGATCTTCATATGATCTTTATTAACTTAGAAAAAGCTTATGATGGACTCCCTAGAGAGTAATTTTGGCAAGTATTAGAAAAGGAAAGTGTTTTGAGTAAATATGTGGATATTGTTGAGATATGTATAATGGTTTATTAATTAGTATAAGAACAGTTAGGGGGAAGAGCAGTGAGTTCTCAAATACAATTGGGTAACATCTAGGATCAATTCTAAGCCCGTATTTGTTTGCATTAATCATAGATGAGTTGACTAAAAAAAGCAAGATCAGATCACTTAGTGTATGCTTTTCATTGACGATATTGTGTTGATGTATGAAATAGAAGCTGGGATAAATGCCAAGTTGCAATTATATAGATCAACCTTGGAATCAAAAGGTTTTAAGTAGAATAAAAACAAAGTATATGGTGAGTAAATTTAGTAGCAATAGGACTTAATGTGGGTAGAGAAAATTGATGATAGAGAGATACCACAAAGTGAAATTTTAGGTACCTAAGTTCAATCATAAATAAAGAAGGTTGTTAACGTAATGATATAAAATATGCTATTGCTTAATCATGTGGACTGGTGGACTCTTAGTTAGTTTATTAGTTTGTTTTATTAGTTTCATTTACCAATTAGGCTTGTTAGTTTCCTTGTCCTATTTTGAGTTTACTTTGTATTTAGTTTGTGACTACTAGGACTCTTAACTTGTAGTCCTAGATCTTATATAATAATTTCCATTTTCTATAAATACAAGCTACAAGGAGAGGAGCAAGATACACATTGATTCTCTCCATCTTCTCTTATTTTTCTATTTTGTTATATGGATGATGGTGCACAAAGAATATGATGATGAAGTGGAGGGGTGTATACGGAAAATTTTACATGATAGTTGTATGACCAGCGTTGATGTATGGAGCTGAATGTTGGCAGTGAAAAAATAACATGTAAACAAACTTAGTGTAGTTGAAATGGGGATGTTGAGATGGATGAGTGGTAAAATTAAAAAAGATAAAGTAAGAATGAGCAAATTAGAGTTAATTTAGGAGTAGTTTTGATACATGATAAATTGGGAGAAAGTCATTGAAAGTAGCATGGACATGTGCAATGGAGACCTGTGAATACTTCAGTGTGGACTATGGAGGGGTGATTTGATTGAAGGAGCTAAAAGAGCCAGAGGTAGATCTAAAATGATGATTCTAAGAAAAGTGGTGAGGAAAGACACGCATTACTTAGGATTAGTAACAAGTATGGCTTTGAATATAGATGATTGGAGAGAAAGGAACCATTTAGCGGACCCCATTTAGTTGGGATAAGGTTGATTTGAGTTGAGTTGTATGTGATGGAGTTTTACTGGGAAACACCAATCTGGATCAGTTGGAAAAACAGTTTACACCGTGGATGCGCCGATTAATTATTTCAGATTGGGTGATCTGGATCTGAATCAGCTTGTCCTATGGATAGTTTTGAAATCGTTTATTTTGAAGTAATGAAAGTTGCTTATAAATATATATTTTTTATTTTTTTATTTTTTTTTATTTATCTCTAAGTAAGATTTTGTTAAAGCACTGTTAGTTCTCTGTAGAAAAAGGGTGTTATCCTCCTGAGAATTTGAGGTGTTAGTATACCGTGTGATGTTATTTCATGATTTTGTGTGCACAAGGCATGATAGATAATAATTGAATAATGGTGCTTTGTCCCTGGGTTGGCATGGCTATCAAAATTAGATTGCTTCAAATGCATTAGCCCACAGAGTTTTAGCATTCCATTCTTCTCCCTCGTGGTTGTTCATTCTCCAGTTGGAAAGGGTTATAAACTATGGTGTAAAATATCTTACCTTCCTTCCAAAAAAAAAAAAGGTTTATAATTTCCTAATCTTTGACCTATTTTAGTAACTAGTTAATTCTAATGGATATGACCCTTATAGTTATACTACATTTGTTACATATTTTCAATCAGTTATTAAACTATTTAAAACTTATTTTTCTTTCCTTTTTCTTTGCATAAGTTGTTGGAAAGGAGCTCCTGAATCTTATATTTTTTATTTTATGACTATGAGTATATTATGTCTTACGTGTTATCAATAGCAGACAAATCATCTTGTTGACTGGTAACATGTTTGCGAAGTACAAACATTTGACATTGGTTTTCTTGTTATTTTATGCTTCACAGCTAATGGCTGAAAAATGCAGAGTATTTTTTTAGACAATTTCCCCACCTGAGAAACAGTTACTGTAGCTGTCCACATGGTTCTCAAGTCACCAAGGCATTGGAGGCTTGACGGATGCCCAAGGCAGCGCTCGCCTAGGTGACCAAGGTGCCACCAGTGTGCCTGGACGGCTAGGCAACGCCTTGACAATTATGGCTGTCTAGACTCCGGAATTCTTCCCTCTTTTGTTGTTCTAACATGTTTGCAAAGTAAAAACATTTGACGTTGGTTTTCTTGTTATTTTCTGCTTCACAGCTAAATGTCTGAATAATGCAGATAATATTTAAAAAAAAAAAAAAAAGAAAAAAAAAGAAAAGAAGAGTTTTAAGAGAGATTTTAGATTCTCTAATGTTCCCATGCATTTTGTTTTATCGAATCTTTAGGATCACTTTCCTGGGGCTAGCGTTGTAGGAGTCTAGGGGGCTTCCATTGTGCTTTAGTAGTAATTACCATCTCTGACTTCTTCATTTTTGGAATAATTCTCTTCTTCTTTCATGTCATCTGGGATGTGAAGCATAGAAGTGGCCATTACCATTGGGTTATAGCAGGGCAGAAGGTTTGTGCTTTTATTTGATGCTATTCTTGCAGAGCTTTGGTACCCACCTTGGATTGGAGGAGCTTCTATCTCTTGGGATATTGAAGAGGCATATTTGGACATTTGGTAGTTCATGCCAATTAGGATTGGACTTGAATGAAGCATAAGCAATTTTCCTCTGCAATTTTTGAAGATTATAGATCAGTTGCTTATCCAAAAAAATTTATTATTCTATTAGTGTCATGTCTTCTGGTGGTGGGATATATCCTTGTGAATTCTAGAAGGGGGGGTCCATTCTGTCTGGACAATGTGACCAACCACATCAAAGGAGTTCATTAGAAGGAAGAGGTATTTGGACTGTAAGGTGGAATTTCCTAATTCCTAATTGAGTGTCCACGTAGAATCTTACTAAGTTTAATATTTATTTTAATAGCAGCTATTTTCTGGGACAGTTTTATTTTTAGAAATTAGTGTAAAACGATAACATGTCAGGATATTATTTTTATAAGATATTTTGCATGATGTGATTCCATAATGGTGGTAGGCAGCTCCATCAACCCTTGATTTTATAAGAACGGGACTCCAATCTTGTAAAACTATTTATGCAGAGAAGACTTCCCACTTGAAGACGAGAAGAGCCGAAGCGTTTAATGATCAGAGTGACCAGTAAAGGACAGCCATTGAAAGTTGAGTAGTTAATTTGGTAATCTTATATTCAAAACCATGGCATGCTGATGTAGACCGGTTACCCATCTCAAGTATAATCACCGTAAGCAGCGTATCAATAAGGAATGAGACCACAGTTGGGAAATGTGGTCTATATATGGACGGTTAATAGTAGCAAGTCCAGCAAGCATGGATACAGATTTGATTGTGTGTTCTTCTGTTGGAAGGTTTTAAAATACTTGGGAAAGATTTGATTGCATGCTTCTCTGATGGAAGTATTTTAAATAATTGAGGCATGTCTCAATTTAGTAGATTATTACAAGCATTCTTTTCCTAAATTAAGTGCACTAGCAGTTGTTAGTATTTTGGCCTTCCTTCTTAGGATCCTTTTGTGCAACCTATTTAAACAATGTAATGGGTTAAGTTCAAGGCAGCCCAGATATATGAGTAAAAGTTATTATTGCTGTGAGATTCACTTGTGCCTGTGAGATACAGTTGGATGAGATACCCTGACCTGAGATAGGTCCCTATCATTGCCACCCTTCCATTGCTTCAGTTCTCTTCCCCTACTTCAGTTCCCTTTTCCCATCAATTCATGTGAATGATCAGCTACTGCTGTCTATTATCAACGTTTAAGGAATTCCAATGCAACATATTGTCAGTTATTGCATTTTTTTTTTATTTTTTTTTTGAATCTGGAGAGTCAAAAGCAATCCTGTTGTAGAACTGGTTCCTATCCATATAGTTGGGAATTTTCTGTACATCAGCTTCCTACATTTTTTTTCCTCCTGTTATGAAAGTGAACTTAGCTGTTAGTGTATTAGCGAGTGATACAACTCTTGGACTGGTTTTAGCCCACTTGATATCCATGAATCTTTTCAATGTAACAGGGGCAAAGACATGGACAGATGTGTCAGTGTCCAACCTGGACATGAGATTTCTGATTTTCCAACCCTAAAAACCGTGCAGGCAACATGACCATATATGTTTTTATCGATCACCAGATGTGATTATAATCATCTCAATACATATAAATAACTGATTTATTAGTTAGTTTTCAGTCAATCTCTCTGTTCCTCTCTCTCATTCTTCTATTCCTTCAACATCCCCATATGAAGGTTGCAGCCATGTCAACACTTCCAGGAAAAAAATTATATAAGGTTTTTCCTTGTTGCTTAGCTCTCTTCCTTTCAGAAAATTAGGTTTGTATCTCCTTTATTAAGTCATTTTTTTTGCTGAAGTTATCTTATTGTTCGTCATAACGCATTATCATCAAACATCTTGAAGGTGCCTGCTGTATATTTTCTAGACATGTGATGCCTACAATGGTCATGAGACTCCATGGATAGTTATTCAGAATTTATTAATTTTCCATAAGTAATGATGGTGAATTGGTGATTCAGAGTTCGAACTAATTCTCTTGTTCATCTGTGTAAAAGTTATGGTACTCAAGTTCTGCCTGTCTCTTTTGCTGTCTTCATAAAGTGAGATTTATTATGAAGTTGACTACTCAAGTTTGTCTATATATTTTATAACTATCTGTTTGTGGTAATAACATTATGCTGAATAGGTGCATGATTCTGTGAGTCTCCTGCCCCACATCCCAACCATCCCTGCCCTCTTCTACAAGATATCATTTTTTGTCATTCATTGCCCCTCATTTCATGCTATTCTTCTTCATTCTTCTTTTTTGTCGCTTTGTGTCCCTTGCCTATCTGATCAGGAACTGAAAAATTCATTCTTCAGGGGAAACATTCACTGACGTGGTTGGGAGTCCTTATTATGTTGCTCCAGAAGTGTTGCGGAAGCATTATGGTCAAGAATGTGATGTTTGGAGTGCAGGGGTTATCATTTATATCTTACTAAGTGGGGTACCACCATTTTGGGATGGTGAGATTTTCATGTTTCATTGCTGTCTTGATTTCTCATTCCTTTGTGTCCATCTGTCTTTTATGACTACCATAATCTAGGAATAACATCTGAATGTTTGTTGTTCACCTTTATGCTGGTACAGAAACAGAGCAGGGAATATTTGAGCAGGTGTTAAAAGGTGAACTTGACTTTGAATCAGATCCATGGCCCAGTGTCTCTGATGGTGCAAAGGATTTGGTTAGAAGAATGCTTGTAAGAGACCCGAAAAAGCGACTCACAGCTCATGAGGTTCTTTGTAAGTTCACCTTTCTCCAATGATGTGCTTAAGAGATCTCAGTGGTTGAGGGAATCAGAGCATGATTAACAATCTAAGTGACTTTCTTTTCTTCTTGTCCCTGAAATTGTTGAGCAAATACTGCAATTTAATCAAAAGGAAATCCCAATCAGAGGGTCTAGTAGCTTTTCACCTTTAGATTGCTGATAACAAAAAGGAGAGTTTTTCTAGTTCAGCTCTCTAGACTGGCACAAATATCTGCCATGTGTCAGATTGAATATAGCTGAAATTTTGTGGACAGAGGGATCTGAATGCCTCCTTCTCACATATCAAGTTTTAGCCAAAATAGAGTTGGCTAAGTGACAAAATGAAGTTTTGAAAATCCAATGCAAAAATGAAAGCTTTCTAAAAAGAATTGTACGGTTGAAAATACAAGGGAATATGCCAATACATGAAGGGTATATTGTTGAATCTAAGTTTGAAATTTACTATATCGCCCTTCCACATGGAAAAACTAGAAAAGATAAATTAAGGAATGAACAAATTCGAGTTAATTTAGGAGTAGCCCAATTCATGATCAAGTTGTGAGAAAGTCCCTTCAGTTGGCATGGACTGTGCAACAGAGGTCTTTGAATGTTTTAGTATGTTGGGGTGATTTGATTTAGATTGAAGGAGCTGAAAGAGTCAGTGGTGGGCCTAAAATGACCCTAGGAGAAGTGATGAAGAAAAACATGCATTGCTTAAGGCTGGTAACTAGTATGGTTTTGAATAGAGTTGATTGGAGAAAAACGATCCTTGTAGCTGACACCATTTAATTGGGATAAGGCTGAGTTGAGTTGTACCTTCCACGTGGAAAACATGGTGTCGATCTAGAGATATATTCTAGTCTTGCCAGATTAGAAAAACTTTTTCCTGAGCAAATATATCACAACATATAAATGCTGCAAATGGGGCTGAATCTGGTACAGTGATACCTTTTTATTCTTCCATGTACACAGCAGGTGACATGAATATGCTATTTGTCTTCTCTAATAGTCTCAGATGATCTTAACCTTCTTCAGGCAGAATCAATGGAGCTTTTTCTTTGACATGTGCAAGACCGGATTTCAATTGGGTCAAAAGTTTTGACATGGAAGATCTAAGTGATGGGATCAATTGAATGCCTCAGACCCATATCTATTTTATATTTTACAGATATTCCAGTTATATACTTTAAATTATGATGCTAGAGTCAAACATAAGGCCTGTGGAACTACCACTTTTCAGACCATTTGACTAACATAGTCATGAAATATGTATGCAAATTTTTTTATGTTCCACTGTATCATTTTTAACTGATTTTATTTTTGCTGAATCTTTCATTGTCAAAATCAAATTGTACCTGAGCTATTCCCATGCCTTCTATTTTCTGTATGTTAATTTTCTGTAAGCAAATATGGAGATATTACTCAAATAGTACATCTTCTGCCAGGTCACCCATGGGTTCAAATTGAAGGTGTTGCTCCTGATAAGCCTCTTGATTCTGCAGTCCTGACTCGCTTGAAGCAATTTTCAGCCATGAACAAACTCAAGAAATTGGCAATTAGAGTGAGTACCAACCATGATGACTCCAATTCTGTGCGACATTTCTGACCATAGACATAGCAGCAGTGAAGCTTGATGTTCTCACTTGTTAAAAGAACAGAAGTGAATTAAATGACATGTCCAATTCTGTGTGACTTCTGTCAGTGTGCATGGGGATTTGAACATTTTGGCTGAATTATTCTAAAGATTTGATTATTGCCTATAAGATTCAGATCTAATACTAATTTTTTGTTGAGGATTATGCTTTATTGTATAGAAAGTCAGAGGCTTCATTGTAACCCATGGTTTTGTTATTCTTTATAGGTCATTGCTGAGAGCCTTTCTGAAGAGGAAATTGCTGGGCTTAAAGAGATGTTCAAGATGATAGACACGGATAATAGTGGTCAGATCACTTTTGAAGAACTAAAGGCTGGTTTCGAACGAGTGGGTGCTAATCTCAAGGAGTCTGAAATCTTTGCGTTAATGCAAGCTGTGAGTTCTCATATTCTGATCACTGAAATAGATTTGTCTTTTGACCTTTATGGGTGGAAAACTGGCATAAGTGGTAAATTTTCATACCCTGTCAAGATCCTTAATCCTTAGATAAGCCAGCAATGATATCTGTATGTTGGTAACTCATGAAGATAGTTCTACAGTTACAAAAAACAAAGGGATTTACATCCCACAGCATCGCACAGATAATAGACTAAAACTTAAATGAATTTATAATGAATTAGCAACCATATTGAGGGGAGCTGAACAAAGGAGGGGGAGAGAAAGAGAAAAAGGTTATTTCTGCCTCATGGCACCTTCCCATGGTCATTCTCACTGTTCGATGGATGTGAAATTCAAATTAACTGATCTATCTCAACTGTGTGACCCATCATGTATGTTGTTTTCCTTTCCTCTCCGCTAGGTTGTTCAAACATAATAGATTTTTTCAAACAATTCTTTCAGTATTATTACTGGTCATTTTCCATTGCAACAATGTGCTTCTTGTTGTTCTCAATTTTCTGGCTTCAAGGGTAAGAGTAAAGATTTTTAGATGTGAGCAGTAACACTGCAGCTGTTGCACTGATATTTTTTTTTCCATTATCTTACTGAAACATCACAGGCTGATATTGACAACAGTGGTACCATAGACTATGGTGAGTTTTTAGCAGCAACTCTCCATCTGAATAAAATTGATAGGGAGGATCATTTGTTTGCGGCTTTCTCATACTTTGACAAAGATGGAAGCGGTTACATCACACAAGATGAGCTGCAACGGGCGTGTGAGGATTTTGGTGTAGAAAATATCATCTTAGATGATTTGATCCGAGAAGTGGATCAGGACAATGTAAGATCCACCTCCCCTCTTTTTTTCCCAAAATTTTTTCATGTTTGATGGACTCCAAATGTTCACTGCATTTTCCCCCCTCCAGGATGGGCGCATAGATTACAGTGAGTTTGTGGCAATGATGCAAGACAAAGGCGGTTTTGGCATGAAGGGTCTGCAGAATAGCCCAAGCATTGGGTTAAGGGAAGCCTTAAAGATCGGTTGACATGTGATGCTGATTATGTATTTCTAGCTAAATTTTTCTTTTTCATTATTATTAGAAACGGAGGTCACGCTCACATATTACTTGTAAAGATCGGCCAGTGTTCACGGGGAACAAAATCCATTCCATTTTAGTTTTGGCATGTTGTCTGTACTGTTGGCTTTTTAGTGGGAAACCAAGTTGGAAAAGATTCTACCTTTTCACCTTATTTCTTTTTTTTTTTTTTTTTTTTTGCATTTTATGTGGATGTTTTGTAGAACTAACATTTCGTTCAATCAAACAAGGAAATAAGAAGGGGAAGCATCATCCCAGAAAAAGTTCAAAGAAAACATAAGAGGATAAGCTGCCATAGTTTAAAAAAACATGAACCAAGAATTTGCAGATGAGCCAATGGAATAGTTTTCATTACACATTGAAACACATAGGCCTGTTTGATAACACTCCTGATTCTTGACTCCAGTGATTTCTGCTCCCAATGTGTGGGTTGTGAGTGGAATTGTGTTGGCAAATCCGGTATTATTTTCGCTCAAGGTTTGATAGTTCAGATTTAACTCATATTTCTCTCTTCAATAAAACATTGATACATTTCAATGAAATTTTGCCAAAATTTCAAACCATGATTTGTCTTCCTGTGCACCTTGGTTCCCATGTGTGGGAATAATACATTTCAAGCTGTGACTCCTGCAATTAAAATCACAAATCAGTAACATGGGAAGAACCACCAGCAAGGTACTCCATGGTCTAGAGTCATCAATCATCAAAAGCATACAAATCCAAATGTCTTGTATATGAATTTTCATAATTGCAGCTTTTCGTCCCTGTGCCCTTAATTTCTCATCTTAGGACCAAAGAACCTCTCCACTTTTCTGGTCCCCTCCCCCTTTAAAATTGCTTCGGTTATTTTTTTTTAGGGAATTTGCAAAACATCAAATTTCTTCGGGTGATAGTCTTGGTCGTTAGCCTGCAGTAGTTTTCTTGTTTGGTTGATGAAACTTCTATTTCACAAATCTTAATTGCATTTGCAGCCCTTTGTCCCTGCGTCCTTGATTTCTCGTCTTAGGACTAAAGAACCTCTCCTCTTTTCTGGTCCCCTCTCCACATCAAATTTCTTCGAGTGATGGTCTTGGTGGTTAGCCTGCAGTAGTTTTTTTTTTTGTTTGGTTGACGAAACTTCTATTTCACAAATCTTAATTGCCTTTGCAGCCCTTCGTCCCTACATCCTTGATTTCTCATCTTAGGACCAAAGAACCTCTCCTCCTTTCTGGTCCCCTCTCCCTTTAAATGATTCGGTTGTGTTTTAGGGTATTTGCAAAACATCAAATTTCTTCGGGTGATAGTCTTGGTGGTTAGCCAGTAGTAGTTTTTCTTTTTTGGTTGACAAAAATTCTATTTCACAAATCTTAATTGCATTTGCAGCCCTTCGTCCCTGCGTCCTTGATTTCTCGTCTTAGGACCAAAGAACCTCTCCTTTTTTCTGGTCCCCTCTCCCTTTAAATGATTCGGTTGTTTTTTAGGGTATTTTCAAAACATCAAATTTCTTCGGGTGATAGTCTTGGTGGTTAGCCTGTAGTAGTTTTTTTTTTTATTTGGCTGATGAAACTTCTATTTCACTAATTAGGATCCGTTTATTTTGACGTAAAATTTTACGTATAATATTTTATATGTAATTATCATTCTACTTATTAGTTATCTAAGTCATAAGATATATGTGATCAGCTGTCAGGTAAACAACCATTCACTCATAAATATATAAACCCTCAAGGACCTCATTTATAAGATTTGGATACTATTTCAACAAAAGCAAGAATGATTTTTAATGGAGGTGCAAGGGAAACTAGTAGAACCTTTCACAAAGACCCAAAATCCATGACATTCAACCTAACACACAGCAGCTTTTAGCTTTTAAGTACAACCACTGCCTAATTTTCTCAACCCATCACACCCTGATGGTCCTCTTTTGTCTCAATTTTTCATTTTCAATATGCTTTTTGAAGTCAAGTTACACGAAATACCCTACCAGGTATGGACCGATGCTACCTTCTCATGTCGCTTTTATATTTCCTTTTTGCTTGTATTACAGGAACCCTTTTTTTCTTTCTCTTTCTCTTCTCCATTAAAATCAAAGATCAGAAAAAAAGCTTTTTAGTGGATAAGATTCTCAAATACCTTTTTTTTTGATAGCTCCCCTCCTCCCGCTGGTGACAGTGTCACACTGAGAAGATGAAGCCATGGCCACATGAATGGAGTGGTGGCTAATGAAGGTAAGAGTTCATTACACAACAACATTATAACACGGGGTAGTTTAGTTGGTAAGGGACCATGCTTAGGAAGCATAGTATGTGCCTATCAAGTTCAATTATTCTTAACCCTCGGGTCCACCTTCCCGTACCAGCTCATGATTCTCATGAGTCAGGACTCATCTGTACTGAACCAGAAATTTGAACCAAAGAGTAACCGAACCACTGATGAAGCACCGAACCAGTGTATACCACCAGGATCAGTAGAGTCGAGTCGTATGCGAATACTCTCCTTAAGGTTTTAAAACATCTTTTATAAGTGCAAACTAGGTTTATATGCGTTTATACCTCCAAAATAAATCAACTCATAAATCACATAAGGTGCACCACTAAATTTGATTATAGAGAGAGTCAGACTGAAATGCTAACAAAGTCAAAACGGAATGAAAACAGAGAGATTTCGTTTGTAATTCAGTGAGTAAAAGAACAACCTTTGGTGGTGGTGTTTATAGAGTTAAGGTGACCCTTCAACGTTGTTCTACGTAGGGACATAACTGGCCTACCTAGAGAGGTACCTGTACATGTATGTACACATGCACAATATTTGTATATACGTACAGGTGTGTTTGTACGAGTAAATGGGTATCTGCAAACCTGTAAGTGTCTCAATGCATATATGATTGTATTTGTATAAGTGTATGTATAGGTGTGTCCATAATTCGTATATATAAGTGTCTATACGTGAATGAACAACATTCAAAAAGTATGTCATATAAACTACACCTAGCCCGGTTCGATCCACTTCAGACATCCGTCAAGAGATAGACTTCTCTATACTGGAACCCCATACCCCTAATCCCCTATTTCTATATATATTGGAGCTCTTGTCCTTAAACAATATGGGACTAAAGAATATCACACCAACAAAAGCAACTCCAAAAACTAAAAAAAACCAATTCAAACCAAAAACCCAAAATGAAAAACACTTTCAACTTTTTTAGAAAACATACTTTAAAATATATAGTTTGACTATAAAATACATAATCTTATCTATGGTTCCATTAAAATCTCACCTTCATTTGGGGAAGAAATCCTTCAATTTATATGACTAAGTATCTCATACTCTCATCTTTTGAAGGAGTAAAGGCACCAGTTTTTGTCGAGAGAAATTAGAAAAACAAGATGATTGTTATTTAATGATTAATATGTGGATCATGGCTACACTTTTCTCAATTGGGAAAAACAGTGGAATGCTTTTGGACTTGAGGCTCTTCCTACCATTTAAAATGATGAATTATCAATTTTAGCTATTGTACATGAAAATTGGCAGTGGAGCCTTTGAGTGGTGCTGTTGTTGCTGCACCCAATAATGGACACAGGTGACAGGGAAGGTGAGAAATAGAGAGTGAAATGCTGGCGTAGCTCTCATTATAATGGCATTTGTATCTATTGTATGTCCATGCATGTATATTAATATTCTAACAATTAATGTGTACTCTTTCAATCCTGAAAGCGAACAAATAATTTAGACAGAAAAAGTTTATAAAAATAAACGATTCAGATCCAACTTATGAGTTTCTGAAAAATAACACAAATACAAACTTGTGACATCAATAATTATCCTTTTATTTTGTCATAAATATTATGTGTTGATGGAGAATGGAAAGACAAGGATGGTTGTTCACGTTAATAAATTTTTTGGGAAAATTATTCATACTATCCCCGGATTTTGGTTCAAATACATCTACTTTCCTAAAGTTGATAACAATTACACTTATTATCCCTAAATACTAAATATGGTTACATAGAGGTCCACTCTATTAGTTTTTTCCTGTTAATTACTGATGTTAGTATGATTTTCTTTTTTTAAGGTCTAAAATACTCTTATGGGTATTGTAAAAAGATCATAATAGTATAAAATGAGAGAACAAGAATATTTTTTTATATAAAGGTTTGAGTGGATACTTTGATAATTTCATCATTTCATATTTATAGAGGATTAAAAAAATCATTTTGCCTATTTTGTTAGTAACAATAAGATTAAAATTGTTTTTAAAATTTTTTATTTAACGCTATTAGAAATTGGGATGTGATTGTAATTGTTATCAACTTTAAAATAGTATGTAAGGGTGTCAAAAATGGGCCCGGCCCGGTAGCACGGACCTAGCCTGCCCGATATAACCCGAACCCAGCCCGGACCGAAACCTGGACCGAATCTTAATGGATAGGTTTCGGTCTCAGCTTGTAAAGCCCGACACCGTTTCAGCCCAAACCGAAATCAGACCGGACCAGCCCGTTAAGAAACCCGAACTAGCCTGAACCAATAATACCTAACCCGAACACCGGTAAGGTCCATCCGAGCCCAGTTTCTTAATTTTAATGGTTTTAAATTTTGATGGATTATATTACATTGTTATAGTTCACTTCTTGATCTGAAAGATTATAAGAATCTATAGTTTTACAATTTACTGAATTACATGCATATAGAAGGAATGATGCTAATTTTATAGATATAAATAATAAAATAGACTATATATCTTACATATAAAATAGGTCCGATAAGCTTGATAAGTCAGGTCCGGACCGAATCAGTCCGAAATCACCTCAATAAGCTCAGCCCGATAACAAACTGACACCGGACCAGTCCAATAGTTATTGTGTCCAGCACAGCCCAACTCAGCCCGAACTCTTAATGGATATGTTTTGGGCTGGACTTATAAAATCCGACATCGATTCAGCTTGGATCGAAACCGGCCCGGATCGGCCTGTTGACACCCTTAATAGTATGTGTATTTGGACCAATGTCTAGGAGTGGGATAAGTAATTTTCCTTTTTTTTTTTTTTTTTTTTTTTTTTTTTTTTTTTGTAAATTGAGGTTAATAACTTGAAAATGAAAAATCAAATACTGTAAATTTATGTTTGAAAACTAAGAAAAAAAAGATTGACATATTTGGTAATGATGTTTCATTATTGAGAAATTGAGTCATTCGGTCGGCTCATTTTGGGTACAGGAAATGAGACTTATTTATCAATGATTAGTCTAATAATTCATAATAATGACGCCACGTGGTAAAGCACAAGATGAGGAATTAAAGTTGGCGCATTATCAAGAGATAAGGAGAGCAGACAATCCATCCACTTGTCAATCCAATCAATTTCCATCCACCCAAAATTAGCAACTGGAAATGTGATATACCTTTAATAATTGTAACAGGCGTTTTCACGTGGGTTTTCCCTGACAAAAGGTCGGCACCGCTAGTCTCTCCAGTTCTTTTCCTCAACCGGAGTCTCTCATTTCTCGTATTCAAATCGTCTCCGATTTGCTGTCTGGCAAGGGTCGAATGTCAGTTGATCCATCTTTCCATATATTAGCAGGTGGACAGACTAATCCCCAAACCTTTGGATCAACGACAGGAACTTTCTGCTCATCTTTCATGCATGTTTCCATCCATCTTTCCTCATGGCGTCTTGGCCTTATTACCTGGTGGTTTACCTACCACTTCCTCCTCCACGACCACATGCTTCTGATATCATATGAAGAATGCCAGCATCTTATCCTACTTTTGGTTGTTTTTAGTTATCCATTGATCCAATGAATCTCATCATCCTAGTTATCAAACGAAAAAAAAAAAAAATAATAATAAAAAAAACAAAAGAGAAAGAGAAGGATCAACGGGTCGGTCCGGGCCGGTTTCTGTCTGGATTGAACCGGTATCAGGTTTTATAAGTCCAGCCCAAAACTTGTCCATTAAGAGTTTGAGCTGGGTTGGGTTGCGCTGGACACAATAACTAACGGACTAGTCCGGTGTCGATTTGTTATCGGGGTAAATTTATTGAGGTGATTTCAGACTGGTTCAGTCCGGACCGAATTTATCAAGCTTATTGGGCCTATTTTGTATATAAGATATATAGCCTATTTATTATTTCTATCTATAATATTAACATCATTCCTTCTATATGTATGTAATTCAGTAAATTGTAATAATTAACACTCTTTTCAACTATAGATTCACATAATCTTTCGAATTAAGAAGTGAACTATAACAGTGTAATATAATTCATCAAAATTTAAAACTATTAAAATTAAGAAACTAGGCCCAGATGGACCTTATCGGTGTTCGGGTTGGGTATTATTGGTTCGGGCTAGTCGGGCTTCTTAACGGGCCTGTCCGGTCTGATTTCGGTCTGGGCTAAAACAGTGTTGGGCTCTACAAGCCGAGATCGAAACCTATCCATTAAGGTTCGGTCCGAGCTGGGTTCGGGTTATATCAGGCCGACTCGGTCCGTGCTACCGGGACGGGCCCATTTTTGACACCCTTAGTCAATGTATTCCATGATATATATGCCAGCGAAGGAAATGGAAAAGGACTGGAATTTTAAAAAGAATAGTGAAAAAGTATAATGTAAAAGGAAAAAAAAGGTGCTGAATCATATGTCTATATGGGTTCATCATCATCGCCATTGACTATTTCACGAAGTGCATCGAGGTTGAGGCAGTAGCAAGCATACCAGAGAGCATGACAAGGGAATTTGTTAAACACTAAATCATTTACCTAAACGGGCTACCACATGTACTTGTCACTGACAATGAGAAACAGTTCGATAATTCGTCCTTCACAAAATTCTATACTGGTCATCATATTGACCATAAACTTTACCAGTATTATAATGCCGATTTCAAGCCTGGATAAAGGAAGAGGGTGGTACGTCAAGTCGGCAGCCGATACCCCCAAAAACCTAGCCAAACTCTTAACATAAATTCACAAACAAAAAATAATTAGAGTAATACTAGGGCATTCTCTATAAATGACGCATTACACTTGGTCCTTGGTGTAGCGAAAAATGAGCAAGGACCACTGCATCGCCCAAATGTGGTGAAAAATTGGCAAGGGCCATCGCATTGGCATCAGGATGTGGTGATAAATAGGCAAGGGTTTTCGCATTGTGGACGAGTGCGGGTAAAGAAGCTAGTCTATAAGCATAGGATTAGAATAACATTTTAGAATATATAATCTTTAACGGGAAGATTCTAGAGATTTAGACCATGTTAGATGTATTAAAAGTGTAGATGGTAAAGTTCTAGTAAGAGATGAAGACATTAAAGGGAGAAGGAACGATTATTTCTGCAACCTACTAAATGAAGACGTCTCAAGAAATAATGTCCTAGATTATTACATTACGTACCATGATGCCACAGGTCATAGGTATATACATAATATTAGGGTGATAGAAGTAAAAGAAGCTTTAAGGAGGATGAATGTAGACAAAACATCAGGCTCAGATGAGGTCCCAATAGAAGTTTGAATGAGCATAGGAATGTATGGGGTATCTTGGTTAACTAAGTTGTTCAATAAAATTATGATCTCAGAAAAAATTCCAAATGAATGGAGGAGATGTATTGTGGTTTCGATCTACAAAAACAAATGTGATATTTAGAACTACAATAACTACAGAGGCATAAAACTAATGAGTCCTACTATGAAACTGTGGAAAAGAATTATTGAAACTCGTTTGAGAAAAGAAATTACCATCACGGAGAACCATTTTGGTTTTGCTAGGTAGATCTACGACAGAGGTTATTTACTTACTTAAGAGACTGATTGAAAGATGTAGAGAAGACAAGAAGGACCTCCATATGATTTTTATTAATCTAAAAAAAGGTTATGATAGAGTTCATAGGGAGTTTATCTGGCAAGTACAAAAGAGGAGAAGCGTTTCAAATAATTATGTGGACATAGTTAAGGATATACATTATATGTGGTGACTAGTGTAAAATCGTAGGGGGTTAAGGTCATGAATTCTCATTTACAATGGGGTTACATCAAGGATCAATTTTAAGCCCTTATTTGTTTGCTCTCATTATGGATTATCTAACCAAAGACATTCAAGATGAAGTTCCTTGGTGTATGTTTTTCGTTGATGATATTGTTTTGGTGAATGAGACAAAAACAGGGATTAATGCCAAGTTAGAGCTATGGAGTTCAACATTGGTATCAAAAAGTTTTAAGATAAATAGAACAAAGACAGAGTATATGGTGTGTAACTTTAGTTACACAAGGACAAATAATGAGGTAGTGAACATTCATGAAAGGAAGATACAATAAAGTGATCATTTTAGGTATCTAGATTCAATCATAAACAAATAATGTAATGTAGAAGATGATGTTTCACAGAGGATTAAAATAGAATGGATGAAGTAGAGAAATACGTATGGAGTGTTGTGTGATTGGCGTATCCCTTTAAAACTTAAAGAAAAATTCTATGGATAGTCATTCGATCGGCTATGATGTATGGTGCAGAGTGTTGGACAGTTAAGAAACATCATATAGAACTTAGTGTAGCTGAGATGAGGATGTTAAAAAGCATCATATAGATTCTTTTAGGCTTTGCTGCCCTAGAAATGGATGAGAAAAGCTTTGCTGAGGTCCATGAAGGAGTAGATCGACCTATTGACCTAGGCTTGAGGCTGTTAAACCACATACAAGCCACTTTTCGGAGAGTTGAGGAGAAAACTCGACACACGATCGAGTCTTGGTACTCGTGAAGACACATCATGGACAAGAAGTTGTCCAAGTGTTGTTTAGGCTCCATAGTGCCGTCGTATGTATCGACCACAAGCATCTTTAAGTTTAGTGGTATGGGAGCTCGTATGATCACGTCAGATAAAATAGTCTTTGTGTTGTAGCCTTTCTCAGCAAAGATCGTACGTTGCTACATGACTAGGTTCATGCGCTCATCGAGTAATTGCATCTGGTCCTTAATCTTCCATCTCAGCTCATGATTGATAGTCAATTTCCCCCAATCCTGTCGGGTACTTTTTCATTATTCACGGGGAGTTCAGCGTCTGATGTCGGGTCGGAGTCGTACCCATATCAATCCAAAGTGGAGTCGTGGTACTAGCCTTTCACGGACTGGTATGGGCTGGCCTGGTAGAGCTGAGTTTGTTCGACTATTAGTTGTTGTTTCCTTGCTCTGAGCACAGCCGGTGGGATTTGCATCCCGTTGGTCACAAGCTCAATCGTTTAGATGGATGGACTTCATTTGGGGTAGGAGGTTCGATATCCTCTTATCCATTGCTGCAGCTAAACTAAATGCTAATGGGATGGGCCTGATCCACCCGACTTTTATTGACTGGGCCTTGAGCTGAGGTGATGGGATCTAAGTCTCGCTGTATGAGCTCAGGGTTGTTGGGTCGAGCTTGTAGAAGGAGTTGTGTCAATTACGTGATCTGATGAGCCATATTGTCACACTGAGCCCTAGTGACAAACTCATCTTGAAGCTAGCCGACTCCCTGGTCGACCTCAGTTTTCCTGGGCAGGGGGACGTCATGGCTGTGTCTATCATTGAGCTCTTCTTGAATACTCTTGAGGAATGTCAATGTTATGACTTCTTCTCGAAAAATTGGTCATTGTTGCTAGAACTTCAAGACAAAAGTGAAGATTCTATGGATAGGTTCCTTTGCAAAGCATTGGATTTTGGACTTCTAGTCTGACCTAGGTTTCCAGTTGTTAGAAATTTTTTTATAGAACCCACAGTGGGCGCCAATCTATTGCTACTATAATGTATGGTCCTGTTCCTCAGGGTTGAGAGCAACCTGCAGAAGACACGTGGACAAGAAAAGGAGGTCGGGTTGTAGACCCTTTGACCACTCCGATGCTTAAGTCAAGGTTTCGAACAACAAGCAGTGAGATCGGCTCAGTACTTCAGAAAGTTTGAGCCAAGGTGATAAAAGTACGGGTAGTAGAAAGTAAGAGTCCGTAGTGACTATAGAAGTTTAACCTTGAACTTGTATTGTTGAGGTCCATTTATAACCGTGGTCTTGATCGGATTTTTCTTTGACTTAAGCAGCGTATGGATTTTCACCAAAAAAAAAGAAAAAAAAAAAAGAAAAAAGAAGAGGGTAGGAATCGAAGAATGTGTGTTCGGTACGCTATTTGCGAACAAGCCAAGCTTACCGGGCTTCATGGTTATGGAGGTAAGGCATGAGCCAACGGGGCAAATTCTTATAGGTTGGTATGGTTGGTGCCTTGTGTAGAAGCAGGAAATGGCGGATGCGTGTTTGGGTGGAAACTCATTTTCCAGGATCCAGTTGATCAATCAGAGTACAATACAAGCACTGATTCTCTGATGTAATCTGCAGAGGGGTAAATTCTTATGGATTCAAATCCTCTCATGCCCCTCCTGTTGGCATGAGAAAATCCAGTGGCTATTATCCATTGTGCACATATACCAATACATCGGTATGTGCACAGAGTGGATAATAACCACTAGATTTCCTCATGCCGGCATGAGGGGCATGAGAGGATTAAAATCCAATTCTCATTGATAAAATCACAAAATATTTCCATCCACCCAAGCATATCGCAAAGATTGATACAGTGGATATTGACACTGCCCAATATATCTTGAAGAGATTTCCATCCACCCAAGATTGATACAGTGGATATTGATACTGCCCAATATATCTTGTAAATCTATAAGTCACCTATTATCTCTTTATGAGATCCGAGACGTTACCCATAATCACTCCATGAGATAAGGAGATGAGATTCTTGTATCAAATTCTATAAATTCAATACAAAGACAGAGACAAAACACACAATTGAATACTGAAAATATTTTCAACTATTGTTTTGTTTTATGGTATCAGAGCCAACGACATACGTCAATAAAATGTCTTCCTTAAACACATTTTCCCTCGCTGCCTCTTCTCCGTCTCTGTCCTCTCCCAAGTTCAGTCACAATGTGTCGATTTGACTTGATCAACATAATTATTTGCTATGGAAGTCACAGATACTTCCCTTAATCCGTGGCCATCAACTAATGGGCTACATCGACGGCTCCTTTCCCTGTCCGGTGGTCAAAGTTCTATCAACCAACTTACCGACGTCCCCTTCTGTGACGTCTCCCTCCCAAGACTCTACAAGAACTCCACCGCTACTTTGCTGATCAACAATCCTGCATATGCCTCTTGGATAAGCTAAGATCAGTTACTCCTTGGATGGATTCTCTCCTCTCTCTCGAGTCCGTTCTCGACCAGGTTATCAATTGCACCCGGCAATCTCTTGAGACTCTATTTGCCAGTCATTCAAGATCCCGCATCATGCAACTGCGGCTCCAGCTTCAAACTGAGAAAAAGAAATCTCAGTCTGTCACTCTATTTTTTCAACGGATGAAATCTATTACCGACAATCTCGCAGTTGTCAACAATCCGATTCCTGAGTCGGATCTTATTCTACATATCCTAGTTGGCCTAGGACCAGAGTGGGAGGCATTTGTTACAGCCATCTCCACCAGATCTGAACCTCTTACTCTCAATGATCTACATGGACTTTTGCTTAGTCACGAAATCAGATTGGAACAAACCTCTCTATCAGTAAATGTTCCTGAAGCAAATCTAGCTGCTACCCATTCTGCTCGACCCAGACAAGGTCGCCCATCTAATTTTTCTGCTCCCAATGGACAGCCCTCCTACCACCGTGGCAGAGCCCGTGGACGTGGGCGTTTTTACTCAGGAGGACGAGCAGCCAAACCAACATGCTAAGTCTGCAATCGCATGAGTCATACCGCCATCACTTGTTACTATCGGTTTGACAATGCTTACCAGGGACAGTTGTCTCCACATTCGGCTTACACTGCTGCCACTATTCACTCTCCACATATAGATGCATGGTATCCTGACTCCGGTGCCACTGATCATATCACCTCTGATTTGGGAAATCTTTCCGTCCGTTCGGAATATCATGGCAACGATCAGGTTCAAGTCGGCAATGGGCAAGGTTTGCATATCTATCACACTGGACATTCAAAAATTTTAACTACTAGCCGTGCATTAGATTTGAAAAATATCCTTCATGTTCCTTCAATTTCTAAAAATCTGCTTAGTGTTTCTAAACTTACATCTGACAATAATGTTATTTTGGAATTTCACCCCTCTTATTGTCTAATTAAGGATCAATCCTCGGGGAAGGTCCTACTCAAAGGCAACCTTGATGGTGGTTTGTATCGTCTCAAAAGTCATTTCCCCCGCTCATCAGCATCTCCTTTTCCTCAAGTGTTTGTCGGTGAACGTGCATCCATTGACACCTGGCATCAACGCTTAGGACATCCCTCACCAGCTATTCTCAGACGTATACTGACATCAAATAAATTGACTGTCGATGGGCTTACCAAACTATCATTCTGTTCATCTTGTCCTTTAGGAAAATCACATAAATTACTTTTTAATTCGTCTGATTCTGTTTCACTGCATCCCTTAGAGTTAATACATTCAGATGTTTGGGGTCCATCCCCTGTTCCCTCCCCTAATGGTCATCGTTTTTATGTGAGTTTTTTTGACAACTTTAGTAAGTACACATGGCTATTTCCTCTGGTTCACAAATCTGATGTTCTTCCTATTTTTCAATCTTTTAAATGGCAAGTAGAATTTTTTTTAAACGACCAATTAAGGCCATGCAAATCGATTGGGGTGGAGAATACCGTTCGGTTTCAAAAAATTTAGAAGCTAATGGTATTCTCCATCGAATCACCTGCCCTCACACTCATGAGCAGAATGGTCGTGCCGAACGAAAACATCGGCATATTGTCGAAACTGGTCTCACTATGCTCTACAATTCAATGGTCCCTCTCACCTATTGGGTTGATGCTTTTACCTCTGCCATTTTTTTGATTAACAGAATGTCTACGGATTCCAAGTCCCCTTGGGAACGACTGTTTCATACAAAGCCTGACTACAACCTACTCAAAGTTTATGGGTGTTTATGTTACCCCCTCATGAGGCCTTATAATGCAAATAAACTGCAACCACGCTCCATCCCCTGTGTCTTTATTGGATATAGTCCGCGTCATCGTGGCTACCAATGCCTTCACATCCCAAGGGGTCGTGTCTATATATCAAGGAATGTACTATTTAACGAAGCTGTTTTTTCGTTCCAGTAGCAGGTTCCCACAGCGATCCTATCCCATGGTACGGTTCCATCCACGATGAGCTCCTTTATACCACGGGTTGGTCACCCTTCGCATTGTGTCACTGCTGGGCCTTTAGGGGCTCCCCGATCAACTACTCTACTGCCCACTCATGCCAACTCTCCATCTGCCGCACCACCTCAGCCCGACATCTCCTTTGATTCTCGCTTGCAGCCCCCATCCCCAACAGCACCTGCTACAATGGCTGCCCACCGAGATCAAAACCAAGAATCCATGGGAATCAATTCCTCTTTCATGCCTGCAGCTCTGCCTAGTGATAATGCTATTGTGTCCTCCTCATCTCCTGCCTCAACTAGAAAAAGTTTGCGTGTGCGAAAACCAACACAGTACACCGATTATGTAACCTACTCGGTCACTCGTCATCCACTTCCTGATTCTCCAACATCCCAACTAGAACCGAGTTGTTTCACTGAGGCTAACAAATTCGTTGCCTGGCGTGCAGCTAAGGGTGTCAAAACTGGGCCCGGCCCAGTAACACGGACCGAGCCAGCCCGATATAACCCGAACCCAGCCCGGACCGAGCCTTAATGGACAGGTTTTGGTCTGAGCTTGTAAAGCCCGACACCGTTTCAGCCCAAACCTAAATCAAACCGAACCGATCCGTTAAGAAGCCCGAATTAGCCCAAACCGATAAAATCCAACCCGAACACCGGTAAGGTCCGTTCGGGCCCAATTTCTTAATTTTAATGGTTTTAAATTTTAATAGATTGTGTTACACTATTAGAGTTCACTTCATGATCTAGAAGATTATGTGAATCTATAGTTGAAAAGATTATGTTAATTGTTATAGTTTATTAAATTACATACATATGGAAGGAATAATGTTAATTTTATAGATAGAAATAATAAAATAGGCTATATAGTTTACATATAAAAGGGGCCCGATAAGCCCGATAAACCCGATCCGGACCGAACCAACCCGAAATCACCTCAATAAACCCAACCCGATATCAAACCGACACCGGACCAGCCCGTTACTTATTGTGTCCAGTGCAGCCCACCCCAGCCCGAACTCTAATGGACATGTTTTGGGCTGTGCTTATAAAACCCGACCGGTTCAGCCCAAACCGAAACCGGCCCAGACCGACCCGTTGACACCCTTACGTCCAGCCATGATGACTGAGTTTAATGCCCTCCTACAAAATGGGACGTGGTCTCTTGTGCCTTTACCACCAAATAAAAATCTCATTGGGTGTAAGTGGGTCTATAAAATAAAAGGACATCCAGATGGTACCATTGAAAGGCACAAGGCTCGCTTGGTTGCAAAGGGATTCAATCAGACAGAAGGACTTGACTATGGTGAGACGTTCAGTCTTGTGGTGAAACCCTCCACTATACGCACAGTCATTACGCTTGCCCTCTCTAGAGGCTGGGAACTTCGTCAACTTGACGTCCACAATGTCTTTCTCCATGGCATTTTACAAGAAGAGGTGTACATGACACAACCCCCTGGGTTTGTTGATTCTACCCAACCACAGAATGTCTGCAAACTTCACAGAGCTCTCTATGGTCTTAAACAGGCCACACATGCATGGTTTTCTAGACTTAGCCAAGACTTACTTACCATGGGATTCCACATTGCACTGTCAGATTCCTCTCTTTTCCTTCGCTTTTGTGGTGGTCACACTATTTTTCTCCTAGTATATGTGGACGACATTATAGTCACTGGAAGTGATTCGGATCAGATCACTAAACTCATCATTGATCTCAATTCTATGTTCAAGTTACGAGATCTTGGCCCTCTTCATTATTTTTTGGGTGTTGAAGTTACTCCTACTCCTGCGGGCTTATTTCTTTCTCAAGGGAAATATATTCGTGATCTACTTGTACGCACCAAAATGGATGGTGCTAAGGGTGTGTCAACTCCCCGCCGCCACCGGAGTCAAACTTACAGCTAAGGGTGGCAATCCCTATGGTGATCCTACATATTATCGTAGTATTGTTGGGGCTCTACAATATACAACATTAACCGGACACTGAAATTGGATTTCGTGAACAAGGTCCGCCGGTTCATGCACAACCCTACAGAGGACCATTGGTGCTGTCGTGAAGCACATCTTACGCTATCTTAAAAAACACCCTGCGTTTTGGCCTACATCTCCGTCGCACATCTCAATTGACACTACAAGCATACTCGATGCAGATTGGGCGGATTGTCCCGATGACCAACGGTCCACAAATGGTTCTTGCATTTTTTTGGGACCCAATCTTATCTCTTGGAGTTCCAAGAAGCAGTCCACCGTTGCTCGTTCAAGCACCGAATCCGAATATCGTGGCCTTGCCAATGCGCCTGCCGAGATCACATGGTTGCAACGCCTCTTTGCGGGAACTTCAGTTCACCTCCTCCATTCTTCCAATCCTTTGGTGCGATAACCTCGGAGCCACATACTTGTCGGCTAATCCGCGGTTCCATGCCCGCACCAAACATGTTGCACTTGATTTTCATTTTGTCCGTGAAAAGGTCACTGGAAAGGAATTAGAGCTTCGTCTTCTCTCCACCAAAGATCAAATTGCTGATATCCTCACCAAACCCTTTCCAGCTCAGCGGTTTAGTATCCTCACAGGCAAACTCACCGGGAGCTGCCCGGTTCGTTTGAGGGGGGATGATAAAATCACAAAAAATTTCCATCCACTCAAGCATATCGTAAAGATTGATACAGTGGATATTGACACTGCCCAATATATCTTGAAGAGATTTCCATCCACCTAAGATTGATACAGTGGATATTGATACTGCCCAATATATCTTGTAAATCTATAAGTTACCTATTATCTCTTTATGAGATTTGTACGTTACCCATAATCATTCCATGAGATAAGGAGATGAGATTCTTGTATCAAATTCTATAAATTCAATACAAAGACAGAGACAAAACACACAATTGAATACTGAAAATATTTTCAACTATTGTTTTGTTTTACTCATATTATAGGGTTTTTAATGAGGAGGATTTTGGGACTTAAGGGTTGGTTTAGTAGTTAATTATGCATATTATATATGATGGATGAGGAAGTAAGGGTGCAACATTTGCACCGAAATCGTTTATTGAAATCGAATCAAACCATTTACACTGGAATCAAGAGACCATTTAATAATCGATTCGATTCTGATTTGAAATATGACACTGTTTACTTAATCGATTTGAAACCATTTAAACCGCTTAAACCAACGTTACACCTGCTAGACATTGATTAAGCCAAATAGAAGAACCGTTTAATTCCCTAAAAGCTAAATCCTAATCTCAATAATTTAATATGTTATTTCCCCAAGACCCCAACCTTAATCCCAATTAATATATTATTTTTTCAAGACCCCAACTTCTCAATGCCCAACCCCAACCAACCTCAATTCCCAAAGGCTTAAATCATAAAACCAAATTAAAAAAACATAATAGCCATCCAAAAGATGTAAGAAAAGTACATAGGTTTATAATCATTAAGTCATGTATTAATTTTAATATCCAACACAATGGAAAAATGAGATCAACACAATTGAATACTAATATAGTTTTATATGTAAAAATTTCAGACTAACAATAGTTCATCTCCCTTTTCCATGATTTTTTCCCATTTTTTGCACAATTTGTTAATAGTTTATTATGCTTTAAAGTTTATGTTTATTCTACTTCATTTTATAATTACATAATTTACGATCCTTCTATGAATGCGCTGGCATTCGCATTTTCAAAAAGCCATATTAATGTCAAAAACTGACTTACATTGGCCATTTGTCCATGAGTCAAGAGATTACAAATAATAGACATGATAATGCGATTGAAGAGAAAAATGGAAAAGCCTCAACATTAGAAAATTTAGGGAAGACAGAATCAAGACTACACATTGTTGACCTCTGACTTGTGCTCAACAAAGGGTTTATGACCGATGTGTTAAATTGTTTATAAACCGTAATCAAAATCGATTATAAACCGCAATTAAAATCGATTAGTGAAAAACCGTTTACAAATTGATAAACCAAAACTGATTAGAAATATGTTATGGTTTTAATTTTGACACCATTTAGTTCATTGGTTCGATTTTAATTTTACCTTCTTATATACCACACCACACCAGACCTAACTATTAAACTGATTACAAACCGTTTAATACCTTCATGAAGAAGGAGACACCACAAACTCCAGCAGTGGATACCTAAGCATTTGTTCTGGAATATTGGCCAACTTCCAAATTCCCAACAACTATAACTTTGTCCTATCTAATTACTTTTATACCCCTGTCTTTGCTTGAGTATTGTATGGTGGCATGTTTTGTTTTCTCCTTATTTCTATGCTATTCTTTTACACCACATATAACCATTAATGCTTATAAAGAAAATAAGTAGCAGGGAAGTTGCTTTCAGGTAGCGAGTTCAGTCAACCTTTCTTCTTTTTTTTTTCCTTTTACTATTATTATTATTATTATTATTATTATTATTATTATTATTATTATTGTAATTGAGTTCTGACAGAAATCATAGACCACGGCTTATGAAGACTAATTTATTATTTCTTGTGAATTAAAAAAATTTCCTGCAGGAAAGCTGATGGAAGTAACATGTAGGATGTTAAGGACATTTGGTCAAGATGCTGTTCACCACATGCCAATTAAAGGGACTAGACATTGTCATTGGATGTCAACGTGGTTAGATTTTTAACTTCTATCTCCTTCAACAACAAAATTATATTTTTCTATGAGGCTCATGGCTGTGATGACAACATAATATTACGTCACCTCGGTTAGATGGAGATTAACCATTTAATATAATATGATTTTATATTATAGAAAGAGAAAGAAAGAAAAAGAATGATTGTTAATGCACTTTGCTAGCTTTCATATAATAAAATGTGAGAATGTGAGATTGCTAACCATACTTAATTTGGATCTTGCTAAACTCACATAAAAAAAGAGATAGATGCTCTCACATATTTTTAATACAAATACGTCGTATAGAATCTTTTGAAATATGTAAACTAACAAATATTCTCCATATTGAACACCTGATCAAATAAAACGAAAAAGTCAAATATATGGTAGGAAAAGAATCTTCTCTTGTTGTTTGTCAGTTTTTTAATTATGATTCAGCGGTTGATGTTCATCTGATGTACATACCGATGTATTGATAATGTTTACCGAATGAAGGACTCCAACCTCTAAATCATTATTGTAATCCCAACCTCCAACGTCTGAAAAGGATCGAAACCCGCTATAACTAAGGAGGAGTACCACCATTCAGGAGAATCATGATACTAATCCAAAGTATCCTATTTATTCAAACAATTGGTTAAATTAACTCCATGTGGCTTAAGTCCAATAAAGTTTGGTCCTATCCACAAGATGCCACATGGAGTTTAACTAAAATGGTCCTATCCACAAGATGGAAATTAAAAGTTGAAACGCTTGACCTGCTTTGAAGCATCCTGATCAGTATTAAAAATTTGTATCAGACTGAGAAAATTAAAATTATTTTACGAAATAATAATTCTGGTGTCGGAGTTACACCATCAGCCCATTCTCTTTGTCTCTCCTCTCCTCTTGATGATCCTCTTGATGAATCCACTGTCACACCCTGGTGCAGGCAACCATGCCACTCTAAGAACCTCTTCCTATTATTTTATTTAAGAAAAAAAAAAAAAAAAAAGGAACAGAACGATAACAAAATACAAGACATAAATACAACATAAATTTGAAAATTTTTCCACCATAAGGATTGAATGAAGTTTTGGCAATCCAATCATTAGATAAATGTGTGAAACCTGAGAAGTCAACCATACGACTCCCACCATGTAAAACTCTTGGGCTTTAAATGGATCATATTGATCGCTCCTATTGAACTACCTTCTAAGATTCTTACAATATTTTTGAAGCCCTATAAAACGTTAATGATAATTATCACATTGCTCCAAAATTTTGTATGACAATAATAATAATAATAATAATAATAATAAATAATATTAATTATTATTATTATTATTATTATTATTATGTGTTCCAACTGAATTCTTGAATCGCAACCGTGGAGGGTGTCATTCGGAAAAGTTTGTCAACAACAAAAGGAATTTTACGTAAAATAGTGAGGAACAAATTATTTTTTGTGTGTAAAATATATAGGTTTTTTGCACTTTCTGTGTCAATGTAAAATGTTAAAAAGATCATTGAAAATTATGAAAATGTTAAATTAACAAAAAAATTTCATGTAAATTTTATACCAAAACAAACATAGTCTTTATGGAATATATGAGGTATAGTACAAAGGCCCACCTATCCCAAACTACCATGTGGCATCGTGCAAAGAGTTGGCCAGCTATATCGCCAAAGGTTCCAACTGTCGGCCCGCACATCCCAAAGGGGACGACTCCAATATAACCGATATTCCAAAGAAGACAAGAATCCACTCTTACCTTATTTAATTTGGGAAATCCTACCATGTTCAGCTTAAACGATCTTACCTTGTAGAGCTCGGTGAATCTTGCCTCAAATAGACTATTGAATTCTATCATAATTGGGATGATCTAATATGAGGCGAATCCGCTCTTACCTTGCTCTGCTCACACCCTCACTCCATAAATAGGGAGCAATACCCATAGATTTATTCACTTCACTTCACTTCACCTTGCCTTTATGATACGAATTGCGTTTGACTACCTCACAACTCTTTTGGAACTTGGTTCCCTCAATAGACCGAGTTCTACAGCTGTTTGCACTTCCGAATGCTAACTTAGGCATTGGAGTCATCCCTGGGATCCAAATTCCAACCTCTCATGCGTACTTCTCTATATCTTGGAGGGTTAATCCAACTTCAAAGTGCACGGTTTCCAACGTCAACAGATTGGCTCCCACTATGGGGCCCTAGAAAGAATCTCTTTTGTAAGGTGTTGTTAAATACTACTACCATGACTAACTAGAGGATGTGGAGCCAGAATGCTGGCCATGTCCCCCTTCCTACCGGAGAGAATCAAATGAAAGGAATTCCCGAATATCCCACTGAGACACACAACAACAAAGTCAATCAAGAGAACAACTCCCAACCTCATTATGTTACTCGGCAGTAGTTTGACACCATGGCTCAGAAACTAGAGTTACTAACTCAACTCCTCTAGACAGCCCGGCCCGAAGGAGTACGGCCTACGCATTGGACCCTGATGACAATGCACAACCCCATAACTCAGCCCACTAAGTTCAAGAAGAATGGGTGCCCATGATGCCGACTTCAAACAACCCCGCTGTAGGTTACCCAGACCAAGATCCGATTGATGGAGCGCAAAGTGTCACACCCCAATTTCGCACTATTCAGAATGGTGTGATGAACCGCTAAGAAACCAACGGTTCAACCAGGATCTCGAATAGGCTATATCCGTTTTATCTAAACCCCATACAACCACATTCATAATCAGAGTAAATATACAATAGCGGAAGTCTTAAAGTAAAATGAACTGAGAATCTACTGTGATATTAATATTAAATAACAAATTATTCTGTATCAACTGAGACATAAATAAATATCAAATACATGTCCTTAATAAATCCCAATAAAGAAAACTAGAAAAATATCTAATCGAATACACATGAGTTGCACTCGCAAGAGGAATCATGTGTATCCACTTCAGCTTCAACTTACATCGCCGCTACGTTCCCGTACGCTGAAGCATTTACATAATCTTCAACGGTAATACCTGTATCATCAACTAAAAATATTCGACGTCGAGGGGTGAGCACACATCACGGCTCAGTGAGCAAACAAAACAATGCAACAGTACATATGCATGCAATCAATTAATATCTTTGGTCTAGTTTATAGTTTGCAACATGCAATAGAAAGGTTTAGGTAGTCAAAGATTAATGTTTATTGATCCCGCCTCTATACACAAGTGTGTGACGCCGCCCGAAGGTAACGTTTATCGTCGACTCACAAGCACCCAATTCATGAATATTGTACAACAAAGGTTAACGTTTATTGTTGTATAGTGCCATATCAACATGTAAGCCCCTGTTGGCGAGGGCTGCAAACTGGGCTCGCAACTAACCAATCCTAATGCCAAAAAGTGTATCCAAGGCCTCACCCCAGCATTCCTCAGAATGTCCATAGAGATAGAGCTAAGGGCCCCCAGTAGAGTCAGAGACTACAAGGACCGAGACCACCTCCCCTGATGCTCTACGACATAATAGTTCTGCTAAAGTAATGGCGATACGACGATGCTAATGCACAAGACTTGAGTTAGAGATAGAGCTAAAGTGCTGAGACCCACCAAAGGTTAACGTTTATTGACGTTCCCATCACACCTCCCCTGATACTCGCTCGCATCAAGTACACCAACCACACACATACATTCACATGCCTATTCCTATCATCATCATCATCATCATGTTATAAACAATAAAATAAATATGCATGAACAAATAATAGAAATATTGGATGACATGTTGTATGCATATTACAAACATATTCGCATAGAATCAAGCATGACATTGGACTCAAGAAAAAAGAAAAACAGTTTGTTATTAACCAATTAGTTTAGAGTCATGTTTCCTCACCTTAGCTTGCTAATAGATCCTCTTTCAAGCTTTAAAATCACATTTATATTGTTATTATATTGCTAGAAGACCTAACAAAGTCGATAGAATTTAATTAGAATTAATCTCAAATTTAAAAACCATGTTTTTAACTAGGGGTCGGAGATAGGGTCGGAGTCATGATCGACCCCTGGTGCGACCCCCCCTATTTTGGACTTCCAGAACCCTAAGGGTCGATGCGCAGGGTCTGGTAGGGTTGATTGGCCATCGACCCCCTGTGCGACCCCCTGTGGGTTTTTGGTTAATTTTCTTCCTTTCAGTCCATTCCTCGTGTTTGGGGTCCTATGGCTTGCTCCTACAATCCATTCTACATACACTCTATGGTTTAAAACCATGAATCATTCATCTATATGGCTTTCGAGACTTTCCCATGGTTTTCTATGAAAACCTAACCATGGGTTGATGGTTTGGGTTTCTCCGAGATCACACTCTCTTCATTCTCTAACCTAAGGTCTGTAGAAACTCATGGAATTAGTATCCATACCTGAGAAGAATACTCTTTCTCTACAACTCTTCTCCTTTTTGCTTTCTTCTCTTCTTTGCTTCTCTTCTTCTTCTCTTCCTTCTCTTCTCTTTCTCTCAATTCAATTAGGATTGTAAAAGGAGTAAAAGAGACTTAGGGACGTCCTATTTATAGAGTAGAAACTCCTAAAATAAGTCCCATTGAGATTTGGAAGGAATCCAATCGAAATTTGGAAACTTTCCTAATTTCAGTTTCTGGCGGCAACTGGGGGTCGATGAGGGGGTCGATGATCCCGTCGACCCCTAACTCCTAAAGTGTCTGACCCCCTCTGTAAAACAGGGGGTCTGACTTTCTGACTTGGGGGTCCGACCCTCCCTTGCTGGGTATGCAACCCTCCCCCTAATTTAAGTGTTTTTGGGTCGATTTGATACCTGGGATCATGATCTCCTTCACGCCCTTGGTCCATTTGACTCGACCATGATGGGTAAACCTGGTTTAAGGTGGTAAGATCGGGTTAGTTTGATACGGGTCTTACAACTCCCCCCTACTTATAAAAATTTCGTCCTCAAAATTGTACGTACCTTCTGAATCAAATAAGTGAGGGTATTGCTTTCGCATAGCATTCTCTTCCTCCCATGTAATTTCTTCCATGTCTCTACTTCTCCAAGTGACCTTAACGTAATAGATATCTCGGTTGCATAGTCGTTGAACCTTTCGACTGGTGATTTCCGTTGGTGTTACTTCAAATGTCAATTCATCAGTCAATTTCGGTAGATTTACTGTCAGAACGTACATTGGATCCTTGACATACTTCTTCAATAGGAAAATATGAAATACGTCATGCACACTTGACATCGATGGTGGTAGTGCTAACTGATAAGCCACTTTTCCACGCTTAGCTAGAATCTTATACGGCCCGACATATCTTGGACTTAGTTTCCCTTTCTGTCTGACCGTTTCAATCCTCGCATAGGTGATACCTTCAAGAAAACTTTATCACCCACGACGAATTCAAGATCTCTGCGTCGAGTATCTGCATATTGCTTCTGACGGTTCAGAGCTGTTCTTACCCTTTCCTTGATTATGTCTACCACTCGACAAATCTCTTCAACAAATTTTGGCCCAATAATACTACGTTCTCCAACTTCATTCCAAAATACAGGAGTTCGACACTTTCTGCCATACAGTGCTTCATAGGGTGACATCTGTATAGTAGCCTGATAGCTATTGTTATAAGCGAACTCGATCAGTGGTAATTTTTTATCCCATGATCATTTGAAGTCAATTACACATGCTCGTAGCATATCTTCTAGAATCTGGATTGTACGCTCTGACTGTCCATCTGTCTGTGGGTGGAATGCAGTACTGAACTTCAATGTTGTACCCATAACCTTTTGCAATCCTTCCCAAAACTTGGAAGTAAATCGGGGATCCCTATCGGACACAATGCTCTCTGGTACACCATGTAATCGAACAATATTATCCACATACAGCTTTGCTAACCTTTTCAGTTTATACTAAGATCGTATTGATATAAAGCGAGCTGTTTTAGTTAGACGGTCTACAATCACCCAGACTGCGTCAACTACCCGAGGAGTCAGTGGTAATCTTGTGACGAAGTCCATAGTGATGCAGTCCCATTTCCATGCTGGTTCCGATAACGGCTGTAACAGTCCTGCGGGTCTTTGTCGTTCGGCCTTTATTTTCTGACAATTTAGGCATTGAGACACGAACTTAGCTACATCTGCTTTCATCCCTCTCCACCAATATAGTTTCTTTAGATCATGATACATTTTTGTACTTCCAGGATGTATCGAGTAAATGGTGGTATGGGCTTCTTTCATCAGTCGGTGTCTAATGTCCGCACTTTCTGTTTTGGGTACACATATTCTTCCTTTGTACTTCAGTACCTTTTCTCCGTCCAAGGTGAACTCAGGGTTAGTTCTACCTTTTTCGATGTCTTCTTGCACCGTTCTTAGGTAAGGGTCTAATTTGATAGCTGTCTTCACTTCATCAATTATATCTGGTATAATCTTCAATGCAACGAACATATTTGAAAACCGATGAATAAACCCTTGGTCGACTGATCCACCCGTTGTATCTATCACATACTGCTCATTACCGTGATTGAATACCATTCCGGTAGTACACATTGCTGCAGTTGTGCTAACCTCACCTTGAGATTTTATCATTGCCTTTCTGCTCAACGCATCCGCTACTACATTAGTTTTCCCCGAATGATACTGGATATCACAATCATAGTCTTTCAATAGTTCCAGCCATCTTCTTTGTCTCATATTCAACTCCTTCTGATTAAATAAATAAGTAAGACTTTTATGGTCCAACTTAATCTGGAACTTCTCTCCGTATAGGTAATGTCTCCATATCTTGACAGCATGTACTACTGCCGCTAACTTCAAATCATGAGTGGAATAATTTTTCTCATGTGTCTTCAACTATCTTGAGGCATAAGTAATTACTTATTCTCCTTGCATAAGCACACATCCTAGCCCCAATCCTGACGCATCAGTGTATAGGGTAAATGGCTGTCCTGGAATAGGAATAGTCAAAATCAGAGCGGATATCAATCTGGTCTTCAATGTTTGGAAGCTCTTCTCACATTTATCCATCCATACAAATTTTTCACCTTTCTTAGTCAGACTGGTGAGAGGTACGGCAATCCAGGAATAGTCTTCCACAAATCTCCGATAACCAGCGAGACCTAGAAAACTTCTTATTTTTGCAACGCTCTTTGGTGCTTCCCACTTTACAATAGCCTCGATCTTGCTGGGGTCTACTTTGATTCCTTCAGCGGATACTACATGGCCTAGGAAGGCGACTTCACTTAGCCAAAACTCACACTTGGTAAATTTGGCATGTAACTTCTCTTTCCTTAAACGCTGTAGGGCGGCGTTTAGGTTTTTGATATGGGTTTTTTTGTCCTTGGAATATACCAATATATCATCAATAAATACAATAACCGACGTATCCAACATATCATGGAAAACCCGGTTCATAAGTTCCATGAACGTTGCTGGTGCGTTTGTTAATCCAAAAGACATGACCAAGAACTCATAATGTCCATATCTAGTCTTGAAAGCTGTCTTAGGAATATCACCTTCTTTAATCTTCAACTTATGATAACCTGATCGAAGATCGATCTTAGAAAATACTTTTGCTCCTTGCAACTGATCGAACAAGTCGTCGATCCGAGGTAGTGGATATTGATTCTTGATTGTCAGTTTATTTAACTCCCGATAGTCGATACATAATCGAACGCTACCGTCCTTCTTCTTTACGAACAATACTGGTGCTCCCCATGGTGATATATTGGGTCGAATATAACCCTTGTCCAACAGTTCCTGTAGTTGCACTTTCAATTCCTTCAGTTCAGTAGGAGCCATTCTATAAGGTGCTTTTTTTTTTGGGGGGGGCCGTTGTCAAGGTTTATCTAAAAATTGGGGGGGTTGGGGGGGGGGTTGGTGGGGTTTTATTTAAAAGAGGAGGGGGGGGGTGAGGTCGACCACTGATACTAGATACCCGACTGCCCCCTTCTCAAGGCACTTCTTGGCATTTAGTGCTGAGAGTATGAGCTTGCATTTACGGGGAAGTTTTGTTCCCGTAAAACTGAATTCTGCTCCTTCTTTGTCTTTAAATGTTAGCTTCTTTTCGGCGCATAATAGGTTAGCAGAATGCCGAGCTAACCAGTCCATTCCCAAGATGACGTCAAAGTCTGCCATCCCAAGTTGGATCAAGGTTGCATCTAAGGTTTTCTCGCAACCCGGTCGGACGAACCAGCCAGATGATGCCAGACCTCAAAGCCAGGTAAGAAATCAGTCTCTCGTAAGTTGTCCGGTTAGACAATTTGAATTGTTCAGTCCTCGTATTTGGCGACCGGTCAATCGAATAGTAAAGCCTAGAATCTGACTCTGAGATTAGGAAAGTTTTCTAATTTAAGGAGAGTACTTTCCTAATTGAGAGATGACTCTATATAGAAGTCGTCCCCTTACATTTTCTCACTCTTTTGATCAATCTTAAACCCTAGAATTTAAAAAAAAAAAAAAAAAGAGGAGGAGAAAGAGAAGAAGGCTTGGAGAAGAAGGAAGCTTGAAGAAAGGAGGATGAGCTCTACAGAAGGAGAAGATTGTCGACGATTTCTAACTCTCGATAGCGAGGAACCCACGGTAAGCGTCTAATCTATGTAGATGATAGGTTAGATTAAGGTTAGATCTCCAATTACATCATTGGTGAATCAAATCCAACACCATGACTAGAAGTCTACCAGTTTTTTCTAGTAACTTAATGACTATAAGATCATAACCATTAGGACTACCTAGAATGAATTAAATTGGATGACCATTGGCCATAGAATGACCCTAGGATGGATCCCATTGTTGAGCTGAAGAAATCGACTTAGAAGGATTCAGACTGAAAGACAAACCTAGAATGTGACTCAGGAGTTGTCTGATTTCTTGACCGATCGACTATATAGGAGACCGGAGAGGCGATTGGTTACTCTCGGGAAGTCTACAGGATTTTGTCCGAATGACTCATCGGTCAACCAATGCAAGACCGGTGACTCGACTGAACAATGTTCGGAAGGCATATATTGGAAATTGAACAATAAACAGAGTACATAAACTTATTGGAACGAACCCTAATTTAATTCTACGAAATGTTTAGGCTTTCAACTAATTCAAGATAATTTCTAAAGCTTGGAAGAAGAACAAACATCATTCACAGGTGAGGGAACAAGACCTAAACTAATTGGTTAACAATAACTTACCCTTTATTTTCTGTTAATTTGATTGTTATTGTCATGCTTTGTATGATTGTTTGTGCATCTCACATGTCATCTAATTAACTGCTATTTATCTTGTTCATGCATATTTACTATTTCTTTATATGATGATGATGTTAAGGATATGTATGTGATTGTATGTAGTTGGTGTGTTGAATGGAGAGAGGTTAGAGCATCGAATCATTCATCACACTGACATCGTCGTATCGTTGTTACCTTAGCAAACTTAGTATATCACAGGGTATCAGGGAGAGTGATTGCTGTGTGGACCCCCATCTAGCCATCAGACTCTAGCTCTATCTCTTTGGGCTTATTGAAGGATATTGGAGTAAGGCCTTGGATACACCCTTTGATGACATTTAAGATTGGTTAGTCACGAACCCAGTTTGTAAGCCCTCGTCAGTAGGGACATAAGTACTGGTATAGGGTAGAGTATAAAGGGAGTGTTGGCGGTGTGTAATCCATTAGGCTCTACCTCTATCTCTATTCTGTAGTGGGTGATGTGGGGCTACAGCGGTGTGTGATCCATTGGGCATGCTCACATTCTCGTGTATAGAGGTAGTGGTTGTCTATCCTTACCATAACACATTGTAAACTTATACCAGACCTAAATATATTAATTTGACATCATGCTTATGTTTGTTGCATTGTTTTATTTTCTTACTAAGTTAAGTTGTGAGCTCACTCCACGGTATCATATTCTTTTAATTTTTAATGATGCAAGTGTTACTGTTGAAGACTATATATATGCGTTGTTGTATGAACACGTAGCGGCTATGGACATGCAAGCTGTAGAGGATGAGCATGATTCTTCATGCTAGTGTTTCCACTGTGTTTATGCTTAGTGATTAGTTTCGTATTTTGATTTATGAAAACTTGTAATAGATATTAACTATGTTTTGGATACTTGGAGATAATTGGTTTATTATTTACTTATCATTGTAAACACTCAGTTCATTAATAAAGACTTCCGTTGATTTATTTATATATTCTGACTACGTCAAATGGATGGTTTGATTGTTGGCACGATCGAATGTGATCCTAGCTTGAATCGTTGATTCTTATGACGGTTTATCACACTTCTAGTTCATCCAGAATTGAGGTGTGACAGATACCTTTGGAGAGAGGACTTGATTCCAAATAGTTGAGGTCCAAGGTAAAGGAGGGAGGGGCTCTTGCCTAGCAACCCAGGTGGATTTAACAGTGAAAGTCCCCAATGGCGAACCATGCCAAATGAGTGAGTCCACCATTGAAACTTCTGGCAGGGAATTAGATTTTTCATTTCAACAACCTCATGTAGGAAACTAGAAGAGACCGGCAAGAAATTCCAATGACCATCACCAATAAAGTCTGAGAGAGGAATATGGAAATCATCAAACATCTCACCGGAGATCTCCATTAGGGAAAATTCTCTCAATCATCTATCATGCCAAAAATAAATGTTGGTGTCACACCCCAATTCAGGCTGAACCAGAAGTGTGAGTGAACCGGCTCTAAACCACGGTTCACACCAGGATCTCAATAGACCGTGTCAATCAATCATTCCCAAGCAATCTAACAAATCAGAGATATAATACATAGCAGCGGAAGTAAATAAATGAGCCGAGATCTAATTGTAACTTAAAATAAATATCCAACTTATTCCATCATCCATCAAATTTTAAATATATTTATTACAAAGCTTTAACTGAAAATAACCAAGTCACTGAGAAAAGACACAGAATGAGCACTCGCATAACGCATCATGCTCGTCCTCCACTGACTGAGAGTCCAGGGCAGCCATTGTGCTGTAAGCTGGAGCAGCCATGAAGTCGTCAACAGTGTACCCTGCATCCAAATCTGAAAAAGAATAGATATATATCTGTTGAACTCACAACATAGCTCAGTAAGTACAAAACCAATGCAACAGTACAATATGCATGAGATAACATTACAATTTGGGCCAGGTATAACTTGCAAATGTGCTATGGTAAGGTTTGGCGGCCACCGCACCTCCATGCACGAGAGTGTGAGCACACCCAACAGTCAGGCACCTACCACACTACTGTTGTTGCCCACATCACTCACTCCGGTATGGAGATAGGACTCGAGTCTGGCGGGCAGGAAGAACCACAATCCCACGTCCTCCCCCTGACACCCCATACTGTATCAATACCTAAACCCCTATTGGCAAGGGCTTGCAAGTGGGTTCCGTTTCTAACCAGTCCTAGATGTCAATACAATATCATTAGTCTTACCCCAGCATGGCTCCCTGCGACATAGAGATAGGGCTCGAGTCTGGCGGGCAGAAAGAACCACAATCCCACGTCCTCCCCCTGATACCCTATTCGCACCAAGTCTGCTAAGATAAAGACTATATAACCCTACCCCAACACAACCCCCTACGACATAGAGATAGGGCTCGAGTCTGGTGGGCAGGAAGAACCACAATCCCACGTCCTCCCCCTGATACCCCATTCGCACTGAGTTTGCTAAGGAAAGGGCGATACGAGAAAAGTGTTAGCTGTGGATATATCTAGGGCACATCCCCTTCACATTCCACACACTAACGAAAACATACACATGCCTAAACATACAACAATCCTAGCATATGAAATGCATGATTATAATAAGATAAAAGAAAGCAACTACATGGCATGTGAAATGCACAAACATCAAGCAATATGTATTTACAAATATAGAAATAATTCACAAAGGTTTACTGTTATTTAGTTATTTAGGTTTGGGGTCTTGTTCCTTACCTGACGCGTGATAGTGATTCGATTCTGCGTCAGAGAGCTTACTCACAGCGTCTACAGGTCCTACATAATCATATCTTTAGGTTAGAATTCATTCATTAGAGTTTTAGGGGTCGAAACCAGGTTTGGCCAAGCAAACTAGGCTCGGAAACCCATACCGGCTGCACATACCGGTCTCAGTCTAGTGAGACCGGTATGTATACCGGCTGCACCATACCGGTTGCACATACTGCAATTGGTATGTGCGATCGGTATATACCAGTCTCACTCAGATCTCACTGAGTGAGACCTGTATGTGCCTGCGGTATACACCGCAAGGCCATACCGCTGGACTCATAGTCCATCCGGTATACCCTGCGGTTTGGATCCGAGAGCGAGATCTCGGATCTCCCCTCCTTTTCGGCTAACCATTAGGTCTCTATAGGGTTTCCCCTATCCTTTTCTAAGTACAAACCCTCTATTGGCCTTCGAATCTCGGCTATATTGCCGTATGAACCTAAGTTAGATTCGAATGAGGGAGAACAGTGGAAGCCATGTCCCTTTTTGGATCATTGCGCCGCTTCGCGGCTTCGATCCGTCCTCCTAACAAAACTAACAATACAGAGCACTTACCAGCTTTGTCGGTTGGCGGCGTACTCTTCCTTCCTGGGCGGGGCTACCTCCTTCTTGCTCCTTCTCAGATCTTCTCCAGACAGCGAGAGGGTTTGAGAAGAAACAATGGAATGTCTCCTTCTCTATTAATAGAGGGAGACCGTCCAAGGAAGGTTTCTCCTCAGAATGGAAATTTTCCAAGTTTCCATTCTGAAAGACAGAGCCGGAGTCAGGCATACCGGTTGGACATACCGGTTGGAAACCTCAGATTCACTCCAACTGGTATAGTTCCAACCGGTATACCATACCGGTTGCACATACTGGTTGCACCATAGTGCAACCGGTATGGTGAGGCCGGTATGGCATTATGGGCATTATATGCCTATACCGGTTGCACTATACTGCAACCGGTATAGTGAGACCGGTATGAGTTTTTAGGCATTTTTTTACAGTTTTCTTACCTGAACTTTGAGTGGTTCGTCACCCGGCTTCGCCCTCCGGTCCAGTTATAATTGGAACACCTGTCATCACATAAAACCATGGTTTAGACCCAATTTTAGAACATGGTTCTTACAACGCTACCACCCTTAAAAGAAATTTCGTCCCCGAAATTTGCATGTAGGTCTCACAATTCCCCCACCCTTAAAAGAATTTTGTCCCCGAAATTGTACGTACCTTCAGAGTCGAAAAGATGGGGATACTCTTGTCGCATGGCATCCTCTTCTTCCAAGTAATTTCTTCTACGTCCTGACTCTTCCAAACTACCTTGACATAATGGATAGCTCGCCTTCGAAGTTGTTGTACCTTTTTACTAATGAGCTGGATTGGAACCACCTCGAAGGTTAAGTCTTATGTCAAACTGGGGGGGTCTCGCAACAAGAATGTGTGAGGGGTCTCTCACGTACTTCTTCGAGGGACACGTGGAAGACGTCGTGAACACTAGACATCGCCGGTGGCAATGCTAGTTGATAGGCTACTTTGCCACACCGGGACAGGATTTCATATGGTCCCACATATCTAGGACATAATTTTCCTTTTTCGCCAAAACTGCTTCAAGCCTCTGACTGGTGACACCTTCAAGAACACCTTGTCACCAGCCATGAATTCAAGATCCCGTCGTCTGTTATCAGCATAGTGCTTCTGACGCACCTGAGCTGTCTTTAGTCGGTCTTGATTAGGTCTACTGCTTTGCAGGTTTCTTCCACGAATTCTGGTCATACGATCCGCCTTTCTCCAACTTCGTCCCATAATAATGGTGTTCAACATTTCTTGCCATATAAGGCCTCGTATGGAGCCATCTGGATCGTAGACTGGTAACTGTTGTTGTAGGCAAACTCAATGAGTGATAGTTTCTCATCCCAAGCCCCCTTGAAGTCGATAGCACATGCACGAAGCATGTCTTCTAGGATCTGAATGGTCCTCTCCGACTGACCATCAGTTTGAGGGTGGAAAGCTGTGCTAAACTTTAGTTTCGTCCCCATTGCCTTCTGAAGTCCTTCCCAGAACTTCGATGTAAAGCGTGGATCTCGATCAGACACAATACTCTCTGGAACCCCGTGGAGTCTGACTATATTGTCCACGTATAGCCTTGCCAACCTGTCCATAGTATATTATGGTCTGACAGGGATAAATCTGGCTATCTTGGTGAGGCGATCTACAATTACCCATACTGCATTCACTGACTTCGGAGTTATAGGTAGGCCAGTGACGAAATCCATGGTTATACAATCCCATTTCCATGCTGGCTCAGGTAATGATTGTAGTAATCCTGCAGGCCTCTGTCTTTCTGCTTTGACTTGTTGACAGTTTAAACATTGAAACACATGTCGGGCCACATCAGCTTTCATACCCCTCCACCAGTACAACCTTTTCAAGTCGTGGTACATTTTTGTGCTTCTAGGGTGTACTGAATATGGGGTGGAGTGAGCTTCCAACATAATCCGATTTTGGATTTCCAGATCTTCATCCTCAGGTATGCATAAACGCCCACGATATATGAGTACCTTGTCTGCATCTAGAGTAAAATCAGGATTGGCTCGACCCTTTTCCAAATCCTCTTGAACTGTCCTGAGGTATGGGTCCTATAAGACTGCTGCCTTTAATTCTTCCTTCAAGTCGGGCAAAATCTTTAATGCTGCAAACATTAAGGTAAACTAGTGTATCAATCCTTGCTCAATAGGATCATCTGCTGACTCTATTAGGTGTTGTTCTTCGTCCTCTGATGTTTCAGAAACAGCACGCCAACGCCGCATTAGTACTTGATCCCGCCCGGGGTTCGATGCCTATTTCCTCGCTTCGGTGCATCGCCTACTATGTTAGCTTTACCAGGATGATACTGAATGTCACAGTCGTAGTCCTTGAGTAATTCGAGCCACCTCCTCTGCCTCATGTTCAGTTCTTTCTGAGTGAACAGATATGTCAAACTCTTGTGGTCAGACTTAATCTGAAACTTCTCGCCATACAGATAGTGTCGCCAAGTCTTGATAGCATGAATGACCGTTGCCAATTCTAGGTCATGTGTAGGGTAGTTCTTCTCATGATCTTTCAGCTGTCTTGAGGCATAAGCTATCACCTGCTCTCCTTGCATCAGAACACAACCCAATCCTAAACCTGAAGCATCTGTATATAGTGTGAATGGGTGGTGCCGGGCTGGAATAGTCAATACGGGTGCCGATACCAGTCTTGACTTCAACGTCTGGAAGTATTTTTCACATTCGTCGGTCCATATGAACTTCTCCCCCTTCTTGGTCAATCTGGTGAGTGGAACAGCAATCTTGAAATAATTCTCCACAAACCTTCAGTAGTATCCAGCCAAGCCCAGGAAACTACGAATTTCAGCCACAGTCTTCGGCGCCTCCCATCCTACGATGGCTGAGATTTTACTGGGGTCTACCTTGATTCCTTCAGCAGACACCACGTGACCAAGGAAGGCCACTTCCTTTAACCAAAATTCATATTTCTTGAATTTTGCATATAGTTTTTCTCTTCTTAGTCTTTGTAATACTGCTCTTAGATCACAGCATGTGTCTCCTTGTCCTTAGAGTATACTAAGATATCATCGATAAACACGATAACCGACGTATCCAGCATGTCATGGAATACCCGGTTCATTAACTCCATAAAGGATGCAGGTGCATTAGTCAACCCAAAGGACATTACTAGAAACTCATAGTGTCCATAACGCGTCCTGAAAGCTGTTTTGGGGATGTCTGCTTCCTTAATCTTGAGCTGATGATACCCTGATCTCATATCAATCTTTGAGAATAAGCTTCAACCTTGTAATTGATCGAACAAATCATCTATCCTTGGTAGTGGGTACCTGTTCTTGATAGTGAGCTTGTTCAATTCACGATAGTCCATACATAGACGTACGCTACCATCCTTTTTCTTGACAAATAGCACCGGTGCTCCCTAAGGTGAGATACTAGGTCTTATAAAGCCCTTGTCTAGCAGCTCTTGTAGCTGAGTTTTTAATTCTTTCAGCTCGGTTGGAGTCATCCTGTATGGTGCTTTAGACACTGGTGCCACCCCTGGTAGTAGGTCTATCACAAACTCAGTAGCCCTGTTAGGTGGCAACCCGGGTAGGTCTTCAGAAAATACATCAGGAAATTCCCGTACTACATCGATGTCTTCCATTTTTGGTAGGTCAGTGGTCACATCCACCACTGACACAAGGTATCCTACTCCCCCTTTCTCTAGGCACCTCTTTGCTTTTAAGGCTGAGAGTATGAGCTTTCTTTTCCTGGGCAACTTAGCCCCTTTAAAGTTAAACTCAGTTCCTTCATTGTCTTTGAATATCAACTTCTTCTCGGCACATAGTAGGTTCGCCGAGTGTTTAGATAACCAGTCCATTCCTAGAATCACATCAAAATCTGACATCTCTAGCTGGACTAGATTGGCTTCCAATTCTCGTCCTTCGATATGCACTGGACAAGGACCATAATATTCTTCTAACACCACCTCCATTCCCATGGGAGACCGAACTAGCAGACTTGGTCGTAGAGTCTTGATGGGTTGACCTAGTCCTTTCCCGAATGATACGGATACAAAAGAATGGGTGGCCCCAGAGTCAAACAGGACTCTTGCGGGTACCCCTGCTATAATTACTGTACCTGAGGTTTAAATTCAAATTCTCCCTTAGTTTTAAATGCATAACAATTTAATGCAATAATTAAGGAACAAGTACGAAATCATACCTGTAACCACATCTGGTGATTCGGCTGCCTCTTCTGTGGTAACAGCATACACTTTGCCTTGTTGTTGCTCTCTCTTTGGTTGTGGGCATGTTCTGGCATAATGCCCCACCTGTTGGCAATTGAAGCATTTTACATTAGGGTTAGGCCATGTAACTTCGTGGGTTGCATAGCAAGAGCCGGGCCCGGGAGGCACCTGGTGCTTGTTGGTGGCCCGAATGGTCGGTATGTCCTATTGTTTCTTCCTCCTTGGATCTCGGGATTAGGTCTCTCTAAGGACCCCTATTCCGTGAAAAGAAACTTTCTCTCCGACTTGACTCAATGACCCGCGCCACCCGTACCGCCTCATTGTAGATGTTCATTCCCCGGCCCAATACATGTTCTCGGATAGCACCCCGAAGACCCATGATAAATCGATGAGTCTTTGTTGCTTCCTCCCGCATACCGGTTGGGGCAAAGAAGGATAACTCCTCATACCTCTGGGCGATAGACTTCCACCGTCATCCGTGGATCGTTGCGGAGTTAAGGTATTCTCTTTCCATCCGATCACGAAAACTCCTGGGAAGTACTTGTCAAAGAAGGCTTCCTTGAATATGGGCCAAGTGATAATTTGATGCTTGGTTTCCGTGTACAATTTGGTAGAGCTCCACCATCCATTGGCCTCTTCCTTCAAAGATATGGGTGGCATATAATACCTTGTCCCCATCTTGACAATCCAATAGTCGAAAAATTTTTCTCCATTTTCGCTATCCACCGTGCCGGCCACAGTGTTTCCCCCGACTTCCCCGTAAAGGTAGGTAGTTTGAGCTTCAAGAATCCATCCACGCGCCCGGACAAGGCTACTCGAGCATATGGTGCCCGTCCATACCATTGTGGCTGATATGGGTAGCCTCCCCGATTTCCTCCCTGATACCCGCCATAGTATGCACCCTGATACGGGTACTGATACCCCCCCTGATTTTGACTGTGAACTGGCGTCCCTATGACTGGTTGGGGTATTGGATTGGGTTGATCCTGTTGTGGTGGTATTTCATTGGCTGGGCTAACTCCCACTGGTGCTGCTTGTACATTCTCCATATTTGTAGATGCCTTGTTAGTAGGTGTCGGCACAGGCCCAGGTGGCCTAAACACTTTCAGCATTTCTTCGAAAAATTTCTTTTGTTGGGCCTCCATATTAGAGACCAAATTTGCCATCATTGTTTCTGAGCTGGTAGAAGGTTGTCCCTGTGACGGACCTTCTTCATTTTCCCTTATCCTATCATCAGTGTCATTTAGGGGGTTAAGTTCTTCCCCTCTCACTCTTTCGGCATTTTCTTCTGAATTCTCTGTCCCTAAACTTCTATCCATAGTAGGCGCCCTTGAGTGACGGCGCCTGCGATGAACTCTTCGTCCGTTTCCTCCCACCATTGAAGCAATTTAACTTTTTCTGTACGATATCTGAATACCTGGAACATTTAAAACACTTTAGAAATTTATTCAACAATTTAGTCTCACGTATGCATCACAGGTATTCATTGACAGATTAAAATGACAAGCAAAAATTTTTTCCAGTTATTTTGTCGAAATTCCCACATGTTCAATATCTTATTATGCAAGCATGCGGTCTGGAATCAAGCTTCGATGGTTTATCGAGATAATTTTTATATCACCTCTCTTTATAGGGTTTCCAATGGCGGTACCGGTGTAAGACCCGTGTCAATTTAACCCGGTCTTACCATTGTGAACCAGGTTTACCCATCATGGTCGAGTCAAATGGACCAAGGGCATGAAGGAGATCGAGATCCCAGGTACGAAATCGACCCGAAAACACTTAATTCTAAGGGAGGGTCGCACACCCAATGAAGGTGGTCGGACCTCCCAATACGAAAGTCAGACCCTCAGTTTTTAAGGGAGGGTCGGACAGCTTAAGACCCTAGGGTCGACGGGATCATCGACCCTCCCATCGACCCTCGATTTCTGACGAAACTAAAATTAGGAAATTTCCTAATTTTCGGTTGGGATTCTTTCCAAATCTCAATGGGATTATTATAGGACATTCATAGTCTATTTAAAGGACATTCCTAAGCCACATTCACTCTTTTCACAACCCTAAAGGAAAGGAGGCTAGGAAGAAGGCTTAGCAAAAAGGAGAAGAAATTGTAGAGAAAAGTAATCTTCTCAGGTATGGATACCAATTCCATGAGTTTCTACAGACCTTAGGTTAGATATGGTTGAGTGTAGGATTTCGGAGAAACCCAAACCATCCATCCATGGTTAGGTTTTCATGGAAAACCATAGGAGGATGCACGAAAGCTATCTAGATGAATTATACATGGTTCTAGACCATGGAATGAGTGTTGGGTGAATGTAGGAAGCAAGTCATAGGACCCCAAACACGAAGAATGGATTAAAAAGTAGAAATTGGGCCAGAGTGCACCGAGGGTCGCACCGAGGGTCGATCGACCATCCGACCCTAGGTGTTTCTGACCATCGACCCTCAGCATTTGGGAAGTTCAGAATGGAGGGAGGGTCGATAGACCCATCGACCCTAGCATCGACCCTAGAATCGACCCTCAGTTGACAGAATGGTTTTTAAATTCTAAATTAATTCTAATTAAATTCTATCGACTTTGTTAGGTTTGCTAACAATATAATACAGTTATAACAGTGATTCGAAAGCTTGGAAAATATCTATTAGCAAGCTAAGGTGAGGAACCTTAACCCCAAACTAAATTTGTTAATAATAAACTGTTTTCTATTTATTGAGTCCTATGCCATGTTTGATTCTATGCGAATATGTTTATAATGTGCATACAGCATGCCATCCAATATTTCTATTACTTGTTCATGCATGTCTACTTTATTGTTTATAACATGATGATGATGATGATGATAGGAATAGGCATGTGCTTGTATGTGTGTGGTTGATGTGCTTGATGCGAGCGAGTATCAGGGGAGGTGTGATGAGAACGTCAATAAACGTTAACCTTTGGCGGGTCTCAAAACTTTAGCTCTATCTCTAACTCAAGTCTTGTGCATTGGCATCGTCGTATCGCCATTACCTTAGCGGAACTATTATGTCGTAGAGTATCGGGGAGGTGGTCTCGGTCCTTGTAGTCTCCGACTCTACCGGGGGGCCTTAGCTCTATCTCTATGGATGTTCCGAGGGATCTTTGGGGTGAGGCCTTGGATACATTGTTTGGCATTAGGATTGGTTAGCAACGAGCCCGGGTTGCAAGCCCTCGCTAACGGGGGCTTACGTGTTGGTATAGCATTATATAGCAATAACCGTTAACCTTTGTTGTATAATGTTATGGTAGGGTGGATGGGGACGACGATAACCGTTAACCTTCGGGCGGGCTTCCACACCCTGTGTATAGAGGCGGTATCAATAACCGTTAACCTTTGATCACCCAACCTTTCTATTGCACATTGCAAACTATAAACCAAGACCAAAGATATAAATTGATTTTTGCATGCATATGAAATGTTGCATTGTTTTGGCAACTCACTGAGCCGTGTTGTGTGCTCACCCCTCGACGTCGAATATTTTTAGTTGATGATGCAGGATATACTGTTGAAGATTATATGAACCTGTCAGCGTATGGAACTGTAGCAGCTATGGAAGTTGGAGCTGAAGACGATACACACGACTCCTCTTGCGAGTGCAACTCGTGTGTATTCGATTAGATATTTTTGTAGGTTTCTTATTGGATTTATAAGACATGTATTTGGTATTTGAATATTTATGTCTTAGTTAAACACAGAATAATTTGATATTATGGGTATCATTTTAGTTCTCAGTTCATATTATTTATAAATTTTTCGCTATTGTGTATTACTCTGATTATGATTGTGGATGCGTGTTAAGTTTGGATAACGTGGGGATAGCCTACAAGAGATCCTGGTTGAACCGTTGGTTATTTGGCGGTTCATCACACCATTCTGAAGTGTGCAGAATTGGGGTGTGACAACCGGTCTCTCCTGGAGTGAGACCGGTATGGCTATTCAGACATACCGGTTGGACCATACTACAGAGGGGATACCGGTTGCACACCCCATAACTATGTGCAACCGGTATTCTCTCTTGGTACCGGTTGCACCATACCGCAGGGAAGATACCGGTCGCACACCCCATCAGTATGTGCAACCGGTATACCCTGTGGTAGGTACCGGTCGCACTATCCATCCCAGATGTGCGACCGGTATAGCCAAAAATGCTTTAAATTCGCGATTTTTGGTTCATTTTCTCACTTTCCTCTTTTGTGTTTACTCCGGTGGCGATTTCTCTCCTAGTCTCCGAGTCTCTACAGCGCATCCGGTGTCTAAAAGATTGTTTCTACTTGATTCTAGTGTGTCAATCTCGTCTCTCAGGTAAGCTCCTCCTTCTCTTCTCTCTTTTTAGGAATTTTTTTCATCGTCTTTTATACCAAATTTTAGGTTTTTCTTGATTTGGAAGTTTTTAGCCATAGAAAACTTCTTTCTTTGGTTGAGAAAGGTTTTAGGGGTCTAAATGGGTAAAACCTCTCAATCAATTTGGAGTTTTATCGACTAGATTAATGGAAACCTAAAAATTTCGACTTTTAAACCTAGGTTTCTAGGTTTTTCGAAATTTTTGACCATTTTGGTGATTATGACTTTATTCCTCTATTTTACAACCTTGTTTAACCTAGATAAACCTTGTATCAACTCTGTAGGTTGTTTCATTCACACTTGACATATTGTTAGGATTTTTCACCACTTTCCATACTTGTCTCTAACTGACTATGGTTTCTTGTTTAACAGATACACCATGTCTGGCCGTCGTGGAGCGGGGAAACGCTCTTATATGCCTGGTATGCATAGGCCACATCTCCCTCCAGACTTATATGACGAGAGGTATTTCCGGTCTGAGGCGGCCGCTTCACGCCTTGAATGGTTTCGGGCCAAGCGCATTGAAGCAGGCCATTTTGTCAACTTGGAGCATCTTCACCGCTTCGATGTGGAGTCTGCTTTTGGGATTGTGGGTTGGTTACCCCTTATTCAGTTTAGGGAGACTACACGTCCCAACCTGGTAAAGTTATTCTACACCAACCTGGAGGTGGAGGGTAAGTTGGATGATTGGGAGCACGCTAGAGATCTTCGCATCACCAGCTATGTGAAAGGGGTGAGGATTTCATTTAACGTCGCTGAGTTAGCTGCTCTTCTAGAGATTCCTGATGACGGGGAGCTCATTTACTGTCCGCCCAGAACCAAAGGGTATCTCACTGAGGACTTGCGGTTAGCCATTGCCGCACAGATCTTGTTTCCTGGTAGAGTTATGCTAGCTTCCAACCTTCGTCCTCAACCTCGCCTTTTCTATCGGATTATTCAGCATAACATCGTTCCCCAGAGTGGACATTATGGCGAGTTATCCCAGTTGACTCAGTACCTCACATATTGTGTGGATACTCGGCAATGGGTTTGTTTGCCTTATTTGATTATGCGGATTATGATCTTTGCAGCCATGGCTAATGTGAAAGGCAATCTCTCATATGGTAGGTTGATCACAACTTTGCTACAACGTTTGGGAGTGGATATGCGGGGTGAGGTGGTTGTAGAGCTTACTATGTGTTCTGATATAGATGTCGATGCCATCTATAAGATGCAGATGGATGGTCTAGAGCTCAGTGATGAGGAGTTACAGGCTCGTCCCCTCCTACCTAGGAACCATGCAGCCCTAGCAGTAGCAGCAGCTGCAGCAGCAGAGGCAGCTGAGAGGGGAGATGATGGGGATGCACACATGGAGGACATCCCAGCACATACACCCCAGCATTCTCCAGTTGCAGGACCTTCTAGGCCTTCTCCAGTGGCTGGACCATCTAGGCCTTCTCCTGTGGCTGGACCATCTAGGCCTCCTCCAGTTACTAGGTCATCCAGGCCTCCTTCAGTTGCTGGACCATCCCGTCCCCCTTCGGACCCTGAGTCGAATATGTTTTCGGAGTTCAGAGATACCCAGAGAGTCATCCTTGATACCCAGAGGAGCATTCTTGATACCCAGAGGGACATTCTTGATTCTCAGCGTGAGATGGGTCAGGAGTTGGGGCGTTTAGCTCGTAGCCTTCGGGTCACACAGGACCAGGTTCATTGGCTCAGAGTGGTGTACGAGCGAGACTATGATATTGCAGACCCAGTACCATCCAGGCCTGCTACACCACCTTAGGCAGATGTAGTTTTTATTTTTATTTTCATGTATTTTATTTTGTTTCTAGAGTAACTGTCCGACTTGTGGACTGTACTCTGTTGCTCACTTGTACTTAAAGAAAATTTTATGAAATGATTAAGTTGTCTCCTTTAAATTCTTTAGTGTTTATAATTTTTCTTCCATTATTAGTATATTATGCATCTTTCTTAAGTCTCAGGCATCAAACAAGCTTATGGTGTGTTCTTATTAAAGTTTTTAATTTTCCTAACTCAGCTCATTGGACACAGTTAGATGCAGAATGATTAGCTGGACAGAGCCTAGGGCTCTGATACCAAGTTGTCACACCCCAATTCAGGCTGAACCAGAAGTGTGAGTGAACCGGCTCTAAACCACGGTTCACACCAGGATCTCAATAGACCGTGTCAACCAATCATTCCCAAGCAATCTAACAAATCAGAGATATAATACATAGCAGCGGAAGTAAATAAATGAGCCGAGATCTTGAAAAAGAATAGATATATATCTGGTGAGCTCACAACATAGCTCAGTAAGTACAAAACCAATGCAACAGTACAATATGCATGAGATAACATTACAATTTGGGTCAGGTATAACTTGCAAATGTGCTATGGTAAGGTTTGGCGGCCACCGCATCTCCATGCACGAGAGTGTGAGCACACCCAACAGTCAGACACCTACCACACTACTGTTGTTGCCCCACATCACTCACTCCGGTATGGAGATAGGACTCGAGTCTGGCGGGCAGGAAGAACCACAATCCCACGTCCTTTCCCTGATATCCCATACCGTACCAATACCTAAACCTCTATTGGCAAGGGCTTGCAAGTGGGTTCCGTTTCTAACCAGTCCTAGATGTCAATACAATATCATTAGCCTTACCCCAGCACGGCTCCCTGCGACATAGAGATAGGGCTCGAGTCTGGCGGGCAGGAAGAACCACAATCCCATGTCCCTCCCCGATACCTTATTCGCACCAAGTCTGCTAAGGTAAAGACTATATAACCCTACCCCAACACAACCCCCAACGACATAGAGATAGGGTTCGAGTCTGGTGGGCAGGAAGAACCACAATCCCACGTCCTCCCCCTGATACCCCATTCGCACTGAGTTTGCTAAGGAAAGGGCGATACGAGAAAAGTGTTAGCTGTGGATATATCCAGGGCACATCCCCTTCACATTCCATACACTAACGAAAACATACACATGCCTAAAATACAACAATCCTAGCATATGAAATGCATGATTATAATAAGATAAAAGAAAGCAACTACATGGCATGTAAAATGCACAAACATCAAGCAATATGTATTTACAAATACAGAAATAATTCACAAAGGTTTACTATTATTTAGTTATTTAGGTTTGGGGTCTTGTTCCTTACCTGACGCGTGATAGTGATTCGATTCTGCGTCGAGAGCTTACTCCACCGGCGTCTACGGGTCCTACATAATCATATCTTTAGGTTAGAATTCATTCATTAGAGTTTCCGGGGTCGGAACCGGGTTTGGCCAAGCAAATCGGGCTCGAAAACCCATACCGGGCCGCACATACCGGTCTCAGTCTAGTGAGACCGGTATGGTGCAGCCGGTATGTATACCGGTTGCACCATACCGGTTGCACATACTGCAACCGGTATGTGCAACCGGTATATACCGGTTGCACTTACCGGTCTCACTCAGATCTCACTGAGTGAGACCTGTATGTGCCTGCGGTATACACCGCAAGGCCATACCGCTGGACTCATAGTCCATCCGGTATACCCTGCGGTTTGGATCCGAGAGCGAGATCTCAAATCTCCCCTCCTTTTCGGCTAACCGTTAGGTCTCTATAGGGTTTCCCCTACCCTTTTCTAAGTACAAACCCTCTATTGGCCTTCGAATCTCGGCTATATTGCCGTATGAACCTAAGTTAGATTCGAATGAGGGAGAACAGTGGAAGCCATGTCCCTTTTTGGATCATTGCGCCACTTCGCGGCTTCGATCCGTCCTCCTAACAAAACTAACAATACAGAGCACTTACCGGCGTTGTCGGTTGGTGGCGTACTCTTCCTTCCTGGGCGGGGCTACCTCCTTCTTGCTCCTTCTCAGATCTTCTCCAGACAGCGAGAGGGTTTGAGAAGAAAAAATGGAATGTCTCCTTCTCTATTAATAGAGGGAGACGTCCAAGGAAGGTTTCTCCTCAGAATGGAAATTTTCCAAGTTTCCATTCTGAGAGACAGAGCCGGAGTCAGGCATACCGGTTGGACATACCGGTTGGAAACCCTAGATTCACTCCAACCGGTATAGTTCCAACCGGTATACCATACCGGTTGCACATACCGGTTGCACCATAGTGCAACCGGTATGGTGAGGCCGGTATGGCATTATGGGTATTATATGCCCATACCGGTTGCACATACCGGTTGCACTATACTGCAACCGATATAGTGAGACCGGTATGAGTTTTTAGGCATTTTTTTACAGTTTTCTTACCTGAACTTTGAGTGGTTCGTCACCCGGCTTCGCCCTCCGGTCCGGTTATAATTGAAACACCTGTCATCACATAAAACCATGGTTTAGACCCGGTTTTAGAACATGGTTCTCACAGTTGGAACCATCACTATCACCCAATGGCATATATCCGAGCGTCCCAATCCTCTCCTCCACGGCTCCCCCTATTCCTCCAAAATAATTTTCCTCAACACCAGACCAAGCCTCGTGGCAATTATTGTAGGGATAATTTTCATTAGAAAATTAGCAACACAGATTGGGAGAAACTGAGACATCCGAGTCGCATTCTCCACCTTTGGAAGCAACGTCAAAAGTTAATATTTATCCTTCGGAATTACACCCTCTGCAAAGATATTTTAAATAGCACAACAAACATCAGCCACTATAATATCCCAACAACTTCTAAAGAAATGACCAAGGAACCCATCCGTCTTGTTGTCGATGGAATCCGTAAGTGGTTTAGACCAGGACAGACAATATGAAACTCTCGAGTGAAACACCGGAGTTCCTTCTCGAATAAGGGGTTCCCTGAAGTGCGAATGTTCAAAGACCTTCCCTACTTAATCATGAACTCAGATGTGGAGGAAATAACTAGTGTAAAGACAACTAAGAAAGTAGGAGAGATAACCAGATGGAGAGCAAGAGCTTTTCTTTGTATATCGATTGTATATCCCCTTTTACAAGCTTGTGTATTACATATATATAGATTCACAAATATGTGACACTTCCCTTTTTTGGCCCGTTTTCTTATGGTTTTTTCATCAGATATTTAACAATTTAGGGCATTGTAGGTTAATAGGCCTACGAGCCCCTAGTTCGTGCTATAACGTCACATCAGCCACCTTCGACCCCCTGTTCGTGCCATAACGTCACATCAGCCACCTTTCGATCCCCTTGGATGGTTTTTCGACCCTCCTTTTGGGTTATGTTACCCATAACCACCAAACCCTGTCTCCATCATTGTGCTTTTACCCAGTAATATTCTGACGATTCGTCGATTGGGACCGAAATCCTGTGAATCGGCGGGTTAAGTCAGCATACCTTACATTAATGTCAGTTGTCAGCATTTATGTCCATTAAAGATAATTCATTAATGGCCCAACCACCCCTTTCTACTTGTCACCTTTTGTCAGAGTCAGACGGGGAGGGGGAGTCGAACACAAGCTTCCTTCAATAATTACCGTAATGTCTTTTTTCTGATGCCATGGATAGACACCACATGATCATCTTCTAAAATCCCCTTTCTATGGTTGGATTAATCAGGAACCATTATTTTCCCCCAACACGTCCCAAAGCGCTTTTAACTTTCAAATAAAAAACTCTAATTTCATCTTCCAATGGAATAGCATTGAATAGAACATTATCATCCATCGACCAAGGGTTCGGTCACTTCTATGTTTATCATCTTATCCGTAGTCTAGGTTCCTCATCATATCAACTCAAATTCTTGCAGCAACAAGTAAATTAAACAATCATGTTATGTTATACTTATAAAAAAAAATTTTAATTTGAAAATTTTTACTTTCTTGTTTTTAATTTCTTTTGCAATTAAATTGAACCTACAATATTCCCTGGTTGGAATAAAGCAGCGACCCACTACAACCCATTCTCGCTTCCATCTCTCTCCAATCGCTTTTTTATTCTCTCTCCTCTTTTTTCTTGCTCCCACTCTCTCCTTCTCTGTATATAAGAAGCCAGGGAAATTGAACAGCAAAGGGAAGAAAGAGACATCTGACAGGACAGACGGTCGTATTTCAGAAGCATCAGCCACACACCACAACTCCACTAGCAAAGCCCATGCCATGCAGCTGGGAAGCAATGATAAGTGTCTTGTCAGAATTCAGAATCCACCATATTAGTCCTTTTGAGGCCCTTCTGTTTTTTTGGGTAGAAGCCAAGAATGATTAAGCAGCAAAGGGCAGTAGTCGACATCTGGCATCGCAGAGGGTCCTATTTCAGAAGCATTAACCACACACCACAACTCCGTAAACAATGGTGAGTAGAATCTTATCAGAATTCAGAAACCACCAAATTAGTTCTTTTGGGTCCCCCTTCTTTTTGTCTCCATGTCTTTATCTTCTCATTTTCTTCTCAAGCCTCTCAGCCACAAAAATGAGTGAAAAGGACCTTCATCCGGCCATAACTACCCTTTACTTTTACTTTCTTTGTCTTATTTTGATAGCAAACCATCTTTAGCCTTCATATTTCTCTTCTCATCAGTTTCTCGGATCATTTCCAATGGTTAATGGCCATGCATTTTCAACATAAAGGGGCCCACAAAGAAGTGGGGTAATGGAAAGAAAAACTGACATATAATTGATGGGAGAGTAGAATTAATGAACACTTCTTGGAACTTAGTTCAGCGTTCAATAACAGTTGGTTGCCGTCCATGCCAAAGGTTCTCCCATTTGATTGTTAAGATTGTATGAAAAGGTGGTATGGATCAACTAATAATATTAGAAGAAAAGTGAGAAACAAAAGACCATCGGAATCCAAATCCAATGTCTAAGGAAATTGGTAGCTTTCAAAAGAAATATATTCTTCATTGGAAGAAAATTTTCAAATCTATTTGACTATTAACATGTTTTGCATTAATTTAGAGGACAAAACAAGGGCGACTTTGGTATGTGAGAGTCCCAAAAACTGGGAACTGTATTTTCTATCCCTTGCTTAGAATTTCAATGTGGGGGATTCAATATTCTCATTCTCATATTTTGACATTTTTGTTTGGATTCGCATCCTGTCCTCCCGTGGTTATGGGAGGACAGTGGCAATCTACTTTGAATGGCCGCCACGTGGCTCTCGATGAATCCGAAACCCACGTCCGAGCCAACACCCAGCCGACAAGCTGAGTCGACAGGGGTTGTCAGTTCAGATGTGGGTCTCGGATTCACTCGAGAACTACGTGGTAGTCATCCGAGATAGGTTGCCGCGTCCTCCCAAAATCACTGGGAAGAGACGATGTGAATCCCTTTCGCTTTCTTCAGTGATACTCTTTTTAATCGTTAATGGTCTCTTATTGATGATACCATTTCCAGTGCCACCATTGGTGTGGTATGTGAGAGATTTCTCTTTTGTGGAAAACCTTCCTCATAATAATAATAATAAAAAATCAAGATTTATATTTAAAGCAATGGAATTCTAATATAGAATTAGTCACTCTATTGAGAATTTAATCTACAACTTGAACAACAAATCAACCATTATCAAGTTAAATGCAAAGTTTTCCAGTTCCAAACTTGGACTTCCTCTACCAAAATTTTCACTTAGGCTTCGTTTTTTTAGATGTAAAATTTTATGTTTAACGTTTTATATGTATTTTTTTTTTTCAATATTTGTTTCTAAGAGATACAATATAGTGACCTCTAAGGGGAGGGAGAAAGAACTTCATCTTTCTTTTACCTATTTGAAATAAATATTAAAAAAAAATTACATATAAAAATTGTTAGATAAAGTTTTACACCAAAAGAAATGAAACCTGAATGTTTTGTTCCTTCCCAATGAACAAGGCATTTTGTTTAATAGTAAAAATTAATTTTTAGACCGGGATGTAGGCATAAAATAATATGGCAATTTTAATCGTATGGATATCTAAGAAATGGTTTTGATTAGTCACATTTCAAATTTCAAACTTAGATTCAATTATATGTCTTTTCATATATTTGTATCTTCCATTGTTTTTATTTTTTCAATTGTTTATTTATTTATAGAGAACATTAATTTTTTCATGGGAATTTTCAAAACTTCATTTTGCCACTTGGCCAACTTCATTTGAGGTGAAATAATTAACATCTGATTGTGGATCTTGGGATCTATCTATTCACAAAATTTCAATTCTATCCAAATTATCATGTGACAAAAATTTATGTTGACTTACAAATATTCAATATCCTTTAAACCTGCTAGAATAGGAAGTTGACACTTGTTTATTAAAGGGTAAACACCATACACATGTATGAATATATATGATATGCATACCATCTAGATCATGTTCTCTCTATTCAACAATCGTAAGAGATACCTCATTTTCTCATATGACTCTGTCATAGAATAGATAACATATGATGTTTGAAAAAACAACAAAATATTGACAATAATAATAAAACATAATGAAAACCGAAAATCTAGTGCATATCATGAGTTTTGGAAGACAAGCAAAATGTACAACAATAGTATTAAAATGCTTTTTTTAGGGACAAGACAAATTAATAAATGGGATATTCTTTGTGTCCATCAGATTGGTGCAAAAACTCTCCCAAAAACTCTCCCAATTTATGAAGTTCTCATCTTAAACCCTGTTTATGAGTTCCAATAATACCCCTACTTTCAATGCCTCTCAATCCCCATTCCCCCCCTCCTTTAACAAATAGAATCAGGTATTGCGTGAACAAATAATGTCAAGACATTCCTTTTTTTTTTTTGGTGCAAAACTCACAATCAGATCAGACCCATATCAATTCCACGAATGAAATCTCAATATCGGATGATATATAATATTGTGGTATTTTCTAAATCTAGATACCGAATACGGTATTGATCATGTTTAAAATTGATCTAAATTATAAATCCAATAGGACACCGACATTTGTCCAATCAACATTTAAATAGTATTACAATAGGCTAGAATTGGGGATTTAATCAGGGATCAGCCAAGTCCAAAACAAATAGGAATCTATATGATTTGATACCGATACCTTAAAACCATGCTTTGGGTTTCTAATGAACTTTGGAACAGATGGAAATTCTCTCTCGACTAAAATCCAAGCTGTTGCAGTTGCAATTTCCCTCTCCACAGGTAATGTTGGATAGATGGATGAGAAAGCACCTCATAAGATCTCAAAGATTTGAACACGATCTCCATGTGATAGGATGGACGAAAGGATAGATGAAGCTAAGACAGGACTTTTCCCTTTTGTCTTTGCATAGAAAGAAAGAAATAATAAATACCATACCATCAAACAAGTTTTCTGTGCGGGCGGCCATGAGAGCAAAACTTAATCGGTTGTTAATTTAATTTGATTTGATTTGATTGATAGAGTCCGGATCACCTACATGTACATGTACTCTTCATGAGATTATAAGAAATACATACAGAAAAATAAACAACTTAACTATACTGTCGATATGATGTGAGATCCACCTCTAGTGTGTAAGACCCACTGGATATGGATGGTGATAGGATATCCCAAGGAAGATACAAGTACATGCAGGAGAACTATATATTCTTTGATTTCATGGATATATGCTTTATAGAGTTATAATTATCTTATGTGATTATGGCAACATAGAGTAAGAGAATTTCCTTAGGTTCCATTTGTTTTGATGTAAATGATATTTTCTATTGATTTTTTTTTTCAACGCATTTCTTGATATTTTATGCTAAAAATAAATAAATAAATAAATAAAACTAACTATTCTACCATTTTACATGGAAACAAATGAACCCTCTCACATTTTTGACACTTTTCTCTTTTGGCGATATTGTTTCCTATGCCCTCATTAGTTTCGTGTGAAATTTTCCCATTTGGGAAACCCTTTCCATATGGCATAATGAGAGAATCTTGTGGTAACTGATGTTGGTTAAAAAAAAAATATTACCTTACCTTTTTGCCCTTTAAGGTAACACATTTTTTTCAATTAAAGTAAATTATATCATTTCATATGTCTACTAAAAAAATATGCACCACAAGGGTTTGATAATTTAATAATGGTAACTCTTTTCCAAATTGAAAATGAAATTTTTTCTTACAGTTACTTAAATAACTTGTGAAAATACATAAAGAATAATCAAATGAAGGTTACAGCCATGAGTTTCAGTATCTATATTGGATTGAGTATACTATCGATTTCAACAATGAACAATACAAAAATGACTATTTGATGTAAGTATTCGATTTACTGGGCAATAATGTATATTGACTCAGTATATTAGACGGATACAATTGATATATACCCCATTTCGTATCAATTTTTGGAGTGACTGATACCAGTACTTATACCACCATGAACTCAAACCATGGTATTTACCAAAAATAAAAAAATCAAACCATGGTTACAGTTCCTTAATTCACCACTTTGGTGACAACAAGTTCTACCCACTATTATTTATTTGATTCATCGATCAATCATGTATGCAGTACCGTATGAATAAGTGATGTCCTCTAAGGAGACCCCAGTGACTCAGTGAGTTTGACTAGCGAAGCCCCCCGTACGCGGGTACAGTACACACCGTATGACGGTATGACCACGTGTACGGTGAGATTGTACAAGTTTTTATTTTTTTGTGGTAAGAGCACTAATTTTTATATGATATGATCGCGAATGACGTACGTTTATGATTAACCCTTTCTGTCATACATAAGGTTTTTCCCTTTTAAGGAATTCTGAAAGGCCCATTAATAGAGGGTAGTTTCGTAATTTGGAACTCATTATGGTTTCTTCTCTTCTTTATAAAAAGGTTAATGGAGAGCCCCATTTGACAGTAGCAAGAACAGCTCCTCCATTTCAAAATCTCATCTTCCTTAGCTTCCTTCCCCTTTCAACTTCACAAAGAGGTATAGATTGAATTTTCCATTCTCTCTTCTTTTCATTTTGAAAGTTCAACTAATCTGAATTTCTATCGTCTGGTTCTTTCTTTTCAACCATGGACTCTCTCTCTCTCTCTCTCTCTCTCGATCTCTCCAAGACACATACAGAGAGAGAGAAAGAGAGAGAGGAGAAGAAGAAGGGTTACAGGAAAACACAGAGAAAATGTAGCTGACAGTATGTGTCTGTAACTACATTTTCTTTTGTTTAGTGGGTACTTGCCTCTTCCAATGGAATCGGATCTATGAATCTTTGTTGGGTTTTTTTTTTTTTTGGTTAAATTTATGTCATGGGTTTCATTTACAGTACAAGTATTTCTGACACGTAATTTCAGATGGACACTACACCGGCGGCGGAGGGAGGACTGGCTAGAACGAAATCAGATCAATCGGTAGAGTTACAGGGGAGGAGAACTCTGTCGAGTGAAGCAGTTGTGGTAGAGAATGGTGGCAGCCTATCCAGGAAGTCGAGTTTTGGAAAGAGGTTGGCCGGTGCATCGCCCGGGAGAGGCGGAGGGAACAGCAGAAGCCATTTAAGGAAGTCGAGGAGCGCACAGCTGAAGGTGGTGGAGTTGGACGAGGTTAGCAGCGGCGCCGCCCTCAGTAGGGCGTCTAGTGCCAGCTTGGGCTTTTCCTTCTCCTTCACGGGATTCACACTGCCACCCGAAGGCATTGCTGATTTCAAAGCTTTCAGCGACGAGGAAATCATCCGTAAGACCCCCCCTCTCCTTCTCTCTCTCTCTTATATGCAACCTTACCGATATGAAATGAAGTATTTTATATAGATTATAAAAAACTTTTCTTCTTCCAATTATTTCCATGTAAAATGGAAAAAAAAATCCCTGTAAAATAGGATTTCCCTGTCTTTGTTCTAACAGAAAATGAGACAGAATATATTTTAAAAAATTAGGAATTTTATATGAAAGAAAATAAAATTTTCATATAAAATATCATTTGTACTTTGTATGAAAAATTTTACAATCAAACAAACAGTGCCTTTAAAGATTTCTGAAAATTTCATTTTTTTAGGGGTAAGTAGAAAACACCATCCCATGTTCCGTAAATAATTTTCTGTTGGTGGAAAAATGTCTCTTTATGCATATGGAGACCCATGCACTTCATCTGAAGAGCATAGTAATTCTAGTTGTTCACAACTTTGTTGATGGAGCAAAATCATTGAAATTCAAATATGTTAAGACATGCATGAGGAGGATAGATCAAAACAATTCAAAATAAGGTCTTTAGAAACTATATGCATACTTATTATTATTATTATTATTATTATTATTAAAAAGAGGTCAAAGGACAAGAGGCTGGGGGTAGGGGTAATATAGACATTTCATCCATAAGGGTAGATGTCAGCAAACTATGGTTAAATACTTGGTCTACATGGTCTACGAATTAGAAATTTATTATTATCATTAGACAAAAGTTATCATGTACGACCGTGCACATGAACAGACATAATTTCAATCATGGGATGGATAAGATAGAAAAAATTGTAATTTCAAAACTAGTGAAAGCCTGCCTAATCGTATACAAAAACTGTCTCCTCATTATTATTGTTATTATAATATTAGATTTTCATTTTAAAGGTAAGCTTTTGCAGAAATACACTTGTGTTCTCTACTTATCTCCAAAGTCCAAAGGGATTTAGGATTTGAAAAGAATAGGTAACAAAAAAAGAAAGCAAACCCTAACGGGTTAACTCAGTTGGTGTCATGATTTCAACTCTTGACGACTTATCAATCAAAGAAAAAAAAAAGGTAGATAGAGAGTGTAACTGTGAACATCTACCACAAAAGACGGACAACCACAACTGGAGAAGAAGAAGAAGAAGCCAAGATACAATCACGGTCTCAAAGGGAGACAACGTAGACACATAACCATTAGATGTCGACATCCATCATCCCCAGCCATTTCTTTTCTGGGTATTGGTCTGTTGGGGAGGGCGACTGCTGAGTTCATGCATACAAATGACGACAGGAAAATATAACCCTTAATTTCATTTAAAAAAAAAAAAAAAAAAAAAAAAAGAAGCCTTTTCACAGTAGAAATATGGTGAAAATATTAGATATCATAACATCTTAGAAGATAGATCTCGGAATTGTTTTAAAAATCAATTTTCTTTAAAAATAATTTGAGTAGTCGAAGCTTGGTTAGAATAGTTTAATAGATAGTACGATATAAAATTGAGATGGAACACCAAATTTGATATATAACGATCCAAAGGATCATCAAAATATCATTTTTTTTTTTTTAGTAAGTATTGTTAGAAAAGTCAAATGAAAAAATATTAAAAAAATATATAAATAATAAATAATAAATAATAAAAAATATTAAAAAATACCATATTGTTGAGATTTGAAGCATCTCAAAAGCTCCCTAATTAGAAGTGAAGTGATGAGAAGGAAAATGAAACTAAAATAAAAATGAAATGGAAGCTTTTGTCATCACCAATGATTGTGTCTCCAACTCAAAATTTCAAATCTTCCACGTTTGTATTTACTTGCAAGTAACAGAAGCTTAGCGAATTCCTTTTTTTCATTGTGCTGATGGGTTTAATTGATGGTTTTTTTGGGCTTTCGGCAAACATAATGGCAACATTGCAAAAATTTGGATCCTGGCCTCAAACTGTCGATCCAATTCTATACCGGATCGACCCAAATCTAAACCCTAGAATCGGCTTAACATGGGCTGGGATCAGGTGTTGCATATCGGATCGGCCCAGCCCCCTTTTGCTTGGGTGGCCTTGCAACCACCTTGTTTTTGAAGTGAACATTTCTTAGGAACATGAAGTAGTACTTACCACCGACTTTATACCAATGCAGCGGAGGACATCGAAGCTGGCCCTCGCAAGAAGATTCATGCAGAGCCCACATGGCCAATTTATCTGAAGGTAAATGATAGCTAAAACACAAGTTATCCATCGGGAACACTTACTCTGGAAAACTGGTAGTGATACCAAATGTGGCTTAAAGGCATAAAGCTTTATGAATTAGTGTGATATACCTTAACACAGTTAAGGATCACCAATTCCATCAGGTAACTGAGATATCTAGATATATGGGGAATTCTGTGGCCATGTCCATGGATGGAAACTTACTTTGTCATTTTTGCTTCCTCTGCAGTTTGCAGATGTCACATACAAGGTCATTCTCAAAAGTGTGAGGACAACAGTAGAGAAGGATATCTTAAATGGGATTACAGGTTCAGTGAATCCAGGAGAAGTTTTGGCATTAATGGGGCCATCAGGCAGTGGAAAAACGACCCTACTTAGTCTGCTTGGTGGAAGATTAGGTCTACCTGCTCAAGGTGGCACCATTACTTACAATGATCACCCATATTCCAAGTCCCTGAAACGCAGGTATGAATCTCAATGTGAACACAAAATTCAGGAAGTCACTTGAGCAGTATTTTCTGTAATGAGCATGAAAGAATTAAATTCAAGGTCATGGTCATGATTGAAGGGTTTTCCGAGGTCTACCAGTGGACCTAATCATGAACATGGAGATGAAAATCAAAGATAAAAAACCACTAGTGCTTAACATGAAATATATGACAGGATAGGATTCGTGGCTCAAGACGATGTTCTATTTCCTCACCTTACAGTGAGAGAAACGTTAACATATGCAGCTCTTATGCGATTGCCAAAAACATTGACAAGACAACAAAAGGAAGAACGAGCCATGGATGTCATTTATGAGCTTGGTCTGGAGAGGTAATCCGCTTTTCCTATAAATATTATGAAATCTCAGAATGACTTTTTAGTAGATCAACAGCTACAACAAATCATATAGTAAAGAAAATCACAAATAGGTTTACAAGTTAACATGTATGGGGAAAATGTGTCCTGGATGAAATTCTCAGTATTTGGAGGTTGGTGTGTGCAGGTGTCAAGACACTATGATTGGAGGCTCCTTTGTAAGGGGAGTTTCGGGTGGTGAAAGGAAAAGAGTGTGTATCGGCACTGAGATTCTAATCAACCCTTCACTTCTGTTTCTCGACGAGCCAACCTCTGGCTTGGATTCAACGACAGCTCTTAGGATTGTTCAGATGTTACATGACATTGCTGAGGTAAGCATATTTTTAAGACAACTTCTACTAACCTGAAAAACTAGTGTCTCAGCTGAAGTGAACTCAATAAGAGCTGTATTGAGTGCAAAAGGCAACTCAACTTTCTTAGGATTGGGAAGGAGTATCAAACAAAGTACTTAAAAATCTCACCTCAAAACTTGGAATTTAGTCTTAACCTTCTCAAAGTCCACTTGGACCCTAGCATTCATAGCCTCCAGTCATCGAGTTCAAGTTTATAATCCTTGACTGGAGGTAATTGGGTAATTCTAGAAAGACTAAATATTCACTCTGTAAAAGCATTTGACAGAAAATTGTATGTCAGAATCTGACTGCTAAGAGTTTAACTCAGCTAGTTTGTTACAAAGTTGTATCTGAATCTAATGGCAGGCTGGCAAAACAGTGGTGACTACAATCCATCAGCCATCCAGCAGACTGTTCCACAAGTTCGACAAATTGATCCTTCTCGGGAAGGGGAGCTTACTCTACTTCGGAAAGGCATCAGAAGCAATGGTTTATTTCTCTTCCATAGGATGCTCCCCTCTCATTGCCATGAATCCAGCAGAATTCCTGCTAGATCTAGCAAATGGAAACACAAATGATGTTTCCGTACCATCGGAATTAGAGGATAAAGTACAGATGGAGAACTCGGAAACTGAAACAAGAAATGGAAATCCATCTCCTGAAGTGGTACATGAGGTAATGTTATCTTTGTTTTTGAATCAAACTATACATAGAAGCATCCGACATAGGAGGAACAGAATGTTTTCTTTCGTTTTCCTTAGCAAAATGTTTACTTTAATTTTCCTTATCCTTCAAAAGAACAAAGGACAGTTAGCCCTTCTAATATCCCAATAACAATCAAAATCCAAATTTGCTTCTTGTGTCAACTATTAGTTGCTTGCCTTCTGTATAATTGTGAATGTACCTAAGATCATTCTAACTACATTCACTTGAGACTATGAACATAATGAATGGAACTTACATATCTCTCATACTATGTGAAGTAAAATACAGGACTACAAAGTGAATTTTGTTGTAACTGGCAGGCACCAGCTTCTAACCCTGTGATTATTACATTAAACAGTACCTTGTAGAGGCCTATGATACAAGAGTGGCAGAGAAGGAGAAGAAGAAAATCATGGTGCCAATACCCATTAGTGAAGAATTCAAGTCGAAGGTAATGAGAGAATGGGGAGCAAGCTGGTGGGAACAGTATTCCATCTTGTTTCAGAGAGGCTTCAAAGAAAGGCGGCATGAGTACTTAAGCTGGTTGAGAATCACCCAAGTTATTGCCACTGCTATAATCTTGGGTTTGCTCTGGTGGCAGTCAGATGGTACTACCCCGAAAGGGCTCCAAGATCAGGTAATTCACACCTTTGCCTTTTAAATTGAGCCCCAATTTGACTGACTGTGATGGAGTACTACATGATCAATGAAATGAATCTTGTTCGTTCTTCACTGGGAAGTTAAGGTGTAGTTCTTTTGGGGAGTTTTTAGAACAAAAAAGGGATAACCCCTTTCTTTATCTATATTCAGTGTAATTAGTTGAGCCAGATGAGAGGAAACCTTCATGTCTGATTTTCAAGGGGGGAGATCCTATAGGAACCGATCCCAATTTTTCTATTGCTAGCCCCATAGCTAAAAAACCATTTTTCTTACAATTACGAGGTTCATTCAAACTGAAAATCCAATCTTGGAAATACAGCATCCTGCTTTTTAGACACCCAAGGCTAAAATAAAACTTGTACTCAAGGTGCTGGTTTCACTTTTGATTTCTTGCTCATATTCAAAAATTCCAGAACCACCTAAACCACAGCCTACAACAAGAAGGCTGGCAAATGTATTCCATATATGTTAATTTGCAACAATTTCATCTACGCAATCAGTAAATAAGATTATCACATTTTAGTAGATGATATTTCTAATTTATTTAATAGTATAATATTTTATAAGCACAAGCCAAAAGTTTGGCCGTCGTGAACAAATTCATTGATATCGAGCCTCAGTCTTTTCTTTTTCCTCCATTATATGTACCTTCTATCATGTGTGTGTATTTGAAGCCTCTATTTGTTAACTCAATCAACACACTTCTCAGCCCCTCTTGTCATTTTAAAGTATTCAAACTGCATCAGGTGAGTTGTGCTCACCAGTCCTTCATTGGCCAAAATCATAAACCCTCTCAAATCTCCTTTCTTCATTACCTGTTAGAGATACTCTTAGACTCCCTTGGAGACATTTTGAGATTCCTCATCATATTGCTCAAAAACACATTCATCCTTTCTTACGAAAATGTTATTAGGAAGAGAAGAAAACTGAATTAGGCATTAATCTGAAATGCATTGAAAACACAAAGTTCTTAAGCTAGATGGTCACTAAATAAGATTTTTCATGTAACCATTGCTCTAAACATCTGTAATGTGTGTCAAGTTTAGAAGATGTGGTGAACAAAGTAGGGGGATGAAGCATGTGTGTTCTAATATTTCCACATTATATGTCGAAACAGGATCAAATCTGACATACTTAATTATCTTACATTGCAGGCAGGATTGTTGTTCTTCATTTCTGTCTTTTGGGGCTTCTTTCCTGTTTTCACAGCAATCTTCACATTCCCTCAAGAGAGAGCCATGATAAGCAAGGAACGAGCAGTTGATATGTACAGACTAAGTGCATATTTTCTTGCAAGGACAACAAGTGATCTGCCCCTTGACCTCTCCCTACCTGTAGTTTTCCTTCTCATTGTTTACTTCATGGCAGGCTTGACATTGGGTGCTGCCTCATTTTTCCTAAGCATGCTTACTGTGTTTCTTTGCATCATAGCAGCTCAGGTATGCTTCTTCACAGTTAATTGTTAAAATTACAAAGATCTAAGGTGTATTGTTGCACGTAGTTATTAAAGCAGCTCTGGCTACCCCAGTTAAATATGTAAAATGAGGAAGCTCTTTTACAGATTCAACTAAGTGAAGCCAAAGCTGTTGATTGCATGGACCTGGCCTAGGACTTTCTAATTCTGCCTCCAGGCTGGATTTAATGACTATGCTGCATGTACTATCCATGAAAAGTACAAGATATTACATGCGACATCACTGGGGTACACTGGCAGGGGCTAGGACTGGCTATTGGTGCTACACTGATGGATGTAAAGAAGGCAACAACTCTGGCTTCCGTAGCTGTGATGACATTTATGTTGGCTGGTGGCTTTTTTGTTAAGGTAAGTGTGCAAGTTTCCATAAAAATAAGCTTAAGCATTCCTTAAATCCTAATACGCCCAGTATAATGGACAGCATGATTCACCATAGAGATGGCGAAAAATCAGATCCAGTGAATTTGGAAGTAGTAAATGAGCTGGTATCTGTAACTCCCGGATCCTGACCCAATCTTTAGAGGGTGCTTACATAAAAATCACCCCAATTTCATAGAACCCAAATCTGACATATTTATTTGAAGTATGCACACAATTTGAAAATGCAGATGGCCTAGTTTTAAAGTGTCCACTGACCAGTTTTCATACAAAAATTCCTATGAACCTGGTCTAAAACTGAACCAATCCAGGTAACCAGATAGGTAAACAAAATTTTGATTTATTAGCTCAAAAGATGGACGAAAATAAAATTGCCTATAATATCACTGAAATGACAAACCATTTAAACCAAATTAAAATTTCCATGTTTAAAGAAGCTACTTACGTTCTAAATGCAATGTGTGCCATTTTGCAGAGAGTTCCAGTGTTCGCATCATGGATCCGTTATATTTCTTTTAACTACCATACTTACAGGCTTCTTCTCAAGGTGCAGTACAATCATAGAACTCCTGCCATAAATGGAATGAAACTGGATGGTGGTTTAACAGAAGTAGTGGCTTTGGTTACCATGGTTTTCGGATACCGTATCCTGGCATACCTCTCATTGAGGAGAATGAAGCTCTAATTTTGAGCCTTTTTTTTTTTTTTTTTCTCTTTTGTGGGGGGGGGGGAGGGGGCGGGGGGCTGAGCATCAGTGAGGTAGGATCAGGAGCAGTTGTGAACAACCATCTGAAATCACTTCTTTTCTCACATTTTTGCTGCTCAGTGACTTTATGGAAAAGGGTTGAGTGAGGAAAGGAACACCTACAAGTAGAAATTATCCAATTCTTACAGGCTTTTAGGGGTAATGGGTATAAATTTGTATAGGAAAACTGGCTAGAATATTATTGGTCAGAGCCTAGGCATATTATATGTCATTTTGAATGCAAAAAAACCTTGGAGGATGTTTTGGGATTATCTCTCCACCCTTCAACAGTTTTGCTTCCTTCCATTTACATCTGTAACTGTACTGAATCTGAATATGATTTCCTGGAACTCACGTTGAATTTTGGATGAAAAGGAATTGAGTAAATTGGAAATTTTAGATCTGAAAAATAAACAGGGCAACAAAAATAACCAAAAGAACCCTATTTTTCTAGTTCTCATCTTGGCTCAGGCAAGGAAGAATCTAAATTATCCAACCGTTTGAATTGCGCAACACAATAGCACCCATAATGAATTCTAAATTTGTCCTTGCATTTAACTCCATTAAACAAATAAATACATTTATGATTATAGATACTTCTTTAGATTAAGTAGTCGCTAGAAAGGCTAGCTATCAAATTCTAATAACCACAGGAGAGAGAGTTCAGAATGTTGATGGCTCATACCTGCAGCAGATAATATGAATTTTGTCAACATCAACAATTTGATCCTTTCGAACACACCAGAAACTAAGAAATCAAAAACAAGAAAAACCATATGCTTCTTGGTTGGATGTAAAAGGTTATAACGTAAAAAGTAAAACAAAAAGAAGGGAAAATATCTACTACACCCATTTAGTTATCTTAGTCTCATCCATCCGCCTTCCTTCGCGATAATATCCCTAATATTTTTTAATTTTGAAAAATTGTATCCATTAAACCCCTTCCTTTAAGTTATGTCTCTTAACCGATGATGTGGCACCATTTTAATTTAATTAATGACAGAATTATCTGTAGATAATTTCTGCTAATAAAACTTAAATTTTTTTTTTTTAGATATTAGATATTAGCAAAATAAAAAAAAAATAAAAAAGATTTCACTAACCGTCGGCACTAGCTGCTGCTCCACTCACGTGCCTTAAGATGAAGTTTTTTTTTTTTTTTTTTTTTTTTTGCTAACAACGGGTATCCAAATCTTTGGTCTGAATAATCCCACAGGCCCATACTGAACCCACAACCATATGGACTGGGTCATTCTAGTGTTGAATGAGAACCATTCCACGTACACCCCTAGTAGGAAAGAGAGCACTTAACACCCCCATGTGAGTGACCCCAAGGCAATAAGAAGAGTCGAACTCAATACCTTCCGCTTCCTAAGGCGTAGGTTCCTTGTCGACTCAGCTACCCCCTTGGGATTTAAGACGAAGTTCAAAGCAGAAGAATTTTTCTTAATCTATGAATGTAACCAAGCTGAGATGTGGATCAATAAATCCTTGTGTTTATGTTCGTTCCTGTTATAATTGATTATCTGATTCAAAAACCTAATTTGTAATTGTGTACCTGATTGGACAAACAATAAGAAATGAGATGTGGATGTATCCTTCGAAAGTCTTGTCTGTAGAAAGCCTTGTAAGGTATTAGCCACATGGATTATCAATCCAGAATCAATCCACCAATTATTTGAATGAGACTCAATTAAAATTTGATTTATAACAAACCAAAGTTCTCTGAGCTGAGATGTCCCTCATGTGCATGATATGATCACACACACCTTTCTTACCATTGTGTTTTATTGAGCTTACTTGTCCAAATAGAGTGCTTGCTAATGCCTTGTCTGAAGTCACAAAATGAGCATCAATTGCCTTTATATAATCTGTAACCTTCTTACATTCAAGAATTGTTCCTTTAATGCTCTTGTCAATATTGTTCATGACAAACATCAGACTCAAGTTGTTAGACCACTCTTACTGTTCATAGTGAGCAATTTGGACCAACGTATTGGAGTTCGTAAGAGCAGCGAACTCATCAACACGGAGTGCCAAGTCCAAATCTATGCACCCTAAGGTCAGATAAGTCTATTCTTTCCAATTTGGATAATTTTCCCCAATAAGTATTGGGAGAGAGTTCTAATTATTGCAAAATAATAACAAAAAAGAAGTTTAGCTTTATGGCGTACAACTTTATACTGATATCAACCCATGTTGATGATCAGTCACACATACTACAATTTATATAATCTACTTGTGGGCTAAACTTATAATCAATTTTAGTATGTGTGGAAGTTTTTCACTAAGTTAATAAAAATCAACCTCAAGTGATAAATTGATGCGCACCATAAAATTACCTGTGAGCTAAAGTCATGGTGTACATCTGTTTAGCCTTATTTAATAAGACTAAAATGTGAACTACAATAAAGAAGGAATTCCCACACTTGCGGGTCGAAGGAAAACCCGTTTTCTTGGATTCAAATCGTCTCATCCCTGAGATTCGGGAGGCGTGGTGGCGACCCCACTGGATGGTCGCCACGTGGGGGTCGGATGAATCCGACCCCTCCGTTTGAGCCGACACTCTCTTGTCGGCTTGGCTTGTCGGCTCGAACGGAGGGGTCGGATTCATCCGACCTCCACGTGGCGACCATCCAGTGGGGTCGCCGCCACACCTCCCAAATTTCAGGGATGAGAGGATTTGGATCCCGTTTTCTTGCAGTTTCACACCCTATTTTATTCCTATTTCTGGAAAAGAAATAGAAATCCCTATGGAGATAATATCTAGTTCAAATGCAGAAATAACCATTTTATGATGCCCAGTACCACTAGAAGGGTATTTTAGTTTTTCATGACATCCTTAAAAATGCACTTATAAATGTTAAAAAATCAAACCTTATGATTGTCCTTGATTTTTAACATGCCTTTATAATAAAGGTATTTAAGTCATTTATGACATATTTAAAAATACACTTATATGTGTTCAAAATAAACCTAAAGGTTTTTCCTAATTTTTAACACACCTTCATTATAAAAGTATTTTAGTCATTTATGGCATCTTGAAAACAAACACCTAAAATGTTAAAAATATAAATTTAAAGGTTTTTCCTTAATTTCCAATACTATCTTTAGCGGCGGCGTTGTCACTGTCACTAAAAAAGTTAACTAGCAAACTGTTGCACCTATATATAGTGGCGTTTATACTATAATGTCACAAACACAGTGGAACAAGCACTGTTGTACCTACATATAGTGGCATTTATACTGTAATGCCACTAAACAATGACTTAAAACAAATACACTGTTTTAACTATACATAGTGGCGTTTATTCTGTAATACCACTAAAACAGTGACTTAAAACATTCTGGACATTTAACTGTATACGGTGGCGTTCAGACTGTATGTCCCTAGAAGAGTTTTAGACTTTTAGTGACTTTCAGAACACTACCATTAAAGAGTGCAGTCACTATTATAGTGACGTTCAGATCATAACCATCTAACAGTGATATATAATGAAACCAGTTCAAACATATTAAACATCACCACTGTGCACAGAATAGTCTGATTTAACTCTTGGTTCAGGATCAGACCACATCGAACCGAATCAAAGTGGTCAAACCACAGAACCAAAGGGTCGGACCAAAGAACCAAAACAAAAGCTACAACCAGTCATTGAGTTCACCCACCGAGTTAACTCGGTAAACTCGGTCAAAATCTTGATTAACCCGAATGGGTTTCTAATGGGTCGATCCACATGGGCTACCCGAGTTCAATCTGGTCGGGGCTGGGTTCAAAAATCCATGACAGGCAGGATCTGGATCAGATCCGATCAATATATCAGGGATCCACATCCTCTCCTCCTAGAGGTTCGGGAGGAGAGGGGGCGGCCTCATTAGAAGGCCGACACCTAGGACTCGGGTGAATCCAAGCCCTCCATCCGAGTCAACAAGCTTAGCCAACAAGCTTATGACTATAAAAAACGCATAATGCATATAAGTAACAATCAGAAATTAAAAGACCATTATAACCCAAATTAATGCATTTATTGTCAAAAGGATCTTTAATGGTCTTAAATGACTATAAAACCCTTCATTTGAAATTAAATTCTCAAAACACATGCCACACGTTACGACTGTAAAAACAAGTATGCACTGAACCGCATGCATCTTAAAAACATTCCTGTATGCAACGGATTTGGTTATTAAAAATTTCCGTAACGTCTGGAACAACCCCAGGCTTTAAGCTGGACTACCGCCAACGCCCCCCCGTCAACCCCCATGTTAGAATAGTCTAGACGTCTTTAATCACACTATATATGAAAAATACCAGTTTCCAGTGTCTTCTTCTTTCTCTGCTACGTTTTGCCTCTTATCATGGTATCAGAGCTGAGACTCTTCGCCTGGGTAAGGATCTTCGTTTCTTTCTCAGCTTCCTGCTTCGGATATCCTTTGCTGCTGTGTGGTTTTGTTCTTCATCTGATGCTTGCGATCTCTCTGTGATCTCAAGTTCTTGGTTTGTGAAATTTTTGTTTGTTTTTTCTCAAGTTCTTGGTTCTTGGTTCTTGGTTCTTGGTTCTTGGTTCGTTCTGTCTTCAAGATTTGTTTTCTTGATCCCATTTTCTCCTAAATCTCTTGGCTGTTCTGTCTTCATCTGCTTATTCGTCTCTGCAACAATCAGATCTGAACTCAGATCTCATTTTTTTCTCAACCCCCAGATGCACGAAACAGGCCTGCAACCTCCTGCTGGCCGCGCAAGGCTACAGCAGGCTGGCCCTTGCGGGTTGGCCTGCTGCAGCTAGCACACCCGGCAGCCGCTGGTCGTCAGCGGGCCTCTGGGCTAGCTCGGTGCTTGCTGGCCAAGGCTGGACTGCTGTGGCCGCCGACCAAAACACTGTATTTTTTTTCTTTCTTTCTTTACAATGCCACACAGCATCTCAGGTGAACTTTTTCAGTGGACGGGCGGTGGGAACACCGCTCTGATACCAAATGTAAGAAAATCCACAACATCCATGTGTATGTCAACATGCGGAAACAAATTTCGACATAACCGTAGTGTGAGGACCAATTCCCGTCATCATCATCAAACCTCTATGTGTGTGGAGCGCCGCCTTAGAAACACCGAACACCACCGCCTAGCACAGCCTGAAAACCACAAGAATTGGCAACAGAGTTTCTACGCAACCACTAGTTCTTCAAACCTGAGCGCTATGGACAACTCAGAATAGTATGTGTGCCACCCACTCACACTGGAGGCATCCTCTATAGCTTCCCAAAACACCCAAAACCACAATATCATTGCACACTTTGTGACAGGGAGAGACACTCGAACTCTTGTAGCTACAAGAAAATCAGAAACCCAACTTGGTGGTCTTCTCAAGGTGGCTCCAATTCAACCTAAGGGGTTAATCGCCACAAATCCACACCTTTCACACCTCATGCAAATGCGATCCTCAACAATGGTGACCAACTCACTTCTACCCAAATCCAACAATTATTAACATTACTTCTTATTGGTAACGCTAATCCTTTTGGCAACATTTGTAGGTAAACCAATTAGTCTTGCCACCACAATTTCCCATACTCCATGGATAATAGATTCTTATGCGGATTTGCTTTGCGACGGGGTAAACCGTCACCGAACCAGCCCATTTTACCACCCCCATCCTTACGCCGCACAACTCGTAATCCCTCACAACCTCGCTATCTAAAGGACTATCAATGCTCCACTGCCCGCTCTCAAAAGTCGTCCTCCACTGATGGTCCAGGTAAACATCATCCAATGGCAAATTACACAATATATGCACTTTTTTCTACGTCCCATCGCTCATTTCTTACTTCTTTATCACTAACCCATACCTTCAAGTTTTGCCGAGGCTATGAAGTTACCGGAATGGTGTGATGCAATGTAAGTTAAAATTGTGGCATTGTCAAACAACAAAACTTAGTCCCTTGTTTCATTACCACAAGGAAAGAAACCAATTGACTCCAAATTGATGTACAAAATAAAACGCCGTTCTGATGAGACCATTGAACGCTACAGGGCCCGCTTTGTGGCCAAGGGATATAATCAAATTGAAGGGATCGACAAATATGACACCTTTACACCAGTTGCAAACTAGTCATTGTTCATGTTGTTTTTGCTTTTGCAACAATACGTGGTTGGCCTTTACATCAACTCGATGTTCATAATGCTTTTTAGCATGGTGACCTCGATGAGGAGGTGTACATGACACCCCCACCAGGTTATCATAGCAAGGGGGAGACCATTGTTTGTAAACTACAAAAGTCCTTATATGGACTCAAGCAGGCTTATCGCAATTGGTTTGCCAAATTCTCCACAGCATTGCTAGATTTTGGCATCCAACAATCAATTACAAGCCGATCATTCATTATTGTATCGACATCAATATGGCAATTCAACTTTTATCCTAATTTATGTAGATGGCATCATTATAACTAGACCCAATGCAGATGATATTAACGCCGTCACCACACTTCTTCATACAAAGTTCCACATTAAGGATCTTAGCCCCCTCAAATATTTTTTAGGCATTAAAGTGTCTTGTTCTCAAGCTGACCTTTATCAATGTCAATGCAAATATGCTCTTGACATCCTCAATGATTCTAGCATGACCATAGTTAGTACATTCGGATATGGCAAAAGTCGGATACAAATATGTAAGGGTATTAAATGGAATCAGACTTTGATATGGGGACTAATAATTCGTTTAAAAAAAATGCGTACGGCATTAATACGGTACATATATATTTACGTATTTAATACGGTAGCTTATAGAAAATTCGAGAGTAAAAATACGGACATAAATTCACTATGCAATAAATATATAAAATAATAATATATAAATAGAATTTATAAATAAAAAAACCTTCCAATCCATAAAATCCCACACAAAATCATCATCCCACCAAATATATGCATAGTGATTCATGTTAGAAAAACCTTCAAAAAAAAAATTGTGGTAAATATATGTTTTATTAAACTTAAAATAAATAAAAAAATTTAAAAAATTTAAAAAAATAAAAAATAAAAAAGGTTAAAAAAAAACAGACAAAAGAAATTCCAGACACAAAAAGCTTCATTGGTTGATCATAACAGTCACCCTAATGGCTTAATCATGGAATTGCAAGTGTATGAGTTCTGGCACAATTGTTGGATCTGTTAGAAATTCTATGTTTCAACACTTTTGACGATATCCTCCACATTTGCACTACTATTTGTGCATTTTCCATCGTAGTAACCCTCCTCCAAATCTTTTACCAAAAAAAAAAAAAAAAAAAAAACCTCCTCCAAATCATCCAAACAGAAACAATTGTAGTTAACTACAACTATTAGGCTAATAAGCCTAAACGCCAATACTATTGCCAAACAAAACAGTGTAAAGTAATAAAAATCCCAGTCTCGGAAATTGTTCTAACTAAGGGTCATCTTCAATGGAAGCTGTCAATGTAGGGAACCAAGATAAACGACAGTGTTAAAATGATAAGCAGATCAAGTACTTTGATGTATAATTTACAATGTATCCAATGGATCTATTGTGATTTCAAGCAAAATCAGTTAGAAATCCAATCCACCTAGTACAGATATGGTTAAGGAAAAATGGTACATTTTCTGATTGGGAGATATGTATGATTCTTCCCACAACTTCTTCCACTCCCCAAAGTTACTCCACTTCCAGGATATATAGGATTGGAAAAAGAAACGCCATAATTCGAAAATCTTCAGATGAGATACATTCAATCAAGAACCTTCCAATTCAATGTACGCGTACAAAGCTAGAAATTTTAATGACTATCAATTCTCTCAATGATAGCGTCATGACGATCCACTGAGAGATTGACTCGCATGTATTCTCTGAGAAATGTTTTAGTTTTGGATTTCAAGTGTATGATCCTTTATGGATCGATTTTATATTTAAAGAGAGAAATGTACAGTGGTAGCAAATCAATTTACACAGTGTCTACAGTTTGGATTCCTAACATAATTACATAGTAAACAGCTCATGCATGAATATGATTGAGATCTATGAGGATTCTAGTGTACAGCTCATGCATGGACAGCTCCTGTATGGATAATATTGAGATCTATGAAGATCTTGCCACATCAACACCTGCTGGAGATATTCTTGGTGACGATATGCATGGACAGCTCCTGTATGGATAATATTGAGATCTATGAAGATCCTGCCATATCAACACCTGCTGGAGATATTGTTGGTGACGATTGAGATATTGTTCTATCATTCTTTGCCCCACCCCAACCCCAGGATCAGACGTATAGCAGACACCAAAGAATTGCATTAATGTTTCTTGGACACTGTAAGCAAGAAGAAAATTCATAACAAGTAAAAGGTTCAAAAACCCACCTCAGTAAACCTGTGATATTATAGTTCTTCTTAACCCCCTGAACGTTGTTGCCAGTCAAGGAATTGAATAACCTTCCCAAAGTAATGCAAGTAGACAAAGCTCGAAGATGATAAGAACAAAACTCGAAGAAGTTGAGGAAGATGCAGAAGACCAGCCTGAACTGAAGATGCAGAAGATGCAGAAAATCAGCATGCAAAAGATGCAGAAAACTTGAGGATTCGCACGTCGTGAGGAAGATGAAGAAGACCTCGCTGGATCTTCGCACATCAACGGCGGTCGTTGGGGAAGAAGGAAGATGGGATTTGGGGAACAAAAAAAGGATTTGCACTTTTGCTGTTTTTTTGTGTTTTTAAATGTTTTTATTATTTAATAATTATAGCCGTATTATACACGTTTGATACATGATACTTGTATTAAACGTGTATATAACAACAACAACAACAACAACAAAGTCTTATCCCAACTAAATGGGGTCGGCTATATGGATTCTTGTCTGTGAATCCATGATAAGGGTTTGACTGTATTTTTGGTGGTACCGACTACCAACCTGACGTACCAACTTTCCTCCTTTATCCGGGTTTGGGACCAGCAGCATAACACTGGCAGAGCGGCAGCATAACACTGGCAGAGTTACTTATATTAAACGTGTATAATATGTTTTATTTTTTTTTGTTTGAAAAAAAACTTTTTACGAATCTAAACGTGTATTTGCAAAAAAAATGCATTCTAAAATATGGTACGCATACTATTTTATGCATATTTACAAACTATAAACATGTCTGATTGTGTCTACCAATTGATCTACCCATGGATCAATATTTTATATATATATTTTTTTTTGGTAGAATTTGATACGATTTTTTTTTTTGTACATTTATGATTTATTTTTGTTATACATATGGTTTTTCCTTTTTAAGGAATTCATAAAGGCCCATTAATAGGGTAGTTTCGTAATTGGGAACTCATTATGGTTTCTTCTCGTTTTTATAAAAAGGTGGTTAATGGAGGCAGTTGCAAGAACAGCTCCTCCCCCTCTTGCACTTCAAAATCTCATCTTCCTTCCTTCATTCCCCTTTCAACTTCACAAAGAGGTATAGATTGAATTTTCCTTTCTCCCGTCTTTTCATTTTGAAAGCTCAACTAAATTGAATTTCGATCGTCTGGTTCCTAGCTTCTTTTCAACCATGGACTCTCTCTCTCTCTCTCCGAGACACACACACAGATGGAAGAAGAAGGGTTATAATATTATACAGAGAAAATGTAGCTGACAGTATTTATCTGTAACTACATTTTCTTTTTGTTTCGTGGATACTTGCCTATTCCAATGGAATCGGATCTATGATTCTTTGTTGGTTTTTTTTTTTTTTTATTGGTAAATTTATGTCATGGGTTTCATTTACAGTGGTATCTTGGGGATGAAGCCTAAGTTTTTCTGACACGTTTATTTCAGATGGATACTAGGCCGCCGGTGGAGTTACAGGCGAGTAAATCGCCAAGCAGAACTCCATCGAGTGAAGCAGCTGTGGTAGAGAGTGGTGGCAGCCTCTCCAGGAAGTCTAGTTTTGGGAAGCGGTTGGCCAGTGAATCGCCGGGGAAAGGCGGAGGGAACAGCGGAAGCCACTTAAGGAAGTCGAGGAGCGCACAGCTGAAGATGGTGGAGTTGGACGAGGTCAGCAGCGGCGCCGCCCTCAGTAGGGCGTCTAGTGCGGGTTTTTCCTTCTCCTTCAAGGGATTCAAACTCCCACCCGAAGACAATGCCGATTTCGAAGCTTTCAGCGACGATGAAATCATCCGTAAGCCTCTTTCTCTTCTCTCTCTCTCTTCTTGTATATAGGCAACCTTACCCAAACGAAATGAAGGATTTTATATAGAAAAATAAAAAAAAAAAGCTCTCCGGAATCTAGCCTCAAGAGAAACCAATTCAGGGAGGAGTGGCCGACCTGAATGGATGGTCGCCACATAAGGGTCGGATGAATCTTACCTCTCCGTTCGAGTCAATACTCTTTTGTCGGCTCGACTTGTCGATTCAAATGGAGGGGCGACCATCCCCTAGGGTTGCCGCCCCTCCTCCCGAATCTCAGGGAGGAGAGAATATGGATCCATGATTTGAATCCCCCAAATTATCGGACCATATTTTTACCATATAATACATGTATTCCATATCTCATTGAACGATTCGAGAAAAAATGTTATATGATGGGTCACCACCATATATATCTGTTTTTTTTATTTAAAAAAACAGACAGTGTATAAATATTTAAATTTTCTTATTAATTATCCATTAAAGCCAATGACTTTATTTAAAGATATTTAAGACTAATGATCCATTAATGACATCACTAAAATCTTCCCAATATAGGCTTGGCGATTAGTTGATGTAAGTCATTTAAGGCCAATGGCCCACCCAACCGATTGAAGAGTTGTTTTATGTTTTTACCCAATATGCCTTTTTCTAAGAATCTATCTATTCCCAAATCGAAGAGGTTATCAATGTGAGATTAAATCAAAAGTTATTGTACTTTGTGCTATTGTAATAAAAGTTTAAGAAAACAATCGCAATTTATATTAACTTGACTTGAAAGGGGCCTAGGAAAACAATTACACTATATATTAATTAAAACTTGAAAGGACTCTAAGCATATGAGTCCAGGCTTAGACAGTCTATTTCTATTTTGGTATTCATTTAAATGTGAGAAAATAATAACATTAAAGCTTTTAAAAACATAGATGATTAAAAAGGATATTACCAGTGAACCAATAGTCTCAAGTCTCAACTCTCAATCAAAACCTTAATGACCTAATCGATTATTAATAATTGTTTTGTACTGCATGAATTTATATAAAACTTGTTTAGTTTATCTACGTGTATTAATTTTTTTTTTTGGTCCTGTATTGTTCGAATTTACCATTTAAAATCCGTAATTCCTATTTTCGTTTTTTATTTTTTCGTTCTTAAAAAATTGACCATATTTTCTACCGTCTCCTTTCCCATATTAACTATGGTACCCATTCAGAATTACAAAATTTACTTTGTCTTAAATATTAAAAAAATTGTGGAAAAACACGTGGTGAGCAAGAAAACTTTTCAACCTCCAACTATTTTCATGTAAAATGGAGAAAAAAAACTCCCTGGGATTTGGATCCACACCGTCTCCTCCCTGAGATTCGGGAGGGGCGGCGACCCCAATGGATGATCGCCACATGGAGGTTGGATGAATCCAACCCTTTGTTCAAGCCGACAAGCCGAGCCAACAAGGGAGTGTCAACTCAAATTGAGGGGTCTGATTCATCCGACCCCCACGTGGCGACCATCCACTAGGGTCGCTGCCCCTCCTCCCTGAAGTACAGAGAGGAGACGATTTGAATCCCTGGGGGATTTCCCTGTATTTGTTCGAACAAAAAATGAGATACAATCTATTTAAAAAGTTGGGAATTTTATTTGGAAGAAAATAAAATTTTCATATAAAATATTATTTATATTTTGTACGAAAATTTTTACAGTCCAACAAACAGTGCCTTCGGAGATTTCTAGAGATTTTTTTTTTTTATCAAAAGTAATACATTCCTTTTTTTTCTTTTGAGCAAGTGGGAAACACCTTCCCATGGTCCATTTATAATTTTCTGTTGGTGGAAAAATGTCATTTATGCATATAGAGACCAGTACACTAATCTGAAAAGCATAGTAATTCTAGTTGTTTACATTTGTTGATAGAGCAAAATAATAGAAATTCAAATATTTTAAAACATGCATGAGGAGCATAGATCAACAATTCAAAATAACGTCTAAAAATAGAAATTCAAATATTTTAAAACATGCATGAGGAGCATAGATCAACAATTCAAAATAACGTCTTTAGATGATATCATTATCATTATTATTATTATTATCATTATTATTATTATTATTATCATTATCATTATCATTATTATTATTATTATTATTATTATTATTATTATTATTATTATTATTATTATTATTGGGAAGAGGTAAAGGGACGAAATGGGAGCAGTGGTACTATGGACATTTCATCTTTTATGGGTATATGTCAGCAAACTTCGGTCAAATACCTGGTCTACAAGGTCTACAAATTAGAAATTTATCATTATTATTAAACAAAAGTTATCGTGTATGATCGTGCACATATGCACGGGCATAATTCAACCGTTGGATGGGATAAGATAGGAAAGTTGTAGTTTCAAAACTACCCTTCCCCTATTGGATGAAAGCCTGTTGTGTACAAAACCTGTCTCCTTATTATTATTATTATTATTATTATTATTATATTAGAGATTAGCTTTTGCAGAAATACACTTGTGATCTTCAGCTTATCTCCAAGTCCAAAGGGGCTTAGGATTTGAAAAGAGTAGTTAAAACAAAAAAGAAAATAAACCCCAAAAGGTTAATTCAGTTGGTAAAATCCAACACCTCAAACAGGTCATGAATTCAATTTTCTTACAACTTATCAACCAAAATAACAAAAAAGAGGTAGACAGAGAGTGTAATTGTGAACAACTACGACACCAAGAGAAGAAGAAGCCCAGAGACAATCACAGTCTCAAAGGGAGACGAAGTAGACACATAACCATGAGATGTCGACACCCATCATCCCCAACCATTTCTTTTCTGGGTGTTGTTGGTCTGTTGGGGGGGTGTGACTGCTGAGTTCATGGCTTAGTCAAAATTAACAAATGATGACAGGAAAATATAACCCTAAATTTCATAAAAAAATAAAAATAAATATTAAAAAAAAACCGTTGTATGAAATGAATTACAAATATGGTGAAAATATTAAATATCATTACATCTCAAAAGTCTAGGAATTGTTTTAAAAATCAATATTCTTTAAAAATAATTTGAGTAGTCAAAGCTTCAGTAGAAGAGTTTAATAAATAGTACGATAAGAAATTGAGATGAAACACCAAATTTGATATATAACGATCCAAAAGCTCACCAAAATACCATATTGTAAGATTATGGCATATGCCATATGGTAACAAAATTTGACATATGCCCAAGATTCAAGTAAAGCTTATGAGAAATATTGTAGTTAGCATGATACAAGCTCAATATATAGTTTATGGCTAAATAGTGAAGAAACAACGAAGCAACACAAATTGTAGATGGGGAATGTAGTTCACACACTAATTTTGTCACGTGGCATTTGGACCAATTCAGACCATGGATGAGAATAGAATATTATATATTACTCACATGTCAAATTTAATATCTTAATTACCTATATGTCCCAACTCCCAACAAATATTACACATTTTCCCATATATTTTTAACAATCTAAAACCTCTCAAATCTTCAATCATTTTCCAAACTTTTTGGACTCAAACATGAATATTGGGAGGTGAGATTGAAGCAAACTTGACAAAAGATTTTTTTTTTTTTTAATTATTAATGAAAACTAGATCCTGCTAGATTTGCCAAGTGACAAATATGCTGCCTTTGTTGAGATGTGAAGCATCACAAAAGCTCCCTAGTTGGAAGTGAAGTGATGAGAAGGAAAATGAAATTGAAGCTTTTCTAATCAACACCAAGGATTGTGTATCCAACTCCAGATTTTAAATCTAGTTATCAAATTTTTTTTATTTATTTCTAAATCTTCCTCGTTTCTATTTACTTGCAATTAAAGAGGCTTAGCGAATTCCTTTTCTTCTTTGGGCTGATAGGTCTTATTGATAGCTTTTTTTGGGCTTTGGGCCAACATAATGGTAACATTGCAAAAATTTGGACCCTGGCCGCAAACTGTTGATCCAATTCCATGCCGGATCGCCCCAATCGAAACCCTAGGCTTAACCTGGGTTGGGGTCAAGTGTTGCACCGGATCGGCCCAGCACCTTTTTGCTTGGGTGGCCTTGCAAGCACCTTGTTTTTGAAGAGAACATTTCTTAGGAGCAAGAAGTAGTACTTACCAGTGACTTTGTACTAATGCAGCGGAGGAGGACATCGAGGCTGGCGCTCGCAAGAAGATTCATGCGGAGCCCACATGGCCAATTTATCTCAAGGTAAATGATAGCTAAAATACAAGTTATCCATCGCCATCCTAGAACACTTACCCTGAAAAACTGGTAGTGATACCAAGTGTGGCTTAAAGGCATCAAGCTTTATCAATTAATGTGATATATACTATTAACACAGTTAAGGATCACCAATTCCATCAGGTAACTGAGATTTCTAGATATATGAGGAATTCTGTGATGGATGGAAACTCACTTTGTCATTTTGCTTCCTCTGCAGTTTGTAGATGTCACATACAAGGTCATTCTTAAAAGTGTGAGGAGAAGAGTAGACAAGGATATCTTAAATGGGATTACAGGTTCAGTGAATCCAGGAGAAGTTTTGGCATTAATGGGGCCATCAGGCAGTGGAAAAACCACCCTACTTAGTCTGCTTGGTGGAAGATTAGGTCTACCTGCTCAAGGTGGCACCGTTACTTACAATGATCACCCATATTCCAAGTCCCTAAAACGCAGGTATGAATCTCAATGTGAACACAGAATTCAGGAAGTCATTTGAGCAGTATTTTCTGTAATGAGCATGAAAGAATTAAATTCAAGGTCATGGTCATGATTGAAGGGTTTTCCGAGGTCTACCAGTGGACCTAATCATGAACATGGAGATGAAAATCAAAGATAAAAAACCACTAGTGCTTAACATGAAATATATGACAGGATAGGATTCGTGGCTCAAGACGATGTTCTATTTCCTCACCTTACAGTGAGAGAAACATTAACATATGCAGCTCTTTTGCGATTGCCAAAAACATTGACAAGACAACAAAAAGAAGAACGAGCCATGGATGTCATTTATGAGCTCGGTGTGGAGAGGTAATCCCCTTTTCCTCTAAACATTATGAAATCTCAGAATGACTTTTTAGTAGATCAACAGCTACAACAGATCATATAGTAAATAAAATCACAAATATGTTTACAAATTAACGTGTATGGGGAAAAAATGTGTCCTGGACGAAATTTTCAGTATTTGGGGGATGGTGTGTGCAGGTGTCAAGACACTATGATTGGAGGCTCCTTTGTAAGGGGAGTTTCAGGTGGAGAAAGGAAAAGAGTGTGTATCGGCACTGAGATTCTAATCAACCCTTCACTTCTGTTTCTCGATGAGCCAACCTCTGGCTTGGATTCAACGACAGCTCTTAGGATTGTTCAGATGTTACATGACATTGCTGAGGTAAGCATATTTCTAAGACAACGTCTACTAACCTGAAAAACTAGTGTCTCAGCTTAAGTGAACTCAATAAGAGCTGTATTGAGTGCAAAAGGCAACTCAATTTTCTTAGAACTGGGAAGAAGTATCAAACAAAGTAATTGAAAATCTCACTTCAAAACTTGGAATTCAGTCATAGCCTCCAGTCATCGAGTTCAAGTTTATAATCCTCGACTGGAGGTAATTAGGTAATTATAGCAAGACGAAATATTCACTCTGTAAAAGCATTTGACAGAAAATTGTATGTCAGAATCTGATCTGCTAAGAGTTTAACTCAGCTAGTTTGTTACTAAGTTGTATCTGAATCTAATGGCAGGCTGGCAGGACAGTGGTGACTACAGTCCATCAGCCATCCAGCAGACTGTTCCACAAGTTCGACAAATTGATCCTTCTCGGGAAAGGGAGCTTACTCTACTTTGGAAAGGCATCAGAAGCAATGGTTTATTTCTCTTCCATAGGATGCTCCCCTCTTGTTGCCATGAATCCAGCAGAATTCCTGCTAGATCTAGCAAATGGAAACACAAATGATGTTTCCATACCATCAGAATTAGAGGATAAAGTGCAGATGGAGAACTCGGAAACTGAAACAAGAACTGGAAAGCCATCTCCTGCAGTGGTACATGAGGTAATGTTATCCTTGTTATTGAATCACACTATACATAGAAGCATCCCACATAGGAGGAACAGAATGTTTTCTTTCTTTTTCCATTTCCTTCAACAAGAACAAAGGACAGTTACCCCTTCTAATATCCCAGTAACAATCAAAATCCAAATTTGCTTCTTGTGTTAACTATTAGTTGCTTGTCTTCTGTATAATTGTGAATGTACCTAAGATCATTCTAACTACATTCACTTGAGACTATGAACATAATGAATAGAACTTACACATCTCTCATACTATGTGAAGTAAAATACAGGACTACAAAGTGATTTTTGTTCTAACTGGCAAGCACCAGCTTCTGACCCTGTGATTATTATATTAAACAGTACCTAGTCGAGGCCTATGAGACAAGAGTGGCAGAGAATGAGAAGAAGAAAATCATGGTGCCAGTACCCATTAGTGAAGAATTCATGTCGAAGGTAACGAGAGAATGGGGGGCAAGCTGGTGGGAACAGTATTCCATCTTGTTACAGAGAGGCTTCAAAGAAAGGCGGCATGAGTACTTTAGCAAGTTGAAAATCACCCAAGTTATTGTCACTGCTATAATTTTGGGTTTGCTCTGGTGGCAGTCAGATGGTACTACCCTGAAAGGGCTCGAAGATCAGGTATCACACCTTTGCCTTCTAAATTGAGCACCAATTTGACTGACCGTGGTGGAGTACTACAAGACCAATGAAATGAATCTTGATCGTTCTTCACTGGGAACTTAGTAAGGTGTAGTTCTTTAGGGGATTTTTTAGAACAAAAAAGGGATAACCCCTTTCTTTATCTTTATTCAGTGTAATTACTTGAGCCAGATAAGAGGAAACCTTCACGTCTGATTTTCAAGGGAGGAGATCCTATAGGAACCTATCCCAATTTTTCTATTGCTAGCCCCATAACTAAAAAACTGTCTTTCTTACAATTACGAGGTTTGTATAGAAAATCCACTCTTGGAAATACAGCATCCTGCTTTTTTGACACCCAAGGCTAAGATAAAACTTGTACTCAAGGTGCTGGTTTCACTTTTGATTTCTTGCTCATATTCAAAAATTCCAGAACCACCTAAACCACAGCCTACAACTAGCATGACAAGAAGGCTGGCAGATGTATTCCATACAACGATTTCATCTACACAATCAGTAAATAAGATTATCATATTTTAGTAGATGATATTTCTATTTTATTTAAGAGTATAATATTTTCACAAGCCAAAAGTTTGGTCGTCGTGAACAATTCATTGACATCGAGCCTCAGTCTTTTCTTTTTCCTCCATTATTAGAGGCTTGTATCTTGTGAGTGTATTTGAAGCTTCTATTTGTTAACTCAATCAACACTCTTCTCAGCCCTCTTGTCATTTTAAGGCCTTCAAACTGCATCAGGTGAGTTGTACTCACCAGTCTTTCATTGGCCAAAATCATAAACCCTCTCAAATCTCCTTTCTTCATTACCTGTTAAAGATATTCCAAGATTCCCTTGGAGTCATTTTGAGATTCCTCATCATATTTCTCAACACATTCATCCTTCCCTACAAAATTGTTATAAGGAAGAGAAGAAAACTGAATTAGGCATTAATCTGAAAAGCCTCAAAAACACAAGTTCGTAAAGCTAGATGGTCACTAAGTAAGATTTTTCGTGTAACCATTGCCCTAAACATCTGTAATGTGTATTAAGTTTAGAAGACGTGGTGAACAAAGTAGGGAATGAAGCATGTGTCTTCTAATATTTCCACATTATATGTCAAAACAGGATCAAATCTAACATACTTAATTATCTTACATTGCAGGCAGGATTGCTGTTCTTCATTTCTGTCTTTTGGGGCTTCTTTCCTGTTTTCACAGCAATCTTCACATTCCCTCAAGAGAGAGCCATGTTAAGCAAGGAACGAGCAGTTGACATGTACAGACTAAGTGCTTATTTTCTTGCAAGGACAACAAGTGATCTGCCCCTTGACCTCTTCCTACCTGTAGTTTTCCTTCTTGTTGTTTACTTCATGGCAGACTTGAGATTGAGTGTTGCCTCATTCTTCCTAAGCATGCTTACTGTGTTCCTTTGCATCATAGCAGCTCAGGTATGCTTCTTCACAGTTAATTGTTAAAATTACAAAGATCTAAGGTGTATTGTTGCACATAGTAAAGCAGCTCTGGCTGCCCCAGTTGAATATGTAAAATGAGGAAGCTTTTTTACAGATTCAACTAAGTGAGGCCAAAGCTGTTGATTGCATGAACCTGGCCTAGGACTTTCTAATTCTGCCTCCAGGCTAGATTTAATGACTATGCTGCATGTACTATCCATGAAAAGTACAACATATTACATGCGACATCACTGGGGTACATTGGCAGGGGCTTGGACTGGCTATTGGTGCTATGCTGATGGATGCAAAGAAGGCAACAACTCTGGCTTCCGTAACTACGATGACATTTATGTTGGCTGGTGGCTTTTATGTTAAGGTAAGCATGCAAGGTTTCCATAAAAATAAGCTTAAGCATTCCTTAAATCCTAATACACCCAGTTCAATGGACAGCAAGATCACCATAGAGATGGCAAAAAATCAGATCCAGTGAATTTGGAAGTCAGCAAATGAGCTGGTATCTGTAACTCCCAGATCCTGACCCAGTCTTTAGAGGGTGCTTACATAAAAATCACCCCAATTTCATAGAACCCAAATCTGACATATTTGTTTGAAGTATGCACACAATTTGAAAATGCAGATGGCCTAGTTTTAAAGTGTCCACTAACCAGTTTTCATACAAAAATTCCTATGAACCTGGTCTAAAACTGAACCAATCCAGGTAACCACATAGGTAAACAAAATTTTGATTTATTAGCTCATAAGATGGACGAAAATTGTCTATAATATCACTGAAATGACAAACCATGTAAAACTAATTAAATTTTCCATGTTTAAAGGAGCTACTTATGTTCTAAATGCAATGTGTGCCATTTTGCAGAGAGTTCCAGTGTTCGCATCATGGATGCGTTATATTTCTTTCACCTACCATACTTACAGGCTTCTTCTCACGGTGCAGTACAATCATAGAACTCCTGCCATAAATGGAATGAAACTGGACGGTGGTTTAACAGAAGTAGTGGCTTTGGTTACCATGGTTTTCGGATACCGTATCCTAGCATACCTCTCATTGAGGAGAATGAAGCTCTAATTTTGAGCTCTTTTTTTTTTTTTTTTTTTTTTTTTTTGGGTGAATATTCGATTTTGAGCATCAATGAGCAGCAGTTGTGAACAACTATCCGAAATCACTTTTTTTTCTCACATTTTTGCTGCTCAGTGACTTTATGGAAAAGGTTTGAGTGAGGAAAGGAACACCTACAAGTAGAAATTATCCAATTCTTATAGGCTTTTACTGATAATGGGTATAAATTTGTATCGGAAACTGGCTAGAATATTATTGGTCATAGCCTAGGCATGTAATATGCCTTTTTGAATGTAAAAAAAAACCTTGAGGATGTTTTGGGATTATCTCTCCACCCTTCAACAGATTTGCTTCCTTCCATCCACAACTGTAACTATACTGAATCTGAATATGATTTCCTGGAACTCACGTTGAATTTTAGATGAAAAGGAATTGAGTAAATTGGAAATTTTAGATCTGAAAAATAAACTGAGCAACAAAAATAATCGAAAGAACCCTATTTTCTAGTTCTCATCTTGGCTCAGGCAAGGAAGAATCTAAATTATCCAACCGTTTGAACTGTGCAACACAATGCACCCATAATGAATTCCAAATCTGTCCTTGCATTTAACTCCATTAAACAAATATATATATTTACCATTATAGAAATTTCTTTGGATTAAATAGTCGATAGAAGGGCTAGCTATAAAATTTTAATAACCACAAGAGATAAAGTTCAGAATGTTGATGGCTCATACCTGCAGATTATATGAGTTTCGTCAACATCAACAATTTGATCCTTTCGATCACACCAGAAACTAAGAAATCAAAAAGAAGGAAAAACTAGAGGCTTCTTGCCTGGGTGTAAAATGTTGTAATTTCAAGAGTTAAAACAGAAAAATACAAGAGAACGGAAACTTTTATAATTATTCGACAATAATTGTGTAAATAATTTAAGGTCCGTTTGTTTGCATAGGAGATAAACTTATAAAAAAATAAATAAATAAATAAATAAAAATTAATAATAATAATAAAATAAGGTTGTGGCTGTGGGTATGTCTCCTGTAGTTTGCCCTTAATCGAGGTACATTTCTAAATTTTTCAAACAATTACAATTAAACCATTTTTCAAATGGTGTTAAACTTAACCCTAAATGAATAAATGTACCCCTATGTATTATAAAGGCAAATTGTTCCTTTCGAAAGGAAAATATCTTTTAACCTTCTTTTTTAACTTAAAACTTTACATTTACATTTCATCATTAACCAACGATAAATCTCTAAGATCATATGCAACGTGAAGAATCGATGGGTTTTGGGATCGGTGGTGGTGGTGGCGAGGAAGAAAACAACAACTGTGGGTTTGTGGCATTAGAAGAATGGTTTGACTACTCCGATGGATTTTATGGCAATGAATCAAATTTTTCGAAATTGTTGTGGCGGCCCGAATCTCTCCCTACGCAATAGTGAAACTACGATCAACTGTACCTGATTTTTAACCAGTTGAAGTCGTGATGTTTATAAACAGTGATATTGTAAATCCGAAATAGAAGAGTTAATAAAGAAGAAATCAAAATGATGACAAGGTGTAGAATCAAAACAGTGTAACCCCTTGTTTAATTCTAGAAATTCGTTCATTTTTTTATTCTAAATTATCTCATCAAAGACCAAATGCGATCATTGCATTGACAAAAGGATCTACCCTCCGCCAACTCTGTTCTGATTGCAATCACAATCGAAATTCCTCAGGAAACCAAAAAGACACAACAACCTCTAAAAACCTATAACATTTTTAAGTGAATAACTTACCTATTGGTCGCAATTGCAGATTCGGTTCCGCCGTTGAGGTCAAATGCATAGGAATACATCCCCGGCGGCCAAGATTCTTCCGTTGTTCTGCCTTCAACTAGCTTCCGTCCTTCTCGTTGCAGATCACAAACGAAATGAGAAAGACAAGTTCTTTCTAAACAGTATAGGTAATATTTAAAGGGGGTAAAATTGTCCGTTCATTTTACCATTTGGGCAATTTGGAAAATAAACTTTAAACCTCTTCTTTGTGTCGTCAATTAGTTAACGGAATAGGAATTTTTTTTTTTTTTATATTTTGATTTTAAGGGATGTCTTTATAATTGTTTGAAAGGTTTGAAGTGTATTGGGATTAAGGACAAACTACAAGAGAGATACCCATAATCTTTTCTTAAAAAAAAACTTTATAACCATAACATATGTACCACAAAATACTTTTAGAAACATCACCTACCCCTCAAAATTTTTGAAAACATCAACTATCACCCAAAATTCTAAAACGTTTATCAAAAAGACCCAAATCATTAAGACGGAGCCGTTAGATGCTGATGTCAGTTCAAAACCATTTTTATATTGATAGCAATACCCTTATTTAAAAGGGAAAATTCGAGTTTATCTTTCAGTAATTTTTAAACCTACCCCTAAATCATCTTCTTCCTCCTCTCTATTGTTCTGTTGGTTGTTGAAATAGTAAGAAAAATAAAGTATATTTTCTGATGCGTCACCGGCCAAAAAATGGTTGGACTCGTCATCGCCTTTTGGACGCAGTCCATCTCCAGCAACAATAAGAAGGAAAAAAAGAGGAGAAAAAATTCAAAGTGGTTCGATACACATATCAGGGTGTTAATCGCAGCTATCTGGATAAACCCTAAATGCTTCAGTCGTTGATTCTCCGATTCAACCTATAAAAAAACATAAAAATACATAGTAATCAGGAATTGAACCAGGGAAATGCAACTACGAAACTAAAACCCAGAAAATTTGAGATTACCAACCATATCTGTAGCCATTATAATTACAGTTCTTGAATTCACCAACGATTTCCCTCTTGCCGTCGACTTCAAAGTTCAAAGGTTGGTTAGGTTGAGGTCTGGTGCTCCTATAATGTCTAGCTGTTTTACAGAAGAATCTATTGATGAAGGAGAAACCTGAATTTCTTCGGTATTAAAAAAAATTTCCCTTTCTGTTGTAGTGCAGAAATTCTGTTGGAGATTCCTTCTCTAGCTCTGATTTCTTTAGTATCCTTTGATAAGCTGATCCAAAGTTCGGATGATTTGATGTGAGTTTTTTTTTTTTTTTTTGGTATTTAAATCAGTTTAACCTGGTTTTGAGATCAAGTATGTGAAGAAACTGGATTGATTGGATGGAAATATTGGGTTTTCTGTGAGATTTTGAAGAGTTATTGAAAATTGGAATTGTTAAAAAAAGGAAAAAAAAATAAGAGCTATAATAAATCTTGCTTTTTTAGTAACTTGTGAAGGAATCAGACTGAATTTTTTTGACAGGGATGGCTTCTTCTTGTGAGATTCTGGTGTGGATTTAGTTCTTTCATACATTTTTAGGGGGAGTTTTTACTTTGTGGACTTCATTAATGGCGAGTTGTTGATGTTTTAGGAAAATACCGGAGATTCAATGTTATCGGAGAAGGAACCAATGGGTGGTAGGATGTTGCCGGAGAAGGAACCAGTGGGTAGTAGGTGATGTTTCTCAGTTTAAAATGAGAAGGGTATAAACATCTAGACAAAATTTCAATTCTCTTCCTTCAATTAATGGGATAATGTTTTGGAATTTTGGGTAGTAGTTGATATTTTCAGAAATCTTGGGTGGTAGATAATGTTTCTCAAATTATTATCGTATATAATAATGATACTTATTAGGAAAAATTACACAGACACCCCCTCTACTATTGTGAAACAACACAGAACTACTCTGTGTAAGACCCGCACTCTGATAACCCAGTCTAACCTTGGTTTTGTGTCATGACAGGTCTTCCGATCATCACCGAGCCAGACGGGGCAAGCAGATAACAAACAGGTACGAAATCGGACCGAAGTCGACCAATTATACCTGATTTTAGATACCGGTTGATGGTACCGGATGATGGTACCGGTCGACCGGTATGGCCTGCACAGCTATGTGCGGGAATTTAGAAATTGGTCTCTGCGGGTCCCGTTTTCCTGATTTCGAATCCTAGAAGTTTCCTAATCCTAGTAGAGTTACTAAACCCTATTTCTAGCCTATAAATACACCCTTAAACCCCCTCAAATCCTTTCCATTGTCTCTCATAAACCCTAGAGAAGAGAAAGAGCTTGGAAAGGAGAAGGAGCTAGGAAGAAGAAGGAGGTGCCGCCATTACCGTTTGACGAAGCTCACGCTACGTCTGTCAACGGTAAGTGTTTGAATCCCTCTTCTTACCCTATGATAGTTGTGTGGGTGGATCAATACCATGCAAAGTAGGTATTGATCTAAAACCCTAAATTGGCCAATAAACCCTAAGTTGTAGTCAAACCCTAGATTCGAGTTTCGATATGATATTCATCGAAACGAGACTTGTATGAGTTGGGGATAACTCTAACTCAAAGCCTAGACTTAGAATGGATAGGATAAACCCTGAAAATCCATGGAGGATGATCGACGGCAGTCGAAGAACCCATGTATGGTCTTCCGGAGACATACCGGTCGACTATACCGGTTGCACATAGTGCGACCGGTATGTTGCGACCGCTACCTCTCGGGAGGTTATATATGGGGGACCGGCTGACCATACCGGTCGCCAGTCTTTCCCATAGAGCTGCGACCGGTATATGCCACCGGTCAGCTCTGTGAGGGTAGTTTGTGATCTCTGTTGGTTTCTGACCAACATGAAACCCTAAACAATATATTCTAATGAAACCCTAATATTATGTAGGACTTTGTGACTTATCGTTTGGATCTTGCGACGTGGAGCAAGTGATCGAACGGCGTCGGGTAAAGGGAATCTGACCTAAACCTAATAATTAATGGACGATAAATCGTTGTTAATCATTGAATATCTATGATGTGATGTTTGTGCATATTCACATGCCATCCTTTTCTTTCGGTTATTATTATTGTTCATGCATTCATAGGATGTGATTGTTAGGCATGTGATTGTTTTCGTTGGTGTGTGGAGTGGGGCATGGGCCGGGATCGCTCTTCACACCGGCACTTTTTGTAGTATTTCGTCTTAACATGCTTGGTACGGGTGGGGTATCGGGGAAGATCGTGGTACGATGGTCTCCGATATTGATGTTGTCCCGGCCATTGTTGTGTGGTACCGAGGATTCCGAGTCGACGCCGGCTTGTCCACGATGCTTTAGCTCTATCTCTATGCCGTAGGGAGTTATGTTGGGATAGGGTCTCACTGCGTATTGTTTCTATCCTAGTGGGTTAGTTGCGAATAGGGTATCGGGGAGGTGAGGTATGGTGGTCTCCGACCCGGCCGCACGCTCTAGCTCTATCTCTATGCCGTAGGCGGTGTCTTTGGAATAGAGCATACATTGTTGACATATAGGATTAGTTAGTTGCGAGCCCGGGTTGCGAGCCCCGCCGCATGGGCTTAGGTACCGGTATGGGTAGAGTATCAGGGGAGGTGCGGGTATACCTTAGCTCTATCTCTATTCCATGATGGGTGCATGTGGGTTGGTGGTAGTGTGATTACTATGCGATGCCACACACTCGTGTATAGAGGTGCGGGGGCCACCAAACCTTTTTATAGCACATTGCAAACTTAAAACCAGACCACAGCATAAAATGACCCGCACTCTGATAACCCGGTCTAACCTTGGTTTTGTGTCGTGACAGGTCTTCCGATCATCACCGAGCCAGACGGGGCAAGCGGATAACAAACAGGTACGAAATCAAACCGAAGTCGACCAATTATACCTGATTTTAGATACCGGTTGATGGTACCGGATGATGGTACCCGGTCGACCGGTATGGCTCGCACGACTATGTGCGGGAATTTGGAAATTGGTCTCTGCGGGTCCCGCTTTCCTGATTTTGAATCCTAGAAGTTTCCTAATCCTAGTAGGGTTACTAAACCCTATTTCTAGCCTATAAATACACCCTTAAACCCCCTCAAATCCTTTCCATTGTCTCTCACAAACCCTAGAGAAGAGAAAGAGCTTGGAAAGGAGAAGGAGCTAGGAAGAAGAAGGAGGTGCCGCCATTACCGTTTGACGAAGCTCACGCTACGCCTGTCAACGGTAAGTGTTTGAATCCCTCTTCTTACCCTATGATAGTTGTGTGGGTGGATCAATACCATGCAAAGTAGGTATTGATCTAAAACCCTAAATTGACCAATAAACCCTAAGTTGCCGTCAAACCCTAGATTCGAGTTTCGAGATGATATTCATCGAAACGAGACTTGTATGAGTTGGGGATAACTCTAACTCAAAGCCTAGACTTAGAATGGATAGGAGAAACCCTGAAAATCCATGGAGGATGATCGACGGCAGTCGAAGAACCCATGTATGGTCTTCCGGAGACATACCGGTCGACTATACCGGTTGCACATAGTGCGACCGGTATGTTGCGACCGCTACCTCTCGGGAGGTTATACGTGGGGGACCGGCTGACCATACCGGTCGCCGATCTTTCCCACAGAGCTGCGATCGGTATATGCCACCGGTCAGCTCTGTGAGGGTAGTTTGTGATCTCTGTTGGTTTCCGACCAACATGAAACCCTAAACAATATATTCTAATGAAACCCTAATATTATGTAGGACTTTGTGACTTATCGTTTGGATCTTGCGACGTGGAGCAAGTGATCGAACGAAGCGTCCGATAAGGGAATCGACCTAAACCTAATAATTAATGGACAGTAAATCGTTGTTAATCATTGAATATCTATGATGTGATGTTTGTGCATATTCACATGCCATCCTTTTCTTTCAGTTATTATTATTGTTCATGCATTCATAGGATGTGATTGTTTTCGTTGGTGTGTGGAGTGGGGCATGGGCCTGGGATCGCTCTTCACACTGGCACTTTTTGTAGTATTCTGTCTTAACATGCTTGGTACGGGTGGGGTATCGGGGGAAGATCGTGGTACGGTGGTCTCCGATATTGATGTTGTCCCGGCCATTGTTGTGTGGTACCGAGGATTCCGAGTCGACGCCGGCTTGTCCACGATGCTTTAGCTCTATCTCCATGCCGTAGGGAGTTATGTTGGGATAGGGTCTACCTGCGTATTGTTTCTATCCTAGTGGGTTAGTTGCGGATAGGGTATCAGGGGGAGGTGAGGTATGGTGGTCTCTGACCCGGCCTGCACGCTCTAGCTCTATCTCTATGCCGTAAACGGCTGTGCTGGGATAGAGCATACATTGTTGACATATAGGATTGGTTAGTTGCGAGCCCCGGTTTGCGAGCCACGGCCGTATGAGCTTAGGTACTGGTATGGGTAGAGTATCGGGGGAGGTGCGGGTATACCTTAGCTCTATCTCTATTCCATGATGGGTGCATGTGGGTTGGTGGTAGTGTGATTCTTGTGCGATGCCACACACTCGTGTATAGAGGTGCGGGGGCCACCAAACCTTTCTATAGCACATCGCAAACTTAAAACCGGACCACGACATAAAATGATTGTTACTCATGCATAATCTTGTGAAACCGTCGATTGTCTTCTCGAGCTGTGTTGTGAGTTCACCCTTTGTGCACATCTGGTTTTAGATCTGGATGCAGGTTATACTGTGGATGACTACGTGAACGCTCCGGCGTATGGTGGTGTTGTGGCATTGGACGTACAGGCAGGAGAGGACGAGCATGACGCTTTATGCGAGTGCCCTTTCTGCGTGTACCTGTGATGGATTTTATTTAGTTGTTTCAGTTATTTTTGTTTGTTATTAAGAGATGTAAAAGATTATTATAATATGTTTGAATTTGAATAATGGGATATTTATTTAAATTATCAATAGATACTCAATTCATTCTATTTAAAGTCTTCCATTTGTATATTTATATTCGATTGTGGTTATGTGTAATTGGTTTGTATGGGTGGACACGGCCTATTCGAGATCCTGGTGTGAACCGTTGGTTCAATGACGGTTCACTCACACCGTTACGGTTGGATCAGGTTGGGGTGTGACAACTTGGTATCGAGCCCTCGGGCTCTGTCTACAGACTATATTACACTTAACTGGGTCGATGAACTGAGTTAGGAAGTTAAAAATCTTAATACAAACACACCCTAAGCATTGTTTGATACCTGAGACGGATTAAGAAAGAGAATAATGTACTATTCCAAATATGAAACTTAATATGTGCACATACACTAGTTAGGAAAAACCATGAACTTTCATTAAATAGAAAAGTGTATCAAATGTAATAGTGCTACAGGGTACAGTCCACAAACCGGAAAGTTACCCTGTTATATAAACCGTCATATGAAAAGAAAAGTAAATGGAAGTCATGGGGTAGGAGGCCTGGGAGGAATGGGGTCAGCTATATCATAGTCCCGCTCGTAAGCGACCCTGAGCCGCTGGACTGGTCCGAGTCACCCGTAGAGGCCGCGAGTCAAACGTCCCAACTCCGACCCATCTTTCGCTGAGACTCTAGGATGACCCTCTGGGTATCCCTGATCTCAGTAAACATACTCAACACCGGGTCTGGGGAAGGATGAGACAGCCCAGCGGTAGAGGAAGAACAAGTTGAACAAGACCAGGTTAGAGAAACCAGCCCTGAAGTAGAGGAGGAACAGGTCCCGGAAGTACCGATAGAATTACCGGGCCCACCCCACAGGAATTCCGAGACCATAGTTACAAACTTGGTCTATCAGATGCAAGCTCAACAGAAAGAATTTCTGAGCGAAGTACTAAAGATGCTCGGGCAAGCGGGTTCCGTTTCCATTGGGAAGACGCCCGAGTCGGGAGGAATTAACACTACCCAACCGGTGCGAGTAGCCCAAGGCCGAGGGGGCCAAGCACGGAATGTACCACCACCGCATCGGTTTCCGTCGCCTTCTGCATATCCGGGGGCGTATCCGTATCCACCACCATGGTACGGAGCGGACACACAGGGACGGCGACGATCCGAGCGGGTCGGTGGACGGATTCTTGAAGTTGAAACCTTCATCGTTCACAGCGGGACAGGGAAACCATTGTGGCCAGCACGGTGGGTTTTCTGAAATGGAAAAGAACTTTCGATTGATGACTTGCACTGAGGAGGAGAAGGTTCTGTTTGCCACTCACATGCTGAGAGAGGACGCAAATGCTTGGTGGAATTCCACACGGGCATATCTGGAGAACAAGTACACACTAGTTGACTGGGAAGTGTTTAAAGTGGCTTTCTTCGACAAATACTTCCCAAAGAGCTTCAGAGATCAAATGGAGAGAGAGTTTCTCAACTGCCGGCAAAGGGGTCGGTCGGCCAGTAGATGCATATCGGCCAGAGGTACGAAGAGCTGTTCTTCTTCGCACCAGCCGGTATGCGGGAAAAGGAGACAAATATACGTAGGTTCACCATGGGACTACGTGGGAGCATAAGAGAGCACCTTTTGGGTCTGGACAAGAAGACTTACAACGAGGCGGTGCGGGTTGCGTGGGTGATAGAGTCCGGTCGGAGGGACAGCTTCTTCGCTCGGAACGGGGAGTGAAGAGATCTCTGGAGAGAGCTCGGGTGGCGGTAATACTAGACCATTCCGCCCATACGGGGGGCAGCCCGCTACAGCACTGCGAGAAACAACTTGGCACCACTTGTGCCCCATTCGCGGACCCAACCCAAATATTAAATGTTATAAGCGTCGGCAGTTGGGACATGTTGCAAGGAACCGCACGCTACCTAAGAAGCAAGCTCCCCAAGGCAAGCCGGAGTTTATGCAGTCACCACCGAAGAGGCAGCCGCATCTACCGATGTGGTAACCGGTACGACTTTATCCCTTACTATTTGGTTTATTCTTTCGGTTGCATGAGCATATAGAACTAAGGGGCAATATATTCCGGGAATTGTAAATGTAGCCGGTTTACCCGCCGGAGTATTATTTGACTGCGGGGCCACGCACTCCTTTGTTTATGTTTCTTTTGGGAAGCGAATGGAGTTACCAATCAAGCAATTGAACCCAAGCTTGATAGTTCGCTCTCCACTAGGAGTCGAAGTGGCTTTGACCAAGTATTATGGACCATGTTATCGTGTAAATATCGAGGGCCGAGACTTAGAAGCAAGCCTAGTAATACTTGAGATGGCAGATTTTGATGTCATTTTAGGGATGGATTGGCTAGGCCATCATTCGACCGTCCTTTTATGTGGTGAAAGGAAGCTTATGCTTCTCGACAAAGAGGGAAGGGAATATAGTTTATTTGGGATTAAGCTATCTAGGAAGCGGAAGTTGATCCTCTCCGCCCTAAAGACTAAGAGATGCTTGGAGAAAGGGGGGAGTGGGTTATCTCGTATCGTAGTCGACCTCACGGCGAGAGTCACTCAAGATGGAAGATATAGAGGTGGTTCGGGAGGATGGCCCCGATCGAGTTAAAGGAGTTGAAGACCCAATTACAAGAATTGCTGGATAAGGGCTTCATACGACCTAGTATATCGCCTTGGGGAGCACCTGTATTATTCGTCAAGAAGAAAGATGGAAGTGTATGACTATGTATTGACTACCGTGAGCTAAACAAGTTGACGATCAAGAATCGGTATCCTTTGCCTAGGATCGATGATGCGTTCGATCAGGCTGCAGGGTGCAAAGGTTTTCTCGAAGATCGATCTCCGATCGGGGTATCACCAATTGAAAATCAAGGCCGGAGATATTCGAAGACGCTTTCGGGATGAGGTATGGGCATTATGAGTTTACGGTTATGTCTTTCGGGTTGACCAATGCTCCGGCGTCGTTTATGGAACCGATGAACCGAGTGTTCCATGACATGTTGGACACTTCGGTCATCGTATTCATCGATGACATATTGATTTACTCTAAGGACATGGAAACTCATACAGCGCATTTGAGGGCAGCCCTACAACGGTGAGGGATGTGAGGCTTTATGCAAAATTCAAGAAGTGCGAGTTTTGGTCGAAGGAAGTGGCTTTCTTGGGCCATGTTGTATCCGGAGACGGTATCAAGGTTGATCCAAGCAAGATAGCTGCTATAGTAGGATGGGAAGCACCAAAATCTGTTGCAGAGATTCGTAGTTTCCTTGGGTTGGCTGGCTATTATAGAAGATTCGTGGAAGATTACTCCGGGATCGTGGTTCCACTCACCCGGATTGACCAAGAAGGGAGAGAAATTTATATGGACAGATGAGTGTGAGAAGTGCTTCCGGACTTTGAAGTCGAGACTTGTCTCGCACCTATCTTGACCATCCCCGAACCAAGCGTACCGTTTACTCTATATACGGATGCTTCGGGGGTTGGGTATTGGGTGCGTTTCGATGCAAGGAGAACAAGTGATCGCTTACGCCTCAAGACAGTTAAAAGAGCATGAGAAGAACTATCCTACGCATGACTTGGAGCTAGCAGCGGTTATTCATGCAATCAAGACTTGGAGACACTATTTGTACGGTGAAAAGTTTCGGGATCAAGTCGGATCACAAGAGCTTAACTTATCTCTTCACTCGGAAGGATCCGAATATGAGACAGAGGAAATGGCTGGAATTGTTAAAAGATTATGATTGCGACATCCGGTACCATCCGGGGTAAAGCAAATGTGGTGGCCGACGCCTTAAGCGGAAAGTGGGCATCGAAACCGAGGCAGCACCGAGTACAAATGCTGCATTGTGTGCCGCAGCCTCGAGTTCGATGGAAATTGATGAAGAACATATTATCGAAACTGCGAGAAGATCCGGTTGAGCAAGGCTTGATTCATAAGTTCACTATGATGTTCGCCACATTGAAGATCTCACCGAGTCTAATTGATGAAGTCAAGGTAGCAATCCTACGAGGATCCATATCTCAAGACAGTCGCGGGAAGACTTAGAGAAGGGTACGTGTAATCCCGACTTTACCTTGGAATCGGACAAAGTACTCAAGTATCGCGGACGGTTATGTATACCCGAGAGCGAAGCTGCGATATCGGAGGCCGAGTTATGGCCGAAGCTCATTACACTCCATATTCGGTACATCCGGGAAGTACCAAGATGTACCATGATCTAAGAAGACTATATTGGTGGAGGGGTATGAAAGCGGATATAGCTCGTTTCGTGTTTCAATGTCCGAATTGTCAACAAGTTAAAGCGGAAAGGCAAAGATCCGCGGGTTTACTACAGCCGTTACGGGAACCCGCATGGAAGTGGGATTGTATCACTATGGCTTTCGTCAACGGCTTACCTTTGACACCAAGGTCGGTGGATGCGGTTTGGGTTATAGTAGATCGGCTCACCAAGACAGCTCGATTTATTGCGGTCGGACCTCGGTATACCATGGAGAAACTGGCCAAGTTATATGTTGATAATATAGTCGGACTTCATGGCGTCCAGAGAGTATAGTATCCGACGAGAGATCCCCGTTTTACATCAAAGTTCGGGAAGGGTTATAGAAAGCTATGGGAACCAAGTTGAAGTTCGAGACGGCTTTCCATCCTCGGACGGACGGACAGTCAAAACGAACCATTCAAATTTTGGAAGATATGCTTCGAGCTTGTGCATTAGATTTCAAAGGAGCTTGGGATGAGAAGCTATCACTTATCGAGTTTGCTTACAACAACAGTTATCAGGCTACAATTCAGATGGCCCCATATGAAGCTCTCTATGGAAGGAAGTGTCGTACACCTCTGTTATGGAACGAAGTGGGGGAAAGAAGAATTGTAGGACCGGAGTTTGTTGAAGAAACTTGCCGGAGTGATTGATCGGATCAAAGAGAGAGTAAAGACAGCTCAAGTTCGACGAAGCACTATGCGGATAATCGACGTTGAAACGGTTTGGTAAAAAGGGGGAAGCTATGCCCAGGTATGTGGGACCATATGAGATATTAAATCGACGTGGTAATGTAGCATATCAATTGGCTCTACCACCATCTATGTCTAGTGTTCATAATGTGTTCCATGTATCATTATCGAAGAAGTATGTCGGAGATCCATCGCATATCTTGAGCGCTGATCCTCCGGACTTGGCGCGAAGACTTAACTTTCGAAGTGGTGCCCGTAATGCTCTCTCAAGCCGAAAAGTTCAGCAACTTCGAACCAAGGATATCCACTATGTGAAGGTGCATTGGAAAAGCCAAAATGTGGAGGAAATTACTTGGGAAGAAGAGAGCGCGATGAGGAAGGAGTACCCTAACCTTTTTGACGATCAAGGTACGTTCAAATTTTGAGGCCGAAATTTCTTTTAAGGGTGGGGGAGTTGTAGTACCTACATGCAAATTTCGGGACGAAATTTCTTTTAAGGGTGGTGGAGTTGTAAGACCCGCACTCTGATAACCCGGTCTAACCTTGGTTTTGTGTCGTGACAGGTCTTCCGATCATCACCGAGCCAGACGGGGCAAGCGGATAACAAACAGGTACGAAATCAAACCGAAGTCGACCAATTATACCTGATTTTAGATACCGGTTGATGGTACCGGATGATGGTACCGGTCGACCGGTATGGCCTGCACAGCTATGTGCGGGAATTTGGAAATTGGTCTCTACGGGTCTCGCTTTCCTGATTTCGAATCCTAGAAGTTTCCTAATCCTAGTAGGGTTACTAAACCCTATTTCTAGCCTATAAATACACCCTTAAACCCCCTCAAATCCTTTCCATTGTCTCTCACAAACCCTAGAGAAGAGAAAGAGCTTGGAAAGGAGAAGGAGCTAGGAAGAAGAAGGAGGTGCCGCCATTACCGTTTGACGAAGCTCACGCTACGCTTGTCAACGGTAAGTGTTTGAATCCCTCTTCTTACCCTATGATAGTTGTGTGGGTGGATCAATACCATGCAAAGTAGGTATTGATCTAAAACCCTAAATTGGCCAATAAACCCTAAGTTGTCGTCAAACCCTAGATTCGAGTTTCGATATGATATTCATCGAAACGAGACTTGTATGAGTTGGGGATAACTCTAACTCAAAGCCTAGACTTAGAATGGATAGGATAAACCCTGAAAATCCATGGAGGATGATCGACGGCAGTCGAAGAACCCATGTATGGTCTTCCAGAGACATACCGGTCGACTATACCGGTTGCACATAGTGCGACCGGTATGTTGCGACCGCTACCTCTCGGGAGGTTATCTGTGGGGGACCGGCTGACCATACCGGTCGCCAGTCTTTCCCACAGAGCTGCGATCGGTATATGCCACCGGTCAGCTCTGTGAGGGTAGTTTGTGATCTCTGTTGGTTTCCGACCAACATGAAACCCTAAACAATATATTCTAATGAAACCCTAATATTATGTAGGACTTTGTGACTTATAGTTTGGATCTTGCGACGTGGAGCAAGTGATCGAACGAGCGTCAGGTAAGGGAATCTGACCTAAACCTAATAATTAATGGACAGTAAATCGTTGTTAATCATTGAATATCTATGATGTGATGTTTGTGCATATTCACATGCCATCCTTTTCTTTCAGTTATTATTATTGTTCATGCATTCATAGGATGTGATTGTTAGGCATGTGATTGTTTTTGTTGGTGTGTGGAGTGGGGCATGGGCCGGGATCGCTCTTCACACCGGCACTTTTGTAGTATTCTGTCTTAACATGCTTGGTACGGGTGGGGTATCAGGGGAAGATCGTTGTACGGTGGTCTTCGATATTGATGTTGTCCCGGCCATTGTTGTGTGGTACTGAGGATTCCGAGTCGACGTTGGCTTGTCCACGATGCTTTAGCTCTATCTCTATGTCGTAGGGAGTTATGTTGGGATAGGGTCTACCTGCGTATTGTTTCTATCCTAGTGGGTTAGTTGCGGATAGGGTATCAGGGGAGGTGAGGTATGGTGGTCTCCAGCCCCCGGCCTGCACGCTCTAGCTCTATCTCTATGCCGTAGACGGGTCGGCCGGGATAGAGCATACATTGTTGACATATAGGATTGGTTAGTTGCGAGCCCGGTTTGCGAGCCCCGGCCGGTAGGGGGCTTAGGTACTTGGTATGGGTAGAGTATCGGGGAGGTGCGGGTATACCTTAGCTCTATCTCTATTCCATGATGGGTGCATGTGGGTTGGTGGTAGTGTGATTATGTGTGCGATGCCACACACTCGTGTATAGAGGTGCGGGGGCCACCAAACCTTTCTATAGCACATTGCAAACTTAAAACCGGACCACAAAGATAAAATGATTGTTACTCATGCATAATCTTGTGAAACTGTCCGATTGTCTTCTTGGTGTGTTGTGAGTTCACCCTTTGTGCACATCTTGTTTTAGATCTGGATGCAGGTTATACTGTGGATGACTACGTGAACGCTCCGGCGTATGGTGGTATTGCGGCGTTGGACGTACAGGCAGGAGAGGACGAGCATGACGCTTCATGCGAGTGCCCTTTCTGCGTGTACCTGTGATGGATTTTATTTAGTTGTTTCAGTTATTTTTGTTTGTTATTAAGAGATGTAAAAGATTATTATAATATGTTTGAATTTGAATAATGGGATATTTATTTAAATTATCAATAGATACTCAGTTCATTTTATTTAAAGTCTTCCATTTGTATATTTATATTCTGATTGTGGTTATGTGTAATTGATTTGTATGGGTGGACACGGCCTATTCGAGATTCTGGTGTGAACCGTTGGTTCAATGACGGTTCACTCACACCGTTCTGGTTGGATCAGAATTGGGGTGTGACACTCTGTCTTTACAAAAGCTATACAAAATACTCCTCTAACAATGCTATCGTACACTCTCACCCACACCATTACTTTCAACTTAATGGCAGAGGGTCAATTTTTTAAGACAAAAATATCTTTACTAAATGTAAAATGACCTAAAAGGGTTTATTGTTTAATCATCCTAACAAAACTCTAATTCCTCTTTCTTCTCTTCTCCACTGCTGTTTTCTTATCCACTCACCGATTTCAGAATCCTTCTCCTCCCAACATTTTGTTAAATATGATAATAAACCTCTCTTATGCAAATGTTAATAGCCCGCAGCCTTTCTTTCTCACTCATTCTTTTTCATTGATTCACTCAATATCTCAGTCACACACTTAGAAATGGGCTGTAATCAAGATTGATGCGTTGTTAGCTATCTTATAGTTTCTTCCTTCTTTTTCCTACTTTGGAGCTCGACCCAAGCAATAATAATGGCAGAAGGTAAAATGCAATCTTAGTTGGAATTAATGCATTTCCTTAAGTACGACAATATGAAATTTTGAAGCTAACCTTTTTTCCTCAATTTCTTTCAAGTGCAGGTAGGGCTAATGTTAAACTGGTTGGTTGAGGTCACCCACCCAAACCCAGGTCAGATTTTTTTTTTTTCCAGTTCTCTTGGTTCAATTGAACTTATGGTATTAATGGTTAGGGTTGGTTGATGTACAGATGGGTAGCGCAGAGAAGGGAGTGGTGACAAGTCATATTGGTACGAAGCCCCCAAGATGTAAACCAGTTCTGGTTGCAAACCCGCCACAAAGAAACTCCATGCTATCAGGTACCCAAAGTAAAAAAATAAATAAATAAATAAAAATAGGGTTAATTACACAGACACCCCCTCTACTGTAGTAAAACTACATAGAACTACCTTACTTTTATAAAAGCTACACAGAATACCCCTCTAATAATCCTATCATACAATCTCACCCACACCGTTACTTTTAACTTAACGGCAGAGGGTCAATTTTTTTTTAAGACAAAAATACCCTTACTAAGTGCATTTTTGAAAATGAAAAAGAAAATAAAAAAAATCACAAAAAAAATATAAAAATGAAATTAAAAAGTTTTGAAGGTAAAAAAAGTCTTTTTAGCATTTAAAAAGAATAAATCCTTTAAAAAAAATTTGTCTAAAAGACACTTAGTAAGGGTATTTTTGTCTAAAAAAAAAGTTGACCTTCTGCCGTTAAGTTAAAAGTAACGGTGTGGGTGAGATTGTATGATAGGATTGTTAGAGGGGTATTCTGTGTAGCTTTTGTAAAAGCAGGGTAGTTCTATGTATTTTCACTACAGTAGAGGGGGTGTCTCTGTAATTAACCCATAAAAATAAAAACCCATGGTATTGACCGTAGCTTACTCCAAAGGCGAAGATAGTCCAGACTACAAGCCCTCGATTTGGAAGTTAAACCTTGATTCAGAAATCGATGAGTGGAGAAGAGAAGAAAGAGGAACTAGGGTTTTGTTGGGAGGACTAAACAATAAACCCTTTTAGGTGATTTTACACTTAGTAAGGGCATTTTTGTCTTAAAAAAATTGGGAGCATTGTTAGAGGGGTATTCTGTGTAGTTTTTGTAAAGACAAGATAGTTCTGTGTAGTTTCACAACAGTAAAGGGAGTGTCTGTGTAATTTTTTCTACTTATAAAATTTAAGTTCTGTGTAATTTTTTCTACTTATAAAAATGTAAAATTGATGGTGGCATGATGCAAAGAAACTCATTAGGTACACCACAAACTGTTGTGAAACTACATAGAACTATCTTGTCTTTGAGATGGGGTAATTTTTCTCAAAGTTCAATTAACATAACTTTTAAAATTAAGTAAATTATAGTACCTTTCCTAAAGTTTTCGTTTAAATTAGGTACACCACAAACTTTTCAAACAAGTACAATTATATCCTATTTTTAGATAGTGTTAAACTTTACACCAAATGGACAAAAATACCCATAGACAATTTAAGAGCAAAATGTCACTTTCAAATGAAGTAACTTTTTTAACCTTTAGTTTTCACTTAACACCTCCTATTTACACAAAAGACACATGATTCTCAAACTTCCCATTACACCTTTGCTGTGGAAGAAACTATTAGCAGACCCAAACTTCCTTATCGTCTCCACCGTGAGGTTTCTATTCACAGAGCACAAAACTCTGGCATGCGAGCTAAAGTTCTTCTGACTTCTATTCCACGAACTCCGGCGAAATTTCTTTAGAACCTCAACTCATTCTCAAACTCACTCTTTCTTCTTCGTTGAATTAAAACTTGGGTTTCCATACCATTTGGTATGATGGTCTAAATGGGGTTACTCCAATGACCGCCAAACCTGAATGATCCTGTGGCCATTCCATTTCCACTAAGCCTGTACTGGAGTAAATACAGAAAAAAATGACCCCCAAACCTTTTGATTGCAGACAGCGACCGAACAAAGGGGAAGATGATGAGATTCGACTTACACATTTGGGGATTTCAAGTTCTAAAAAACTAAGTCCCATATTTTAAAGGGTAAAAAGGTCCATTCACTTAGACATTTGAGTATTTTAGGTATAAAAATTTTAACATATTATCTACGTAGTAATTTAACAGAATTTCACTAATGGAATGAGTTTTTTTGTAATTTATTTTGATTTAAGGGGGTGTCTTTGCATTTGTTTGAAAAGTTTAGAATGTACCTAATTTAAAGGCAAACTACAGGGTAGGTGCTTATAATTTACTCTTTAAAATTTTCAAGTGATTAAGGCTGTACGGTTCTAATATGTACAGCCCCTCACACTCTCTCCTCCCTAACCGGCTAACCCTGTGGGCCTTCTATTTACAAACTGCGTGGTTGTGTAGGAGATGCCAATTTATACTACTAGCATATAAATCCCCTGCCCATTTTCTAAATTAGTCACATGTAATTACTGTCATTACTTGCCAAAATTTCCATTTTGATTTTTTTATTTACTTAAGTTCTCTTTAGTATGTATTATAGAATTAATTATATAATATATTATGACACATGTAATTGTTTGATATGATTTATGATACTTATTTATATTTTAAATAAATTGATATAATCTAAAATCTACAAATAGATTAGAAGGGGTTTATCAATATTGTAATAATCTATTAATATTTCTTTATGTCTAATGGTATTAAACGATTATTATTTATGACTCTTAATTGATTCTAATAAATAATTCATAAACATAAATATAAATTATACAAAATAAAACCTTAATAACATTTTAAATCCAACTAGATTGAGGCATAAAGAAGAGTCGTTTCTAGCATTAGATATCTCATTAGGAGATAGGCTTCATCTACAATGGAGTCTCGAGATATGGAAGGTTTCCTAACAAGAGAGTGACTCCGGGAATAGAAGTTTTCCGGAGACGAAAATAAAAGACATCCCAATTCACGAGACTCCTACTACTACAAGGTCTGGAAAAGAACAAAATATACAAAACTTTACCCCCACAATATAGAGAGACAATTAATGTCTCAACTCTGTGACCACCAGATTATAATATGACAACCATACCCTCACAACCAGACTCGCCATCTTTTTCCAAAACAGCATTTAACATTTAATAATTTAATTTAAAGTAACATTCTTGTAGATTTTGTTTTCTCCTTTCTCTTGATAAAGCTTTCTTTACTATGTCAATCGAGAAAAAGTCATCCATCTTGTGTTTTCTAACAAATTAACTTGTATCAGCCCAACAGAAAATTTTGAATACATCAAGTTTCTAATGCATAAAAAATCTACAACATTTTCTCAGATGCCATAGACATTCACCCAAATGCAGCCTCAAGCACTTATAATTTGACATGGCACCACCATTTAATACCCACTTATATGGCAATTCTATATTATATGTAATGTATGATACTTCAAATTCCACCAGGGTGTCTACCAGTAGCTGTCACCTTCTAACGTCAACCTATATTGCTCTCCTTTGCCATCTCAAGGTGCTTCACTCGCCGTAAAACATCTGTTCAAGAGGCAAACTGTATTTTATGCCTTGTCAATGGTTTGGCGATGCCAAGGAAATCTTCTACTCTTCCATGAAAATATAAGCAGCACTGACCCATATGAAACCAATCTTTTTCATGCCATTGATCTAAACCAACGAAGAAGTCGAAGATGGGCAGCATCCAATATTGAGGATCTTTTCTCAATCCCTGGAAATTGGAGAGGGGGAAAAGAAAATTGAAACCCAAATGGTAATAAATAAATAATAGATCTGAGTTCACCCAGCAATAATTTTCAGGTAATAAATCAAGTAGCATTCAGTTATTCACTGGAGTTTACCAGTTTTTTTTAAGACTTAATGATCAACCAATGAATTAACTACAGGCCTACTCACTTTGGTCTCTTCATATTCACAGAAGAAAGTCTAAGCAGCAAAAGCAATTGTAAAAATGACAAGCTTACTATTAAGGAAGACGTTCAAATGAGACTGATAGTTTTAAACCAATAGCGAGAAACTCAAGAGTTTGGACTCCCAACCAATAATACGAAACCAGGCCAGTCCATCAACATTTAGAGGCCAGGTTACAGGGTTAGTGAGTCAATCTATCAAATCAGTAATTTGTGTATGTGTTGTGTGTATGTGTGTATGTGTGTGTGTGTATGTGTGCATGTGTGTGTGTGTGTGTGTGTGTGTGTGTGTGTGTGTGTGAGAGAGAGAGAGAGAGTGTTCTGATCGATAGAATTTATAGTAGGCACCTTTACAAGTATTACAGTCATTGACAGCAAACACATATTACTAATAAGTGTAGCTCCAAAAAACTACTCACCAATATCAGCAGCTACTCGATGAGCACACATAATTCCTGAAAAGGCAACAGCTATAACCCCTTGCCCTGGAAAGCAGCTATCACCAACACAGTAGAGTCCATCTATAGCCTGCATGTTCCCAGTATTGTATGACAGCTTCAACTCAGATAAGCTTACATTAAGATGCTGATTTTTACCACCATCAACCCCCCCTCCACCCCCGAAAAAAAAAAATTGTCACCATTAGCAGTTAGTACGACTTACTGTTGTATTGAATGGCATCCCCAACAACCCCTTGGGTATCTTACGTGGCATAGGCCCGTAGGTACCATTATCACGAGCAAGGAATCGCCTGTGAGTCTTGGGTGTACCTACCTGCATGAATTGTATAACCATCACTATTATTGGAAACACCAACCTTATACGACCATGCAGAGTGTCCAACTGGCAGCAGTCACGTCATCAAAACAATAACACCACCACCAGTTGACCATAAAAAGGGGACAAGGTCCAAGAAAACATCGTTTAAATGTTGCATCAGCATGCATACACTTGAATAAAAAACTGGATGCATTCCAAATTTTATATGAATGACAAACCTAGAGGAGAAAAACAACATCATCAAGGACAATTTACGGGACTTAAGTCATTAGAAAGCCAACTAAGAGTATCACAAACAAATAGTTGGTTCGACAAAATATTGATTCATGAATGGGATTGGGTGTAGCAATGTAGCTTAATTCACGCAAGGGGAGAGAATCCGGTGGTTGATTAGGACACACTGTCTGCTGTGGCTATGCCTAACTATTTTAAGACTTTAAATGTGTTCTTTTGACATTATTTCAGAGCTTAATTAAGTTTTCTCTGCAGGGTGGACATTTCTAAGCATAACTAACCCTAGGATTAGAGTTCATATGGCAACTTATTATCAATGCAAACAATTAAATCATTCTAAATTGCCTCAAAACCATGTAGTACCATGAACTCTACCTCTTTAAAAACAATGGATGATTTAAGCCCGGGAAAAAGTTTCCTTTCGAGTCTGCTTATAATTTCATTTGCCACAAGCTCCTTTTTTGCTTCATAGTCTTTTTGAGGGAGTCCCTGCTCCAACAAGGGCACATATTATCATATCCTGACCAAGAATTTGGAGGGAAGATAACATCAAGATCCAGATCAATTAACTTCATAATATAGCCCCAATGGTAGTAAAAAATTACCTTCCAATCCTCTATGCAAGATGTTGTAAATATATGAAGAATATGACATCCTTCTGGAGCCAACGATGAATCTAGAACTGTTGGAATGCTCAAAAATAAGCTACCATATGGCTCCTCCAACCGTGTTTGATCACTCTGTGTAATTAATTAAAAAGACAAGGGCCGAATACATCATTTGCTCTTTCCTAACTGAAGAACCTTCCTCCAATCAGCTATGCAGATAAAAGCTAACCATGACATAGATGATACAACTACCTCAAGAACAAAGTGATGGCAATCTGTATCTGGTGGCAACACCTCTGCTTTGACACCCATGTGAATGGAAAGAAAAGATGGAGCCTTAACATAAACTCGTTGAAAGTCTTCCTCCTCTTTCGGAAGATCTTCTCCTTTTAAAAGTTTACCTACAATATGATGGAATAAGTCCAGTTATAACAAAGTTGCCACAACAAGAAAATGAAAATAACACCAAGCTGAAGCAAGCAGCCAAGCCCCCATTAGCAGTTGATTTGTTCAAACATTAAAACTTCCACCACCAGGGTAACTAACCAAAGGTATCCCATCTGGTAGCATTTGATATTATAGTTTTGGAGAAGTACTCCCTTCCATCTGAAAGCCTTACTCCTACCTGTAACATATAGACGGAGGTAGCATAAGCAATAAAATACTGATTGTACTGTTTTTGTTTTTCTCACCCTCTCTTTTTTCCCTTTTTTCCCACCTGTGATGTGTGTGACGAGAGGAAGAATTATGAAACAACAACAGAGGCCAAAAGGCCATAAGACAGCAAGCAAAGAATCATCCAAACCCTATAGAAGGGAGAAGTTTGATAAAGGAACCTCCCCGCAACTACTCAACAGGAAAAGGACCAAAGTACAAAAACTCCCTCTCAAACCCACCGTACCAGGCAGACAAGATTAAGGTTGTACTCACAGCCTTTCCATGCTCAAGTATAATGCTGGTAACATTCGCCTTGTAAAGTATTTTACTTCCTTTGTCATCCAGCCCTTTTGCCAAGGACTTTGCGATTGTACCAACACCACCAATTGGGTAGTTGATCCCCCCAAAATGCCGGTCGCATAAAACCTGTTACAAGCAACATATGAGAAAACAGGACAAGAATGAAGCTCTTCTAAAACAAGCATGCTTCTGTTTTACATGTGAGATGCTGATAATCATATGAACACCGCTGAATACATATTAGTTAAATTTTTGTTTGTTTTCAGAAAAGAAAAGAAAATGGATGTGAGAGTTAGGAAGGGAGGGAAGGAGAAAAGGATTGCCCACAGGAGAGAAGATCAGTTATATGTTTGGCAAGAAGAGGCCAGAAATATAGTCAAACAATTTGAATGCATAGGAAAGACAGAATAATTATTTACATAAACTGAAGTATCTATATGTTTTAAGTTTATATGGTCACCATGTTAAACGCCTCATATCCATGTCAGACAGCAATACATGTAGATGTCCTTGTCATGTAAATGAAACCAGAAAGGATAAAACTACTAAAAAGCTTACCATGCTTGCATTGATCATTGGTGTTTGCGAAGCTTTAACAGTGCTCACTATAAAACACTACAAAAACATCAAGAGATAACTTTTCATTTGTAGGATTCATGGGACATATGCCACATGAAAATCGCAAGATGAAGATACAAACAGTGAAAACTATCAGTATTATGCAGAAAATAATGTCAGCTGACCTCAGCATCTATGAAAGACAATAATTTGGGATCCCTGATAAACTTCCGAGCTATGTCTCCAGCATTCTGAGGTAAATAATAGGCTGCCAGAAGAATCCACAATTATTCAAAAAATATGTCTAGAGACTATTAAACAAGGGGACCTGCATATTTTCATATAATCATGATGACGTTAAGAAAGACAGAGAACAAAAGAAAAATAAAAATAAAATAAGATCTTTTTAAGGCTCTCTTTGGTATGTATATAGAACTAATTATATAATACATTATGAACATAGTTGTCAAGGCACTGCCCAGGTGTCCAGACGCCTTGGTTGCCTAGGCGGGCACCCCGTCAGGCCTCCAATCCTTGGTTCGCCTTGGTGCCTTGACACAACTATGATTATGACTTATATAGTTGTTTGGTATGATTTAAGGTATTTACTTATATTTAAAATAAATTGATATAATCTAAAACCTAAAAACAGGTTAGAATGTATTTATCATTATTTTGATAATCTATTATTACTTCTTTATGTCTAGTCTGTTATTATTTAAGACTCATAATTTATTCTCATAAATGATTTGTCATAAATAACTCGTAAACATAAATATAAATGATACCAAAGAGAGCCTAGGCTAGAACATCGTACTGTCATTACACAATAAAACAATCTGAAGATACCCTTAATGGAGGACTAGAATATCATACTGTCATTACACATGGCATATGGGCGGCACCTACCAATCATTAACTCATACCACTGATATTTTCACACCAATAATTTACAAAAGGAGATGGTGTCAACTATTTGTGCTAGACCAGTTTTCTGAACCAGTCACCTACAATTCACCGACTCCCACTGCATATTTTCACACCAAGAATTTACCAAAGGAGAAAGATACAACTATTTGTGCTACACCAGTTTTCTGGGCCAGTCACTATATTTTCTGACCATCAAAAAGAATGTCTTATTAGAAACAATGGTTAAATGAGGCAAACTGTTATCAAGGACAACTCATAGGCGGCCACCAATTCCAACCCGACATGCCATCTTTGCCAGCATGATTATGATTTCAACCATCAGTTTACATCTACATAATAAAGTAAAGCCATTAGGAAGTGATTACCCAGAGTCAAGCATTCCAAGGGCTTTTGAAAGAATTGCCCAAAAAGGTAGAGCGGCTCCTCAAGTGACTTCAATTCCAATGAGTTCAAGGCATTAAAGACCTATGTAAATAAGTGCTACTGCTTAGTATAGTAGTGTACATTACAGGTTCCAAGTAAGAGACAAAAAGCCATAGGAAATTGCAGTCAGCAATCAGTCAGAACAGACCTTCCAACATTCACCATAAAATTTGAGGATCCCTTCCTTTTCATGGGGAAATTTATCGATGAGTTCTGCAACGAAGTCATTGTACTCTCTATGTACTTGTACGGAGAGATTATCAGGTAGATGAAAATGAACAGTGGTTGGATCAGGAACCACCTGCATCTCACACCCCACTGCTGCCAATGCCTGGGTTATCAAATTTAAATTGCCCTGCCCATCATGATGAAGCAAAAGAACATCTTGTTAAGCATTTAAATTTGATCTCAACAGCTCATGAAGAGTTCTAAGTGAACAATCAAAAGGTATAGAAAGCATTACTAGATATAATGTTTTCGAGTGGGAAGATATTAGCAACAGGGAATCTGTGAATTTGGGGTGTGAAACACATTGGAATGTTTGCATCCTCTTTCTATGTTTATGTTATAATTAACACAGTAACATTAATTGTACTTAAACCTAAATCCCATTTGTTCCCACAAGTGCTGCTTAAGCTACACAAGTAGTGTATGATCACAAACTGCACATAATACAATCCTATCCATCCCAGAAGTGTTGACTAAGTCCTTCATGTAACTTCATTGTGGAAGACAATCCTTATATCCTAGAAATCAGTTGGCCAATTCATTGCAAAATATGGTTAGCTCAATCATTTTCCTATGGCAAGAGAATTCTCTAGCTTAGTTCCAAAATAACAATCTGTTCAACTTTTTTTTAAAGAAAAAATCTCCACCCACACAATAAGTTCTCTTACTGAAAGAATTCCCACCACTCAACTCAATCTCATCAAAAAAAAAAAAAAAATACAAAACAAAAATCACAACTGATTACACAAATGATCCCATTACCTGTGTGGCCCCCGCAAGGACAAGAGGGAGCTATTGTGCTTCTAAACTTTAAAAAAAGGGTGGTGCCCACATAATGTTTGTCCAAGATAACTACCCACGTGGGGTGCGCTCACGCAGCCCAGTGGTTGGCCTCCTGCGCTGGTGAGTTCAAACCTCCTACTACTGGTGCAGCAAATATAGCCTCTAACTGAGATGCCACATTCAGTTTTATAACGCCCTTGGAGAGAACTCATCCTCTGGTTTTAATGTTTCAGCTTTTACTTCTAACATCGTTAATATATTTTAAACTCTCTAGCATCCACTCCAATTGTTTAACTGTACTCTGCTATTCACAAAATAGTGAAACACAACCGAACAAATCCTCCAGCCAAATAAACCATACACACACACGCAGGGAGACAAAAACTCAGAGGTTTATGCCACTAAAAATTCGCAAATAAATGGTACGAAATTATATTTAAGCAAACAAGTTAATAAGATAGGCACGTCATTAAAATATAAATCCTACTAAATTCAGCATAATTCCCACCATTGAAGTAAAGAAATTAAAGAATTCACAATTCACTAGAGACCAGGAAAAAGTTTCACCTTGTCACTGAACCCAAACATCACTGAAGATCCAACGTCAAACGTATACCCTTCCCTCTGATAATAGCCGGAGCTTCCACCAGGAATCACATACTTCTCCAGTACCAACACCTTTGCTCCCTTAACCGCCAACTGCGTTGCCGCAACCAATCCACCAATTCCTGACCCGATCACAATGGCATCATAGTTCACCTCACTCGCACCTCCAATTTCATCTCTCTCGGCCGACTTCTCAACACTCAAAAGAGACTCAGGCTTCAGGGTCATATTCGTTTGGCTCCTGTGTCCATTACAACACCCTAACTTCCGCTTCCTCAGCTTAAAACCACCGAGTTGAAGTGTCTTGGTGTGAGGGAAGAAGAGAAGTTTCTGTTGCAGAGAGGCAGAACGAAGCCCTAGCTCGGCCATTGACAAGGACTGTGAGAGAACGAGCATCTTCAGTCCTCCGATTCCAGACCTTGGGAGAGATTATTCGATCAACCCTTTGATCGCATGACCCAAACCAGAAATGGAAAGAAGACAAAACGATTTTTTTTATGACGTTGGGAGGAATCTTTTAAAATCCTAAGAGTGTCAACGGGCCGGTCCCGTCCGGCTTAGGTCCGGGCCAAAACAGTGTCAGGTTTTATAAGTTTAATCCAAAACATGTTCATTAAGGATTTGGGCTAGGGTGGGCTGTGCTGAACACATTAACTAACGGGCCAGTTCGGTGTTGATTTGTTATCGAGCTGGGCTTATCAGGTTGATTTTGGGTTGGCTCGGTCCGATTAGAGTTTATTAAGTTTATTGGGCTCATGCTATATAATTATTTTCTTTTTTCTATCAATAAATTTAGAATAATTTACAGCAGAGGTATCCGACGTTTTAAGAAATCATACCAGAGGTATTTCACGTTTCAAACATCATACCAGAGGTACTTCTTCTTATATTTCTAACATTAACCCTATTTAACGTTAGTATCTTCTAAGTTAACCATTAGATCTATCTCAACTTTTCAGGGATTGATCGTTTTTTGTTGAACTACCCTTATTTGGTACATAATCGTTAGTACACCCGTCGGAAAAATAGTAAGTTGGGGTGCAGAATTTTCACTGAAGATGTGCACCATAGTCAAGATTTGTGATTTGGTGATGAGGAACTATCGATGAAGAAGGGTCACAAGAGAAGACATGGGCAGGAGAGGGGGTGGATAATTGTGATAGCGATTAGCACATAGCTTTGAGTGGTGAGTCATTGTGGCAACGGAATGGTGAGAGAGTGAACCAAAGGGGACCAAGAAAGTTATGCTAAACAGGGATAAATTTAAAAATACAAAAATAAAAGGTACCCCAAGTGTAATATTTTTGAAACGTCAAGTATATATAGTATAATTTCTCAAAACATCAGGTACCGCTGGTGTAATTTACCCATAAATTTAATACAATTGTAAACGGTTAAGTTTTAATTGATCTTAAGGAAATCTGAATATGGATAATGAATTGTATATTTGCATCTATTTGATTAGAAACGTTAGATCCTTGGTCAATTGGTTATTATTTATTTTAGTAGTAAAAAGAATCGATTCGGACTAGTTCGGGCTTCTTAACAGGTCTTACCGGTGTTCGACTTGGGTATTATTGGTTCAGGTTAGTTTGGGTTTCTTAACAGGCTGATTCGGTTCGATTTCGATTTGGACTGAAATGGTGTCGGGCTTTATAAGTCCAGACCGAAACCTGTCCATTAAGGTTTGGTCCGAACTGGGTTTGGGTTATATCGTGCTGGCTCGGTTCTTGCTATCGGGTCGGGCCCAGATTTAACACCCTTATAAAATCTAGTACCGGCCACTTGCGAAACAAATCCGATCCGATACAGATCAATCAAGATCGGATCAATCCGGACCGATACTCACCATATCAGTCACTTTTTGGGGATCAATCTAAATATTATAAAAATAAAAAAATTCATAAAATAAACAGGGTTTACCTTTTCATCTGTTTCATCAACGAGTAATGATGTAAAGCTATGTCAATCCAACAGCTGTCAGAAGCAATACTACATGAAATCAGACTTAGAAAATCATCTTCCTTGGCAATCCTCAAATCTTCTATTATCATTTATGAGAGAAGATTAAATCTTAAATCCTGAAATCTTTCATCAGATCCCCACAAGATTTTCAACCCATTTTCAACCCATTAATAACCTCAAATGTTTTTTTTTTTTTTTTTTTTTTTTTTTTTTTTTTTTTTGTGCCACTACTAGAGAGCAAAATGTATTAATCATCACAGGGAAGCAACGAAAAACAAAATAACCCGCTTCTCATGTGCTTGGAGAAAATAAGCAGCCCACACGGCAAAACCTAGAGCAAAACAAAGAAAACACAACTAACACACGGAGAAAACAAAAAAAAGTTAAATTGCTGTGCAAATCGGTGAATGCATTTGAAAGTAACCAAGATGAGAAGTGGTGGATGCATCTTGTCAATCAAGGAAGACATAACAAAAGACTGATAATCAAAGAGTATAGGTATCCTACGAACTCGAGGAAAATAGGTCAAAAACAATCTTTACTTGCAAATGCAAGTCTTACCAAATACCAAACAGGGGAACATCCCTTTCAGCTTCCCAACAACTACTAACACGATAAAATCAACACCGACACAAGATGGGCCAGAAGTGGATGATATATTAACTGTGACAACAACACGAGCACACGAGTACAGTGAAGAGACCAAGTAGCAAAAACAAAACGGAAGAAAACATGCAAGGATAATATCGTGAGGCTAGGAAATTAACAATTTGAAAGGGTAATGGGCCAAGCTTAAGGAACGAGATGAAGGAGAGATGCAAGAATGCAACCGGATGGGATGGTCTACAAATCGGCTCAGCCCACCTATAATCCAAGCAATCAACCACTTAAACACATGTTGAGCTATACAAAAGTCGAACCCAATCTGCTCCATAGGATGAGCATAAAGAATATGTTAGAATAACATTAATAAGATTCCATTACATATCTTATCCCACATACAGATACCTAGAATACAGAGAGATTAATATAAACTAAGGGTATCAACGGGCCGGTCTGTGCCGGTTTCGGTCCGGACTGAATCGATGTCGGGTTTTATAAGCCCAGCCCAAAACAAGTCCATTAAGAGTTCGGGCTGGGGTGGGCTGCGCTGAACACAATAACTAACGGACTGGTCCGGTGTTGGTTTTGTTATCGGACTGGATTTATTGAGGTGATTTCGGGTTGGTTCGGTCCGATCGGGCTTATCGGGCCCCTTTTATATGTAAACTATATAGCCTATTTTATTATTTCTATCTATAAAATTAGCATTATTCCTTCCATATGTATGTAATTTAATAAACTATAATAATTAACATAATCTTTTCAACTATAGATTCACATAATCTTCTAGACCATGAATTAAACTCTAATAGTGTAACACAATCTATTAAAATTTAAAACCATTAAAATTAAGAAATTGGGCCCGAACGGACCTTATCGGTGTTTGGGTTGGGTTTTATCGGTTTGGGCTAATTTAAGCTTCTTAACGGACCGGTCCGGTTTGGTTTTGGTTTGGGCTGAAACGGTGTCGGGCTTTACAAGCTCAGACCAAAACCTGTCCATTAATGCTTGGTCCAGGCTGGGTTCGAGTTATATCGGGCTGGCTCGGTTCGTGCTACCGGGCCGGGCCCAGTTTTGATACCCTTAATATAAACAGTTAGAATGTTTCATATCTCTTGCAGAAGATTGATTTCTGATATTTACTTGAAGTAACCCTTGAGAAGAGTCTTCCATAGCCTTCCACTGGACCTTCCTTCTCCTCTGTTATGGGTGTTGATGGAGAGATCTCAACAGTGACTGCGGGGACTCACTACTCCTGTATTTATAACATAATCACTAACCCTAATTCATTCCCACAATGAATAGAGAATTATCTTTGAAAATTGACAATCCACTGCTTAGACCAGCCTATCAAATAATGTCAGACTCCCACTGGTAGATTAGGCAAGTAAATAATGTTGACCAACTAGATTTAGAAATAAATCTAACAGTCTCTCACTTGGGCTATATTAATTTACAAGACTATCATCAACCAGTGTGGTCATGAAATCTAATTATTCAAAATGAATTGTCATAACATTGATCCAACCAACAACCAAACTGATATCGAACAACAGCAGAAAAGATGCCTCAATATATGGCATACCCTTTCTGTTATCACAAATAAAAGTCTACTTGATGGCATGAATCGCCCCAAGATAGTACGATGAAAGTAACATTATCATGAGAGTCCATTACCTGATCGAATCACCTTCGATCTAGTTGCCTTTAAAACCTTATAGACAATTAACTTGATGTTATCCAATACCATAACGCGGAGCTATTAATTTGGGTGAACAACAGAACCTGGCTTACCGCCTTCAAACCTTGGCTTAATACCGCCTTGTTGTCTTTTTTAGCTGAATATTGCCTTTGTCATTTTGGCTAAATACTGCCTTTTGAAGTTTTGACATGTCAAGCACATAAAAATTATGTCCAGATTAGCAATAAAATAAAAGCTCAATCATAAAATAAAACTATGGTATAAAATAATTGTGCTTATAAAATCCATAGGCAAAAGAGTAAATACAATCAAGTATCAATCAAATATAAAAGGTCTATATATGCACATCAAAAAACTCAACGACATCCATACTAAAAACATGACCCTTTAAGACTCCCACTGGTAAAGCCTTTTACCAAGGATCAACTATCACTCTGTCGAAATGTGCTCTTTAAAAATGTGATTCTCGTTGATTTTTTCTCTTACCATTAGATACTTGATCTTTATATGCTTAGAAGCATCTGATTTCTTGTTGTTCTTTAACAAATATACAACTAACTTGTTATCATAGTATAACAACAATGGCTAGGAGATGGTATCCACAACATTTAACCTAAAAATTGAAGTCCATCAACTAAAAACATTTGCTTTGTGGTCTCAAATGGTACCATGAACTTTGATTGCATAATAGAAGAAGTCAGAATAGATTGTTTTGCATTCTTCTATGAAATAGCTCTTTTAGCCATCACAAAATATATCTTGACTTAGACTTCTTATCGTTAGTATATCCATTGAGATTCGTATTAGAATATCTAACCACTTTTAGGTTATCATTACTGCCATATATATGCATGTAATCTTTCATCTTTTGTAAATATCACAGAACCTTCTTTGCCTCTGCTCAGTGAGCAATTCCTGCATCTGACCAAAATTGTCTCAGCAGGTTCACTATGAAGGTGATGTCGTCCACAAAATTGTGCATACATCAAATTTTCTATTGCAGACACATAAATTTTGACATAGATCTCCTTTCAATATTATTCCTAAGGCACTATATCTCTTGAGTACATGATCAATGAAGGTCCTCTCAGATAGTCCCATTAGTCTATGATTTCTTTTAAGTTTGATCTCAATACCGAGAATGAATGAGCTCTTATCCATGTCTTTCATTACAAAATTCTCTGAAAGAAAACGGTTGATCTCTACAAGTAACACCATGTCATTATTGAAAAACAGTATGTCATCATCATACAATACCAGAAAAATAAACATGCTCCCACTGATATTGGGATATATGCTTGGATGTTTGCATTCTCAACAAAACTGAATGAAGGTATAGCCTGATACAACCTGGTTAAACTTTAGACATCATTGTCTGGAAGCTTGCTTAAGACCATTCCATCTTTATCATTTACCTCAACCTTTTGGTTGAATCATTCCGTTATTTATTTTGGTTTTTATATTTATTTGATATGGTTTCAAATCAGCCAGCACAATAAAAACCAACAAATTTAGGTCAATGCCTTCTCCCTATGTGATTCCTCTTTGCTACAAGTTTTGCTTTGTAGCAATCAATTCTCCCACTGGAATCACATACATTCTTATGCTTTTAATCACATTTATTTGCTACTTCTTTTATTGTTAAATCTCAAGCACAATTTCTAAGTCATAAGTCTTAGCACCAGTAAATATTTGGGCAAAAGTACCAGTGTATAGATCAGTATGATATGGTCTACCTGAATACTTATCTTATTTTTCAGATTTAACAATTTTAATCCTTCGATAAATATTATCCACCAAGTCCAACAATCTCTTGTTGCGAATGGTTTTCACTTATCTTTTCTTTTAAACAATCCCCACATAAGTACATGCCATCGAACTTTAATGGTTTCAGAATACCAGTCTTTATCTTTCTTTATAAATTTTCCTTAGATACAAGTCTTAAATGTCTATACCAATATTAGGAGTTAAGGACATATAGTCTTCTTCTAAAAATAGGTAAACTACTAAAAGTAAGTAAAGGTTTTACTATTCTTATAGGTTTGGACTATAACTAGTATTTAAGTTTTCGAAAACCCTGCAGCCTTCTCATTTAAAAGTTTCATAGACCTTATTCTTTTCCAGTTTAGCTTGTCTAGCTTATAATCTTTCTATACATGTCCCTTTTGAGTCACATTACAAGAATTCATTTTCCTTGACATAAAGTCTCTGACATTTACTTGAAAAGTTGTTTTCATTTCTTTTCTTTGAATTTCCATCCTTATTACCTTTGCCTCAGTTTTACCTTTTCTTTAGGATGTTTTAAGTCACCAGGATCTGACTTTGTAATTCTAGTGAGAATGCAAAAGTTAATTGAATCACTTTCAGAGGTTTTCTTGAGCTTATCAGTGTTAGCTGATAGCTCAAACTTATGCTTCTTCACACTCCATTACCATTTAAAGTGGTACAAATAGCCTTATGTAATAAACATTTCTCCGCCCCTTTTAAGAAACCTTCAATATTCTTTAGATTTCTCTTTAAATAACCTTTTGCAATGTTTCAGGATGTATTTCAGTCATTTTAAATATAAGATGACTCTTTAATCCCTTTTAATCACTTCAAATTTTGTCTAACTCTCCTTTATGTATTCCTTGGCAGTGTCTTTATACCATGATACTACCTTACATAGCCTCTGGAACTAAATTTTACAAAAGCTACATAGATTTTCTATTGAAAGATTCCTAATTCTCCATTTTCATCACCTTAGCAGGCAGGAGAACGCTACTCTCAACAGTAAGGGCAATAGTTTTATCCTCTCTAAGAACTAAGTATAAATCCAGAAATCTTAGCTGTTTCTTAATTGCCTCATACATCTTCTATAATTTGATCCAAACAAAGAAAATGAAGCAAGAGTAATACCAAGGATTGAAATTCTGAGATAGTAATCACTAGATGAGTTTATTTACAATGCTATATATACAGTGATAGATCCATGACTCGTATATGCAAGGAAATAAATTAAGCTATCAAAACATAATAAGCAAGCAATTATTTCTTTACCCAATAGTCACATACTTATCCTTTGGGACAAGGATGACATGGTCCTCTCAAATATCTGGGTAAAATCGTCAAAGAATGATTATCTTTTTTCAAGAGTTAACCAAACTACATACTTATCCTTTGGGATAATGATGCACTGGTCCTTTCAAATATCTGGGCAAAATCGTCAAATAATGATTATCTTTTTTTCAAGAGTCAACCGAACTACATACTTATCCTTTGGGACAAGAATGTACTGGTCCTCTCTTTTTTCTGGGCAAACCGCCAAAGAAAGATTATCTTTTTTCAAGAGTCAACCGAACTACATACTTATCCTTTGGGACAAGGATGCATTGGTCCTCTCTTTTATCTGGGCAAACCACCAAAGAATGATAGCGTCGAAAATCACACCACCTTTGGGTGAATGAAACCCCTAAGCCAAACATCCCTATTTTCCAAGTGTATGTAACCTTTTAATCTTGACAATGTCACATTTGGGTGGACAATGTCTTTATTTGCTACAACCACAAAAGTGAGAATCATTGACAATGTCACCTATGGGTAAGCGTGTCTTTCCTTGCTGTATTTTGTAAACGCACAAATATTGGATTTAAGTATGTTATGATAAAACCAAGTATGCCACTTTGGTGTTCACATTAAGTCCTCACACAACATCTACAAACTCTAACTTGAACAAACTTGGACAATGTCACCTTTGGGTGAACACTTGCCAATTTTTGGAGCATTTACAAATACAAATACTTGAATTTGAACAAATTATAATAAAACAAGGTGTGCCACTTTGGTGGGTTCCACCAAGTTCCACCAAAATGTGAACAAATTCTAACCTGCAGCATATATGGGATATTTATTTATCCATGAATGTTTTTAAAATACAACTTTATAAGTCTAAACATTTATATAAACATGCACATTAACTCAACAATCAATTTGGTATAATAATTTTAAGAGAATTTTAAGAAAAATCAACAGAAAAATTGCAAATCAGGTTTCCATAAAGCATTTTTCTATGATAACACATTTCTCAATAT